>CM077249.1:10301524-10796524 GCA_039654775.1 Spinibarbus caldwelli | reverse complement strand
AATTCTAACAGAACTGACTCTGGTTTATCATGTTTAATACCGTAAAGCTGCTTGAATTAAGGACTTTAATTAAGGACCGGACTTTACTGGAGTACTGAACTGCAGAGCTCATGCAAACATCCACATCGTTGTAATCAGATGCATTTTTAACTGCTGCTTTCACACTGCTACGGAGCCCCGCACATGACCTATTTTTCCATAATAATGCTAAATCCCCAAGATAACAAAACCAACAGTTATCACCAGTCATTGACCCCAGTGATTTTACACTACATAGGTTTAGATGTTTGCACACATTTATCTTGAAAAAACACCAAACATTTTTCCATGCAACGTGTACAGATGTTTAATCCTTCTCTGCCCTACCATTGTGATTAGATATTCCACAGCCATTGTTCCTGATGGTGAGGTTATAATCGAGAGACAGTGTTCACAAAAGCATGGACTGTGTCTAAGCTTGCCTTTATTAGTACACAGGAAGTGCTAGAGGAACCCCTTAGATAACAGCCTAAGGGCCAGAGAAAGTGGGCTAGAAATCCAGAATGGACACTAAATGGAAATATACTTCCATTTAGATTGATGGTCTTCAGTATAATACAGGCATTTTGTAAAAAAAAAAAAAAGTGTCTATAATGTCCAGAAGGCATTTTTATTGTGAAGAGAATTTAACAATTGACTCTCTTTACATGCACAAGTTGGAATTTTAAAACGAATTGGCCACATCCATTTGAGAACTGAATGTTGCACTAGAAATTTGATTTAAATAACTTTGTTGGTATGTTAGACTTGTGCAATTTTTGAATGTCAGTGTGTGTGTGTGTGTGTGTGTGTGTGTGTGTGTGTGTGTATATATAAACTTTATTTTTTTTTAAAAAAAGTTTTACTGATTTTGTTATTTTATTTTTTGCTATTTTTTATATTTTTTATAAAAAAAATTTAGCTTTAATTTATTATGTAATTTCATATGATCTAATGGAAATACTCCATGTTTTTATATGATAACTAGTACAAACAGAAAAATGAAATAATTATTGAAAACTACAAAACGTTAATTTTATCTTTAATTTTTATTTTTAATTACAAATTTCTTTTCATTTTATTCCATATTAATTTGACTTCCTTAAAATTAAAATTCAATTTGCTACATCAGTTCAAATTCAAGAATTGAACTGGAATTTAAAAGCCATTCCTAAAAAAATCAATTCTGAATAGTGTATGACCCTCGAAACAACATCTGATTACATGTTTCTTTTACTAATTCAGATGCATTTGCAGTAGTCTGAGCTTTCCTCTTTGTATAAGACTTTAGCTAGAGGGGCATTTGACTGCACAGCTGAAATATTCTAATGGAAAAAGATAAATCCTTTATGATTTTAGAGGTGAGCGACTTTGACCTAGATTATAACATCTGTGCATGAACTCTCTTTACCCCTGCAATGGAGTCTGTATGCTAGAGTGGGATGAGTGCCATTTCCACTGGAAGTAATGGACAGAAGAATATGTTTATCTGAAAGATGTGTCTACAGACTCACTCTTTCACTCTTTATCAAGTGTGATTTCTTTTATTGTCTGACACTCAGTGTCCGTCTCGTCTTTTAGCTTCATATCCAACACTGAACAACCCCTAATATACAGTGGCACCCTACTTCAAAATGAACAAATCATTTAGTTCCTGTGTTTATTTGCTGGCAGTTCATTATCACATCACGCCTGAGGTCAATGAAGGTTCTTCCTCTCATCTGGCTCAGTTGTAATCGCTCTGTCATATTTAATATTTTCATAATATTGTCATAAAGCGATGAGTCTGGTCGGCAGCCTCATTTACATGGACGTATGTATAATCTGTCGGACTGGGATGTGTAAGCTTCTTATCCGCGCCCTCCACAGCCCCCCTCAGGAGCAGAAGATGTTTACGTACACACTCCACAGCTCCTTGTGGTAGAAGGTGTGTCTGTCTGTGCATACAAATGATGTTTTTCCCTTTTGGCAGGTGCCCCTCTGGGTGACCTAGTGCAGTAAATCTAGTAAAATGGGTTCTTGGGGATGAAGGCATGAGAGATTCACAGAAAGACGTCTGGCTCCTAATAGAGTTCATTGATCTGAATCTTCAGTCATATGCATTAAACTGCACGTTGAACATGCCATTGTTAATGTTATTGGTAACATTACATTGACTGTGTTTGTTAATAGAGGTGACTGAGTGCATCGATTATTCGGTTGTTATATATACACTACCAGTCAAATGTCTGGGGTTGGTGAGATTTTTCTCAGCAAGGCTGCATTTATTTGATCAAAAATACAGTAATATTATTACAATTTAAAAATAAGTGTTTTCTATTTTAATATATTTCAAGTCCAGTGATGGAAATTCTGAATTTTCAGCAGCAACTTCTCTAGTCTGTCACATGATCCTTCAATATGCTGATTTGCTGCTCAAGAAAAAATTCTTATATTATCAGTGTTGAAAACGGTTGTGCTGCATGATATTTTTGTAGAAGCCATGGTACATATTTTTCACAATTTGGATAAATACAAAATTCAAAAGAACATTTATTTGCAATA
Organism: Spinibarbus caldwelli; assembly: GCA_039654775.1. Classification (NCBI taxonomy): domain Eukaryota; kingdom Metazoa; phylum Chordata; class Actinopteri; order Cypriniformes; family Cyprinidae; genus Spinibarbus; species Spinibarbus caldwelli. Next base: position 10,793,962 of record CM077249.1, on the reverse strand, counting down.
GAAATGTGTTTTAATTATTATTTTGATCAATTTCATGCATCCTTGCTGAGCAAAAGTATTAATTTCGTAAAAAAAAAAAAAAATGTCCCAGAACAGTTTTGCTGTTCAGTATTTTTATAAAAACCATGCTACTTTTTTGTTTTCAGCATTATTTGACGAATAGAAAGTTGAAAAGGACAGTATCAATTTAATGCATACACTCAAAAAAAAAAAATAATACTAATACTACATACACGTACATACTGACCCAAACTTCTGAATAATAGTATATACTGCAAGGACGTTTTAGCAATGATGCTTCTAAGGGAATTGCAATAATGATTATAACATTTTATCATCCAAAAAATGAAAATTCTGTCAATATTTACTCACCCTCATCTCATTCCAAACCCATTTGACTTTTCTTTCTTTTTTCTTTCTTCTTGGAATCATGTATATGAGAATCAATATGTGTTTTATGAACAAATTACTCGATCTTTTCAATGAATCAGTAGACCCAGTTCGCAGAATCAGTCTGAATGATTTGCTCATCAATCAGACTGATCCGATTCTCAAGTTCACTTGAGTTCACTCAGTGATCCGGTTACAGCTCAATGGATTATCATCAAACAACAGCTTAAATTTTAGTCTGTTCCTTACACAAAGCTGTCAAATATCTTCAGAAGACTTAAAATATAGTGCATGAGTTGTATGAATACCTTTTTATGCCATTTTTTTGAAGCCTTTGTATCCATGGGAACTAATTGTATATAAAAGATTGACTAAAATTCAGGCTTTGAAAGAAGTCAGGCTTTGTAACAACATGATGATGAATAAATGATGACACAATTTACATTTTTGAATTAACTGTTCCTTTAACACCTCGCCTGGCTTTGATTTCTGTCCCCTGAACTAAATGACCCACCAAAGGGAATAAGCCGTCCTCTCTAAGGGATAAGAGGTTGCTTCTGGGACACGTGGATGAACAAAGGCTGATGAATAAAAACATGTATTACATGAAAGATGGATTCAAATGCACTCTTTCAGATTTACATTTTTATAAACATAGCCCACTTTGCTTTTTGAGATCAAACGCATTCAACCGTTCATGGGGGAAATGCAGGTTCAAATCTAGTTCTTTCTACTGTCTCTATCAAAAGAACATACAACCAACTATATTCTATTCTAGATCTAATTGCAGCTGGTCTCCACATCCAGATGTTGCTGGTCAACTCAATCATTCTGAGCCAAATAATTTAGGTTGATTTTTAAATATTGCAGCAACACTGCTGGAAAATCATATCTGATTTAACGTTAGTTGGTATAGATTTGGAATTACACAAGCTTCAGTTGTTCCCAGCAGCCGGAATTTGGCTGATTTGCCTTTAGAGTTTATGTTTTTCCTCCATGGACATACATCCTCTCCTGCATACTAAATATCTGCACTCTCTTAGTCTAATATCAACTTAATGAGCTATCAAAGAATCAGGCTGCAGGGAGTCATTTATTACAGCCGGCAGAGATCAGCAAGATGGAGTAGTGTGATGCGTAGCGGACTTGAACTTGAAGGAGAAATTTACCACAGAGCAGCAGGGCTGCAATAACAAGACTTCATGTTTAAACGCTGTATGGGTAACAGTTTATCATGGATTTTCTTTTATGTGCACCCCAAAGGGCCACTTGGGAAGAGTTTGCTTTGTTAAACCTACGTTGTAAAAAACAGTTAGTTGTTGCCATTCAGAGCTATTTCAACCTGATCCAACTCTTACATTTAGTTTTGTTGTTGTATTCTAATACAGTCAAACCAAAAATTATTCAGACACCAGATTATTCAGACAATTTTTGATATTTTTTTACTAGTGGGTGCAGGACCCTATAATTCATTTATGTGAGGATAGCAGGATGTGAGGATAGCAAAATAAAGTAAACTGTGACATATTAATACCCAAAAATACTTCATACAGTGGACTAACAGTAAAATTGATAAAAATTTGGGAGCAGAAATTTGATTTGACACTTTGACCTGTCCTTGTTTTGTTACATACCTTTCTATCAAAGTTATCTGACATTATCAAGATGAAATTGTTCTGACACAGTTTAAGTCTGAGTTCTTGTCATATTTTATTACCATTTTCTAAATTGTAGCCAATAAACTGTGATAATGTGAGAAATGTTGAAGGTGTCTGAATAAATTTTGGTTTGACTATATTTAGGTTGTTTTAGCGATAGTAAATAATATTTCTGACATTAAGTTAGGTTTAAATTAAGTTTAAAATAAATGAAGTTAGATGTTATGAAGTATATTTTAACATTTATTTTCCCCCAGTGTATAAAATCAATGCAACCCCATGATAAAATTAACTATTTTATGTTTTGGTGAAATAATGGCTAATTCTTATGAATACATTGTTTATATAATTATATTTTAACTGTAAAGACTCACTGTTAATTGTTTAATGGTAAGTTCTTTTACTATATACAGTAAAAATAACAGTTTTTACTATATATGGTTTTTGAAAGTGAACAAGTCATTTTATAATTTTTATTGAAATCTCCAGATTTCCCTGTGTGACACTTTACATTTGATGTGTTTTCATTACAAAGAAATCATATTTTTAGTTTATTCTTTTTTTAACTGTAAATTTAAGATCAATCCATAAAACCTAAAATGTTGATACTGTATTTTTTTATGGTAAAATTATGGCAATCACAGCTGCCTGTTTTTTTTTTTTTTTTTACATTTAATTTCACTTTTTTTTTTAGGGTACAATGTTGGTATAAAACAGAACAAAATGATAAAAAATAATGAATCATGAATTATCTAATAATATCTGCTTCTTTTAATGTGCAATGATTGTAACAGAAATCAAATGTAAAAAAACAAAAACAAAAGTGAATATTTGTGTGAATTACATTCATTGCAATAAAAGTGCAAGTTAACTTGTGTTTTCACCAGAGTACTTGTTATTTCATGTGTGTTTATTAATGTTAAATTATTAAGATATGTCAAAATCTGAACGCATTCCTGGTTTGATGTTAATTAAGGGATTCTTGAGTCTTACTGAATAGCCTGTGGGGTTTTATAAGACAAATGGCAAAAAATGGCTGGGAAACGCTGTCTTAAACCATTAAGATATTAGGCAGAGCAGATATATGGAATGACTTTGTTCGTGCTTTATATCAATATATGATAATCTTAGTATTGCCCCTCTTTGCTTGTCAAAAATTCATAAGCAATCCTTTGTGTGTGTTTCTTCTGAAGAGCTGGTGTGTAACTGCAGCGGTGAAGGAGTGTCAGACCCTGACGAGTGCGACCGTGAGACAGGTCAGTGTGACTGTATGCCGGGTTACACTGGACTGCAGTGTGAAGAGTGTGAGGAAGATCACTTCACCAATGGCACCATCGGCTGCTTGCCCTGCGCATGTGACTCTTTCGGTGCCGACGGCTCAAGCTGTGACAGGTGAGAGGCACTGTGAGAAACTTAAATTCTCATGTGTCTTGCTATAGGTGTTGTTTTGACAGTTTCTTATTGTTATCATTGTTGACAAGAATTGTGGAAACGGTGATACATTTTTTTCAGGATTTTTTGATAAATAGAAAGATCAAAAGAACAGAGTTAGAAATCTTCTGTAACATTGTAAATGTTTTTACCGTCACTTTTGATCAATTTAATGCGTCCTTGTTTAATAGAAGTGTTACTTTCTTATATATTATTTATACATAACAAAAAGGTACTACACAGGGTATCTGCTCAGGCATTTAGAAATACAACCTGGTCTCTTGACGAAAACGTATCTCTGGGAACTTTTTCGCAAGACGCAAAATACGTGAAATGTCCACTGAGTGGCGCTAAAAGAGTGATCGTTTTTTTCTCCGGAACAGATGAACGTACATATGGTATGTTTTATGTGACATTGGTTTTGTAGCTGTCACCGCAGTTCTGACATGTTTAAGCATGTCGTTTAAACTTGTTTTTTCGATCTCTCATCTTTCAGCTCTTTCATCGTGAGTCATGTTTTTCACGTACCCAAGGATTCCGCATCCTAACTCCATTTCCATGCGGCTGAGTTACCGAGCAAACTTGTTACGTTCGTAAAGTGAAACATATGGAACTGTAATCATAACTGTGTACGAAAACGATTACAAGTGCTTGCTGTTTTACCGCCTGTAGTGTTAATTTCTGTTGGAAACTGCAGTGATATGTACTTATTGGAAAAAGTTCCCAGAGGTACGTTTTTGTCATGAGACCAGCTAGCACATATATGTATGAAATGACATTCTTATAGTTTCTGGCTGGTGTTTTCTTAAAAAAATTTCAAACAACTTCAATTCCAGCAGCTCTGAAATAATTCATTTTTAAGCCTTAAATTATGAATTAGTTTTCACTACAGCAGATTTCTTTAACAATTTATGTCCATTGTCCTTTTAAAACAGAAACATGGACAAAAATACTTTCTACATACTTTCTATACTATTGTTTTCCTTTAAATTTAATTGTAATTATCTTAATTTAATTTATAATTAATTTAATTCATTATTAAATCTCTATCCTTCGATTTTTTATTTTTATTTTTTTTAGATTAAAAATAACATTTATTTACGAATCATTTTTAGCTTTGAGAATGTTCCCGGATCTCCCCAGAGGAAGATTTTGTCAGATTTAGCTGATTTTCTCCCTAAAGGATATAAGTAAACAGATAATCAGGCAGATTAGCTCAGTCCTGTATTGCTTCTCTCATTCAAAACCTTGAGGGCGTATCAGTTTCCCGTTGGCATATATCTCCTGTGCTTTAATTGTTTAGTAGGTTTACAGTGAGGCATGCTGAGTACTGCCAGTTTGAGCCTAATTAAATGACATTCCCTGCAGGGAGCAGATTGTTGTAAACCTGGCTTTGTTTTGGGACAAGGGTACAAAACCATAACCAAAATCATGATTAAGCCTGAATTTCAGCATATCTTTCAGGATGAATGTAGAGTGTTGTTGGGTATAGTTGAGAATATGAAGTAATATAAATTCTGAACTGCAGCATATCAGATGTTTCAGCCTCACATTATGAAGGTCATATTTTATGATCTGTTATATACCTTCCCAAAAAGCTCCCAAGCATTCACTCTCATACATTGCAACGCTGGAGAAATAGTTGATGCCTAGCTATAACTCAGTCATTGTTCAGGTGGACCATCATATTTTAAATCAGTAAAAAAGCTTTGATGTTGTGTGATCTTTGAAATGAAGCTTCTAATAATAATTCTAATTATACTGTACTAGGAAGGCTAGAGTTTTGTGTGAGAAATGATTGGTCTGCTAAGGCCAGTATCCTACTGAGTTCATACCTCAAGAGATCCTCAGGGAAATTATAACAGCCGATATGAATCCAGTGCATATTATGAATTCTTATATTAGCATATTAGCAGATTAGTTTCCTATAGTGCCCTAATTAAGGTGCATCTACACTTTTAAAACTGCATTTGTGATACACAAATTGTATGGACATTTCCTATAGGAGAGGATATGATTATTTTAATCTTACAGAAGTGATTGCAGGATTGATTGATTGATTGATTGAAGTGGTACGGGAGCTAAATATCAGTTCTATGTCTCCATTATTACCACTTCATTTTACCACATTAGCATTTGATTGGGATTATATTCCCTATTTATACATTTTAACATTTGTAAATGAATACTGACATTGTCCCTTTACAGTCACTTGTAGCATACTATAGCATATTTTTAAAAATAATAATAAAAAGTAAGGTTACGCTTTATTTTAAGGTGTCATTGTTACAGTGTAATTATACATTTACATACTGAGTAATATTAATTAACTACAAGTGCTTACTTGCATGTAATTATGCATAATTTATTGTTATTATAATAGTAAGTATATGTAACGTGTAACAAGGACAACTTAAAATAAAGTTTTAACAAAAATGTAGTAAATTGCAACATTCATTATTATGTGTAATTATATTTTAATAAAATACATTTTAATACATGACACAAGTCTCAAGAGGATCGACATTAAAGCATATTTTAGTTTACCATAAATGTTTATTAGTAAATTTAACAGTAAGCTACACCATACTAATTATGAAATTATAAATAAAGCTGTACTTGGTTTAGAAAAAAAAAAAACTCACTGAATTAAATATGAATTTAATAGAATGACTGAAATAGTATTTTCTTGTAAAACATACTACAGTAATCTTTGTTCAGTTTATAACTTCAAAAAAAATATTACATTGTACTTAAGTGCATAAAAACACTCTAAAGTTCAGCTAACTGCATTTGATATAAATTTGAAAAAAAAAACTGCAGTAGACTTTATAGCTAATAGATATAATACATGCAATTAAATGTTAAAAACATTTCATTTAGTTCACACATAAGTATTTAATTTCCATAATAATTACTATTTTTATTACTTTTGGTAACACTTTATTTTAAGGTGTCCTTGTTACAAGTTACATGTACTTACTATTATAATAACAATAAATTATGAATAATTACATGCAAGTAACCCTAGGGCAAACCCTAATCCTAACTCTAACCATATAGTAAGTACATGAAGTTAATATATATTACTCAGTATTGAAATGTATAATTACACTTTAAAAACCTTAAAATAAAGTGTAACCCATTTAAAATATAAATTTTAGATGTAATATTGAATAACACACTAGTTATGCTATAATCAAGTACTTTACATGTGCTTTAGTATGTTAGTCAACACATCAAAATAAGTATACGCGTTTAAGTCACAACAAAAGATTGTTAAACATTATGATTTAATATGTGATAAGTAAAACTTTTAATTTGACATTATTTCAAAAGTGAAACATAAGTCTGGAATGGACAAATACACAAACAGTACAAAGTCTCAGTCAAGCAGCGCTGCTCAGATTAAAGGACTGAAACATACTGTTCTATAACAACCCCAAATCAGTCACCAATTAGCATACATTGCACAACCTATCAAAAATATATAGTGTTGTGTGATTTAAGTCAGTAAAGTATGATGCAAGTAAAGGTTTTCATATCTGCACCGCATCAGTTGCTTAGAAACCGGATCTTTCATGCATTCTTCCTCCTTTAGGAAAACATCTAAGTCTTTCACTTTGAAAGCATCAGGCGAGGTTTAGAGCAGCCCGGTTCCACGGTTGTCATGGATGTGAAGGATGCAGGCAGGAGAATGATGCTGGCATCTCCATGGCAGCAGAGAGAGCGCGAGGGAAGGGGGGTCCAGTCATTGTGTAACACTGACCTAGTTAATATGCAGCTGATCTGCCCCAGGGTCTCTGAAACATTAATGAGCTTTCTGCTACTGCTGCCTGCTCAACGCAGCTCGTCTCTCTGAAAACACACTCGTACACACACATACACAACCAATCCAAATGATTAAGGAAGCCCCTGGTGATGGTATTATGATATATTAAGTGTCAAGCCGGCAGTGTTGGAGTGCTAAAAACTGGCTGTGCTGCCTGATGCTGCTCGATTTTCTTTTATTTGATCAAACAACATTTTTGTGTGTGAATTATAAGGCTTACGAATGAAACAAGCACAGTCACTCATGAGTAATTAAATAATTTTAATTAATTCAGTTTTATTAATGCCTCAATCTCCAATTATTAAATTCAGTTTCATTTTTCATTCATTCACATTGTGATTTTAATTAAACATATTTGGCTTTAAAATTTTATATATATATGTGTGTGTGTGTGTGTGTCTATACAGTCTATGGTGTGTGTGTGTGTGTGTGTGTGTGTGTGTGTGTGTGTATATATATATATATATATATATATATATATATATATATATATATATATGTTTTTGAAAGAAGTCTCTTACAATATGCTCACCAATGCTTCATTTATTTGACCAAAAATACAGAAAAAACAGTAATATTGTGAAATATTATTACAATTTAAAAATAACTCTTTTCTATATTAATATATTGTGAAATATAATTTATTCTTGTAATGCAAACCTGAATTTACAGCATCATTACTCCAGTCTTCAGTGTCACATGATTCTTCAGAAATCATTCTAATATGCTGATTTGATGCTCAAGAAACATTTCTTATTATTATCAATGTTGAAAATAGATGTGCCGCTTATTTTTATTTATTTATTTTTTCATAATTCTTTAATGAATAGAAAGCTGAAAATATAAAATTAAAGCTTTGGGAATACCCATAATTCCTTGCACTTGAATCATTTTTTGTGTAACCTTTGGTCAGTTTATTTTACATGCAGTAGTAGTTTCTTTTGATTATTGTAGCTAATATTTAATTTAATTTAATTTAATTTAATTTAATTTAATTTAATTTAATTTAATTTAATTTCAAGGCTTGAAAATGTTTATTGTGAAATGGCGCTGTGAGCCTTGTCAGAGTATCATAGTACAAATGACCAGTCAATATCATCATGCCATGCTCACACAGCTGAGATGGTGCTAATGGCTAGACAGGTTTATTTCTGGTATTACGGGTATTTTCACTGATATTATGACAATAAATAACCCACATCCATTGCCAGCCTGGATTTTAGTAGCCTGCTTTAAAGAATTCATTTTAAAAATGTGTTTTCAGCTGCATTTACCAGCTTTTCCTAATACACAGTAGTGCGTTTCTATCCGTATGCTAGGCTTTTTTAATAAGGCTAAATTTATTGCTCTGGAATGGGGGTGGATGCATTTAGATAAGCATCTTGATGCTAACAGCTACAAAACGCCGCCCTGTTTGGTGTTTACACAAATGCTAAATGTGCCGCCCTAATGAATGCTTCTGTTCAACAGCTGCCTTTAGAGACTCACAGACCAAGACTCTGTCTGCTAATGAATGTCAATGCAAGGGAAGGCCATCAGACAGGGTATGACTGATCATTATCTGACCTTGATAATCACTCTGTTTGTGTGTGTTTGGGAAACAGGCATCTTTATATGCTCACACTGACTCATCTTTTGAAACCATAGTGTTTTTGGAAAGGCAGATGCTTGTATTTTGCATCCACCACAAGAACCCTTTTCTCTGGTTGTATTAAAGTATTAGCAGATGGCCTTTTTCTCTGTTTCTTGATCTTCTTCGCTCTTTCTCTGGAGGATGTGATTGATAGGTCATACATGTCACACCTCACTCTTATTCCGCAGAATGCTCTGGGAACCGAGCCGTCGTCATGGCAACCTGTCTATTGGCCCGTGCACATCCACATACTGTATACACATGCACACCCACACTCTCTGCCACAGCAAGTGCAAACGTATCTACTAACACCCCACTAATGTTAAAAGGATGTGTGTTAGGTAACAATGCCGAGTTTTTTTTTTTTTTTCTTTTAACGTATATCTATAGTGGTGGCAGCACACATTAGGATGTGTTAGGAGGTGTTACACCATTTCTAGTGAATGGGAACAGCAGCAACCAGCTTTATATAGATTTTAATCAAAGTAGATGCCATATTCAAGATATAAGATATGATATATTGCAAATATAAGATATGATCTATTGCATATAAGACATGATATGTTCATTCATTCATTCATTCATTCATTCATTTAGATGACAATTATTAATTTTCACATTTTCCCCATTAAATTCTCATTATTGTATTACATAAAATTAGTATACAGGAAAAATAGTGTAAGGCTTATGCACAAATTAGCATCTGCTTTAAGAAATGCTTTTTTTTGGGCGTTAAATAATGGCGCAAATACCAGTAATTTAACAAGCGCAAACGTTAGTAAATTGAGTTGCGTGATACATTTTAATTTAAATTTTGCATCTGAAGGGAAACTCCTACAAATGCATATTCAATAAGGTCAGGTGCAAAAATAACTGCATGCCTTTTCAGCGCTAATTCTTCACTGCGCATCTTTAGTAAATCCTGACAGTACTGTTTTAATGTCAAAAGACAGTTTGCGCTGCCGCTAACTGTTAGTAAATCTGGCCCTTAATTGTCATGAAAATAACATAACAATTACTGTATATAGATATTATATTCATGTATACTCATATTTACTCATATATTTATTTTATTGTATTATTTATATTGTATTATTTATATTGTTTGTATATATATATATATATATATATATAGAGAGAGAGAGAGAGAGAGAGTATACATATTTGAAACATGCATTTCAAACAGACAGTATGTCTGTTTCTCACTAGCTCATTTTCACTCACATAATATTAAATATGTATCTTCTCTGACTAAGATATAGTCAAAATAGGGTGTAGCACTCTTTGTCTTTTCCCTCTGTCTCTCTTTCTGTTTTTCTTCACTCCCCTGCTTCCTCTAGGCCAGTAATGTATAATTTAAGATGTGTGTCTGTATTTATTCATTCAGATTACAGACTGTGTGAGTGTGTGAGTGTATGAAGGTGCAGAGCAGGTGTGATTTTCAATGCATTGCAGGAAGCATGTGTTTGAAACAGTGTCACAATGTCCATATGTTATATCGACAATTCACCTGTAAATGTGGGTGGATGATGGTGTTGATCCTGTCCCTATTTTAGGGACCATGTATTGGCATTATTTTGACAATTTACATCTTCCCTTTAAATGTGATTACTTTATTATATAAAAAAAGTCTTTAATAAATGAATTATTAAAGTCTGTTTATATTTCATTTATATTTCTTAAAGCATTAGTTCACTTCCAGAATAAAAAAGAATTCTGGATAATTTACTCACCACTATGTCATCCAAGATGTTCATGCCTTTCTTTCCTCAGGCAAAACTAATTTATTTTTAGTTTTTTGTTTTTTGTTTTTTGCGGCGGGGAGTGAGGGGGCATTACAGGATTTTTCTCCATATAATGGACTTCAATGGGTTGAAGGTCCAAATTGCAGTTTCAATGCAGCTTCAAGGGGCTAAACACGATCCCAGAGAGGAATAAGGTCTTATCTATCAAAACGGTCGGTCATTTTCTACAAAAAAGAAATCTGGGATCGTGTAGAGCTGTTTGAAGCTGCATTAAAACTGCAATTTGGACCTTCAACCCATTGGCTCCCATTGAAGATCCTGGAATGTTTTCCTCAAAAACCTTAATTTCTTTTCGACTGAAGAAAGAAATACATGTACATCTTGGATGACGTGGGGGTGAGGAAATTATCAGGAAATTTTTATTCTGGAAGTGAAATAATCCTTTAAGCCATCAAACTAACTGCCCATTAAAAAAAAAAACAACAAAAAAAACATCAGCCATGATGCTTTGTTTCTTTCTCCCTCTTTCAAAATCTTCTTACTTCCTCTCAGATCCCCTCTTTCTTTTGTGTTTCATCCGTGGGCTCTTTTACCGCTGCTGTTGTTGTTTTTCTGGGGTCCCCAGCATTGAGCTCCTGTCAGCATGGCTGAGCGCTTTAAGCTTGTCCCACGGGTGTCATCATCCGCCCCTCTCTCATCTATCAGTTACACTACTCACACACACGAACCAATCACACAACCCCTGGAAACCCCACCTCACCTCAACCTTCACCCCAGACCTGATGCAACAGCCCTGGGGTGTGAGAGTGTGTGTGATTGGGGGATATGGAGGTGTGTTTATGTGTTCGGGGAGTCGACTGATGACTGTTTTACAAGAGTGAGGACTAAAGCATCCATTAAATGACATCATAATCAGCAAAATTACTAAATGAAAGAGTGATAAGCGTAAGAGGTCATTAGTGGACTTGCTAAGGCAAGCTATTGCTTAAACATAGTGTTTGGGACTGTGTCTCAATGGTAGTTTCTCTGTGGTTGCAGGAGCTGCTGGAAGTACAGTTTGAAATATGTCATCTTTGCTAATGGATGCTCAATTCTGGCCAATCACATAAGATGTAATTGCCATGTGACACTTCAGAAAATGTAAAAATACTGTATAATTGGTGGTTGTGTGATTTTGGCTCTACATAAATAGATGAACTGTAAGATCATCTGTTTCACTTTTTTTTTTCTTCTGGGTGTCTGATTTCCTCTGTTGTGATTTCCTACATATGTAACACTTCCAATAGCTTCTGTATTTTCAGTAGTCAGACTGCTCAGACTGTCATTTTGGGTTGACAACTTTACAGGCACATTGAGATTAAACACAATTAGTCTGTGTGTGTGTGTGTGTGTGTGTGTGTGTGTGTGTGTGTGTGTGTGTGTGTGTGTGTGTGTGTGTGTGTGTGTGTGTGTGTGTGTGTGTGTGAGAGAAAGAGATGCAGAGGGATTCTTGGAATCCGGTCTGAAGCAGCAGATGGTTTTCAAATGTGGTCTGGGCCACAGGTCCCACATGTAGAGATGGTGGAATTAAAAATGAAAGGTCTAGACTGCTTTAGTGTGCATGACTGCGTTTTAAACCAGGATTGTTAGCTGTCTAGGGCAAAGCCTTGTGTGTGATAGGATACCACAGGAACTGGATGCACAAAGAGGATGCCAAATTTCCAGTCTGCCGGTATCATAAATGTTGTCAAGTAGTGATATAGTGTTATTTCATGTGTTATTTTCTGTGTTTCTCTCTTGCAGCTCAGGGCTGTGTAAGTGTAAGACAGGTGTGTACGGGCCCAAGTGTGACGACTGCCACCCTGGATTCTTCCACTTCAGCAGCACAGGATGCCAACCGTGCCAATGCAACAACCACTCTACCTACTGCCACCCTCAGTCAGGTCAGTCCAGCACACATTCAGGATCATTTAAAGGGTCATAAAAAAATTCAGAATTAGTTAGACAATGCAACAAAATAACTGCTTCTTATTTAGTCAGTTTCACAAATGCACATTGTTATTCTCCTTTGCACACAACAAAATGATCCGATATAGCATACATGAGTTTTGTAAGTTCACCGTACATTGCAGTCAAACCAAAATTTATTCAGACACCTTCAGCATTTCTCACATTATCACAGTTTATTCACTATAGTTTAGAAAATGGTAATAAAATATGACAAGAATTCAAGAGTTAAACTGTCTCAGAACAAATTCATCTTGACAATGTCAGACAACTTTGATAAAAAGGTATGTAACAAAACATGGTCAGGTCAAAGTGTTAAATTAAATTTTTGCTCCCAAATTTTTATCAATTTTACTGGTAGCCCACTGTATGAAGAATTTTTGGGTATAATATGTCACAGTTTACTTTATTTTGCTATCCTCACTTACATAAATGAACTATAGTGTCCTGCACCCACTAGTAAAAAATATCAAAAATTACATTCGGTGTCTGAATAATTTTTGGTTTGACTGTACATATATATCCTGTGACAGCTATAGTTTAATGCATTTATTGCATTTGTACTCTTCAGAAACTATATATGAGCAAGCTGTTGCAATTTTAGTAGCTTTTGAGACTGTTATTTTGTGGTGTTTATTCAAGCTTGATTAGTTAGAAGTTCTAAAGAACGGTTACACTCATGATATGGATGATGGTTCATGGTATATATGATGTTTATGATGAATTTATGGCACTCAGAACACTTACAAAGTGAAAACAAACACTCATTTCTATATACACATCTATGTACACATTTCACACTTATCGTTTATGATCTCAGTTTGAAGCATCTGTCATAATGAAGCATCACTATAGGTGTGAGAAAATATACATACTCAAGACATGCTATGATTGACACACACACACAAAAAAAAAATATATATATATATATATATATATTTTAAACCTGGAAGATGAAAATAGCACAAAAAAGGTCAAAGTAACCAGTTTCTCCGACAACTGAATGGAATAAGATGAATAGATGCTAATCTAACATTGTCTGCTAAAATTGTGCAAGAAACATCTCTGTTAAAATCTCCGAAAATGTAGTTTAGTGTTTTATGACCCTTTAATGTCTCTACATTGAATATTGATCTAAATACAAATTCAAAAACAGGAATTATATCCATAAGATCATTCAACTTGTCAACGATTTGAACTGATCTGGTTCTTGTGTTCAATTCCGGTGAAGAACTTTCTCTTTAGAAGACTGGGAATATTATAATATTATAATTAACTTATACAAATAAATACAGAAATATACAGATAGACTTCATATTAATACAACCCCAATTCCAGAAAAGTTGGGATGTTTTGTAAAATGCAGTAAAATCAAGAATATGTGGTTTGTTTACTGTCTTTAACCTTCATTCAATTGACAAAGGTACAATTAAAAGATATTTGATGTTTTTACTGACCAACTTAAATGTATTTTGTGAGCAGCTGAAGTCTTGTATCAAGCGTGACTGGGCAAAAAATTTGCTTGCAAAACTTTAAAAATGATCATCCTTAATTCCCAGATGATTAAAATGTGTAATTAAAAGGAAGGTGATAAACATGCCTCTGTCCCAACTTTTTTGGAGTGTGTTGTAGCCATCAAAATCAAAATTTGTTTATATTTACAAAATAAATTAAGTTGGCCAGTGAAAACATTGGACATTTTTTCGTTGAAATTTAATCAATTAAATAAAGTTTAAAAAGAATGAACAAATAACATATTCTTGATTTTATGGCATTTCACAAAATGTCCCAACTTTTCTAGAATTGGGGTTGTACAAAATACTACTTATCTGTTAAAATAATTGATTATAAAACATACAAACTACGCTTAGAAATATATTTTAAATATAAAAATAATTTTAAATATTTATTTTTAATTTTTCATATTTTTAAAGCTTCTTCTAAAATTCATACAAGAACATTATGATACTTTTATTTTAGAATAACATGAATAAATAATGATTTTCATTTTTCGGTGAACTGTTCCTTTAAAATGATCACTCCAGATTTGAGATTGACTCATCTAGAGCAATTCATCACAACATCCTCCACACTTCCCTCTCTTTTTTCTCTCTTCCTCCCTGTATCCTAGGCAACCTGGACTTAATTAACCTCAATTTGAATCAGGACCAAAAAACCCTATCAACATAATGCTCATGCTGGTGTGTGTGTGTGTTAATTTGTTAAGCAAACCTGCTGACATCTGAGAAGTGTAGGCGTGTTTGTCTTAAATCATTTCACATGGGCCTCAGTCTACTGATGTCACAGACATGTTTGTCAACTGCTTGTTCAAGTGCATGTGCATGTGTCTAGGAACCCATCTGTCTGTCTTTCTCTCTCCACGGTGTGTGTGTGCAGATGGTAGCTGGTAACCTTTCCCCGATGCGGAGAGCCACAGTCAGATTTACAGCCCTCCTCAGTCATAAAACCCAATCAGCATCTCCAGAGACTGCTTACAGTTCATAGACTCACAGCCGCCCCGCAGCATAATACCACACACACACACACACACACAGCCAAAACAATAGTGTGCATATTACACAAAGGCTTTTGGTCTTTGGCCACTTAGTTTGCTCTATCATTGTCCAATATATTTAAAATATTATTTTTAATATAAAAATAAACAATTTATCTGTTAATATAATCAAAGTTATAAAACAGATGAACTACACTTTTGAATATTTTGAATATATACATTTTTGAATTTATTTATTTTAATTCACTAATATTGTTAAATATATATTAATTCATATAGAGTCAAATTAAATATTTGAATATTTAGATGACTAATTAGATGATTAATTAACTAATTGACAAACTGATTTACCTAAATTTATGCTGGTTGTGTTTTATGTCATAAATGAAAAAAGTCAGAAGCTAGTGTTTTTTTGTTTTATTATATACTACAGTAGTATTTATTAATGCTTTATTAAAATATCTTTTATTGTTATATTTTAAGTTTTCATTTTCATTTTAGTTAATTTTATGTTTTAGCATATATTTTTTAATTATTCTATTTAGCTTTATTTTTCTTAGTTTGGTTTTAGTAATTTTAGTACTTCAGCTGAATATAAATGAATATTTATATTTTAATTTAGTTCATCATAACTCTTTGAAAAGAGTTGCCAGCCACCACCAGCATTTTTGATCATTTTCACTAAAATTTCATGGCCCCCAGAATATTTTGTTGCATGAATATCTGAACATGCAATACTTCAAAATAAAGACCTCTACTTTAAAATAAATAAATAAATAAATCTGTTTTATTTTAGCTTTAAGCATTGTTTTTTTGTAATTTTTTTTTATCAACACTTGAATGTAGGTAAGTCTAATAAAAAAATGCAAAATTTGAAGCAAGAAGCTGAGAAAATCACATTTTTATCAAATACTACATCTGAATCATATTCAGTATGATAATTGAAGCATAAATGCAGTAGACCGCTTCCATCAGTACTCCCAAAGCTTGCAAAGTCCTTTACCACTTCCTGGATCAACTTTTCACTCTGTAACATTAGGCAGTTTTCATTTAAATGCCATTTATTGTTCATGATCATTATATTTCGTATGCATCTGCTTACATATGAGATTGCTTCCTTGCCTGTGTTTTTGATCGAGTGATTCTGGACTCATTCAGGAGATGCGTAAGAGCGTGTATAACAGTGAAAACTCTGTGTTTGGCGGGAAAAGAGCTCATTTCGATTAACAAAAACAATTTTTATGTTTTATATCCCTGAAAAAAAGCAGATTTGTTTGTTTTAGAAACAGCTTTTCAAGGCTCAGTCCTTACCTTATATAATGATTTACATAAGACTCTCATGTTCAGTCTATACTATTGCTAATGATCATTTGTTCTGTATGTCCTCCTTCTCTTCCTCAGGTATTTGTTTGGACTGTCAGGATAACACTCAGGGCCACAACTGTGAGGAGTGTCTGCCTAACTTTTACCGGCGTCATGGTGAGGGGTCCGCGGACCCCTGTCTGCCTTGTCCCTGCTCCTCTGAGAGCTCCAGCGGGAGCTGCCGTCTCGGTGAGTCTGTGTCTCTGTGACACGCTGACAGGGGTCAGGGCAGCTTCTGCGTTCTGCACATGATGTCCTGAAAGTGACTGGCAATTATTCAGCAGGGCAGAACAATAGTAGGCACAGAAAGTTTGATTTTGATGAAAGATGTGATTACGAACATTTTTTTCTTTTTGCATAATATGCACTGATGGATCACGTACAAGAGAACCACGACATTTATATTTCCAGTCAAAAGCCTAGAATAATTAGGATCTTTTAATGTTTTTTGTTTTGGATTTAAATCTTTGTCACAGCTAAAAACTTGCATGGTACCGAGGAGCCAATAGGAAGCTTTGTTTCCATCTCAGCTGCCTTTCCATTGGATGCATTTGCACAGCAACAGCTATGGTGATGTGGCTTTGGGTTGTCACTTTACATTTACGGTCACTGGAGCCTGAGGAGGAAAGTCAATGAGCCAGTGTGAGGAAGAGAGAGAGAGAGAAAGGGCACTGAAAGTTCAGAACTCTTATATAAGTGTACTCAGTATTATTTATATATTTATAGGTTAAATATGTAATGCATAATGTACAGTCAGATGGTCATTATATTTGTACTGAAAATGATTGTTGGACTGTATATTATGCCACCTATTTCATGGCTGCTTAACAAACCAACAAATAAATAAAAATGTGGACATGAAATATTCATTTGAGTTGATTTTATTTCTGAGGAGAGAGAGGGAAAATGCAAAAGAGTGGAAAATGAGCAGGGAGCTGAAGCAGCACAGTAGTGATTATCAGTGTGTCAACAGCCCCACAGCTGCGTCTTTCATCGTCCACAACTAAAGGCACTTCATTTTAAGTTTTCATTTTGTAATAGATTTGGGCTAATGAGCAAAAGGTTATAGATTTAAATCCTGCAAGATTTACAGATCCACAATTGTGCTGTTGAGCTAAATGCTTGAACCCAGGTCAATGGATCTGCTAAGTTACTACCTATTAAGCTTGGTATCTACCGAAAAGTTCATAGAAAAAAATTGTGCAAAAATGTAAATAAAATAGTTTAAGAAATAATTAAATTTAAATAAAATAATTTAATAAGAAACATAATAAATACAAATTAAATTAAATTATTTCATGTTAATAAATCATTTAAATCAAATAATTAATAAAACATTTATAAATAAAATCATTAATTAATATAATATTTATAACTTAATAAATACTAATAAATAATTTAATAATTTGAAAATAATTTATCACAACATTTATAAATAAAATAATTGATTAATATAATATTGACAAATAAATAAAAGTAACACAATAAAAACAAAAGTAAAATAATAAAATAAGCTAAAATATAGAATTTGACATCAGTACTATTTCCTTTTGCTTTTTAAAGAGGTTGAAAATCATGAGATTAATTGATTTTTTTTTTCTTTTTTTCAGTTTTATGTATCTTCAGGTTTATACAAATTTATACAAAAAACAGTACTCTTTACTGGTTAGAAAATACAATATAGTAAGATATGAAAAAGATAGATAGACAGAAAAAGATAGATAGATAGATAGATAGATAGATAGATAGATAGATAGATAGATAGATACATTTTACATTTACATTTACATTTAGTCATTTTGCAGACGCTTTTATCCAAAGCGACTTACAATTGGGGAATACATAAAGCAATTCATCTTGAAGAGGCAATCAGACAGAGGAAGTGCTCGTAACAACAAGTCTCAGGAATTGTTCAAATAAGTACAAGCTAGCAAGGGAAGGAATAAATAAAGAGAAAGAAAGCTTTTATTTTTTTTTTATTTATTTATTTATTTTTTTTATAAAGTTTAGGATGAAGTCAAGTAGTGTTGAAAGAGATGAGTTTTCAGCTGTTGCTTGAAGATTGATAGGGATCCAGCATTCCGGATAGGGGTGGGAAGATCATTCCACCAGCCAGGAATGGTGAATGAGAATGTTCTGGAGAGTGATTTTGAGCCTCTCTGTGATGGTACCACGAGGCGTCGCTCACTAGCAGATCTCAGACTTCTGGAGGGGGTGTAGATTCGTAATAGTGAGTGGAAGTAGGCGGGTGCTGAGCCTGTGGTTGTTCTATATGCAAGCATCAATGTCTTGAACTTGATGCGAGCTGCAACTGGTAGCCAGTGCAAGGAGATAAAGAGAGGTGTAACATGGGCTCTTTTGGGCTCGTTGAAGACCAGTCGTCCCGCTGCATTCTGAATCATTTGTAGAGGTTTGATTGTGTTTGATGGAAGTCCAGCCAAAAGCAGCCAAAAACATACATACATACATACATAGACAGACAAAGATATGTCTGTTTTAACAGGAAATTCTCAACACAGGAAAGAAAACTAATGTCAAGCCATTTCTTGGGGTCTTTCATTGTCACGAAACCCTCAAAACACTCAAAAAGAGCACAAATCTGAGGCCAAATGTGTGTGTGTGTGTGTGTGTGTGCATTTCTAAACTCTTGAGTGGTCTCCCCCTGGTGACGCTGAAGGTGGTAAAGCCTCATCTGTTGGCATCACACTGCTGCATGAGGCTGGCACAGACAGAGTTCACATGGCAGGAATGGGAGGAGTGCCGAAATGAATTCCTCCACCTTCTGGCCTCTTCCTTCTGTCACTGTCCGGCAGTGTGTCTCTGTCTCTCATGTCACAGGCTGTGGCAGCGAGGGGGTCAGTGGGGTGTTGTGGGGGGAGATTTGCTTCAGGGAGGGGTTGCCCTGGAAACATTGAGAAAAGGGATTAGCGGTGTCATGACTATTGAAACTGCAGAAGCTTGCATTACTGCATGATGTTTCTGCTAGCAGTCAGTGAGTGCTGCAACAGTCAGGCAGGTCAGGATGTTAATCCAGTGCAGTCATTGCTAACTGGGTTACTTTCCAATCATGAATATTTCATTGGCGACACTGGTTCTGTGTGTGTGTACGTGTGTTGACCACACTTAAGAGTCTTAAAGATGGCTTGTCCATATACAAACACATCATGGCAATTCTGGGTATGGCACTATGGTAATACCATGGTATTTTTAAGTATCTTGGAGTACCATGTAAATACCATGAGTATGGCAATCATTAAGTACCATAATGTTTTCCATCAAATACCATCATTGTACCATTTTGGCTTATACGTATATATATATATATATATATATATATATATATATATATGTATAGATATATATATTGATATAGATATAAAATGGTTTAAATAAGTCATGTCATCATATTCTGCACGTCTGGTGTCAGACTTGAAATTTGGTGCTGTGGCGCCACCTAGTTGTTATAGTTGGAAATACAAGTGGCTCCTGAAAGTATTTTACACAAAAATAAATAAATAAATAAATATATATATATATATATATATATACACACACACACACACACACACACACACACACACACACAGTCAAACCAAAAAATATTCAGAAACCAGACACCATTTATGTAAGTGAGGATAGCAAAATAAAGTAAACTGTGACATATTATACCCAAAAATTCTTCATACAGTGGACTGACAGAAAAACGATACAAATTTGGGAGCAAAAATTTGATTTGACAATTTTACCTGACCATGTTTTGTTACATACTCTTCTATCAAAGTTATCTGACATTATCAAGATGAATTTGTTCTATTAATGTATATATATATATATATATATATATATATATATATACATACATTCATATATACATAGGCTATATACAGTATGCGGTTTTATTGATGCTGAAATGTACTATCTGGACGTATTTCAGTGTTTAAAATGTAAAAATTGCTACGTATTTTTAGCTAAAAAAGTAAAATATTTACAAATCTTTTATATCATTAAGATATTTGTATTTGCGTTTTTATGATATTATCGATATGTGATTTAGATATTAGACAACTTCATCTACTGCCAAACCTAAACCTACCCATGCTATAGCAAATATAAAAAGATATAAAACATAATTTTCCGAAATATGCAGTGAAATGACCATTTTAGTAACAATATAGCATTGAAAGAAACACCAGAAACATGGCATGTCTCAGTCTGTGACAAAGCAGGCGAGAGCCAATGAGCGTTAGATTTTCCTGCCATAAAACCTGTCGGAAAGTTTCATGAAGCGGCAACTTTTGATTTTGTTATGAGCGCGTCAGCACGGGTTTTGATAGGTTATGGCTAGAAGGGATACAACTAAAAAGGAAGCTAACTATTATTTAAGTTTTTCTACTCATTAAATTGTGTTTTATTAATGTCTATACCTACCCCAACCCTAAACCTACCCCTTACAATAATGCAAAAACGGTAATTATTGCTGTACTGTGTGACAAAAAATAATGCTATATTGATGTGCGCATGCCCAGTAGATGAATCTGTATACCATCTAGCCTTAACTGTTTTGATACCTATGGTTGCTGCTCAGGATGGAGATAAGGATTGCTAAATAAAGGCTTGAGTTTGGGATTGTTCCTCGCAGTCGTATGGATTTAGATTTAGATTACAGCACACAAATAAAATTGATTACTTTTGCCATTATGTTGCGTTTTTTGGTGTATTCTATTTTATGGTTCTATTGTCAGTCACAGCATGTTGGAGAAAACGCCTTTTGTGTCCTATGGCAAACAAAGTAAATATTAGGCCTACATGATAAGTAATGGTTAAACGATTGCAGAAACTGTATTCATTTTAAGGTTTAAAGTGTAGTCTTGTTTAACATTATGTATTTTTCGAAACGAGTTGGCAGCATAAATCACACAGAACAGAACAAAATGTTATCATTTCATATTAAGTAAATGAGTAAAATTAATTTAATAATGCAATTGAAAACATAATGCTATTGATATGACAACTGAATAATGTTACAATACATCACAAAATGTTAATGGCATGATTTAAATAATCATTATTGAAGGATTCATTTTATAAGTCTGTAAAGTTTTTCATATGTAAATGATTAACGTTTTAGGTGCGGTCAATACGTCAGTATTGTACATTTAATTGCTGTAAATACATCAGAAGTGTATGTTTAGATTCTGTAAATACGTCAGTATTGCACGTTTAGATGCCATAAATACATAAATATTGCACCTTTAGATTGCTGTAAATACGTCATTATTGAATGTTTAGATGCTTGTAAATACATCAGTATTGTAAGTAAATGTACATTTTGTAGAACCATATTTTATGGAAAATACATAAAAATTCTCATGAGATTACGCTGGATAAACTCTTAAAAAGGGGTTGATTGACAGTTTTTTATTATTTAATCAACAATAACAAAGACAAGATGAAAAAAATCCATTGTGATAATTCAATCACTTTATTTCAAACATAGTACTGTTGACCATTAAAATATGCCAAACATAGGTCTACAGCAAATAACAATATACTAGTCATAAACTAATGTGTTTGGAAGAAATATCTAGAAAGAATATGTTTGTTATGTGATATTTCTTAATTTGTTTGCTATGTTTAAATTGATAAATGTTTACTTAAACGTGATTACAGTTTGACACGTTCTTGTACAACTAGAATTGTCAACTAAAATGTAAAAGAAAAAAGGGAAATGGAATACATTAATGAATAAGACATGACTAAATAAAAAACAACTAGCAAAAGACAAAAAACATAACTATACATAACAAACAAACAAACAAAAAAACTATGATTGTATTGAGATTATATGAAGAGATATGACTGTATGAAGTAAGTTCTCTTTAACTTCACACAGGTGTCTTACAGAATATGGAATTAGTTGCATTATGTAATGACATTCATACATTTTCAAGTGTGGTTCAACTATCCAAATACCTTTTTGGGCCACTGTGCATTAAAGGGAGCTGAAGGCTGTGCATGAGGAGAATAAAATATTACAGTAATGCTAGATAAAATAGACTATGAATCCCTTATTTGCTGCCTTTGCACATTTGTATCATTTTGTAGTTTATGATCAGGTCTGTTTAAATTCATTTACAGATTCCAGTGGACGACCTGTATGTGACGAATGTAAGCCTGGCTTCTCTGGCCCGACATGCAACGTGTGCACTGACGGTTTATTCAAATTGTCAGGTGCGTGCGTGCCCTGTGACTGTAATGGGAATGCAGACCCTCGCTCCATGCCACAAATATGCCACCCTGAGACGGGCCACTGCCACCGCTGCATCAACCACACAGCGGGAGCACACTGTGAGATCTGCGCTCGCGGGTACACAGGGGACGCCCGCTACCACAACTGCACCCTGAGAGGTACGACAAGTGTGTAAGCATTGTGAGAACATACACTACTGCTCAAAAGTTTGGAATAATTCAGATTTTTTTATGTTTTTGAACATGAAAATGCTCACCAAGGCTGCATTTATTTGATCAAAAATACAGTAAAAATAGTAATATTGTGAAATATGATTACAATTTAAAATAACTGTTTTATATTTTAATATATTTTTTAAAAGTAATTTATTCCTGTGATGCAAAGCTGAATTTTCAGCATCATTATTCCAGTCTTCAGGGTCACATGATCCTTCAGAAGTCATTCTAATATGCTGATTTGCTGCTCAGTTATTAATAATGCATATTATTATCAATGTTGAAAACATGCTGCTTAATATTCTTGTGGAAACAGTTTTTTTCAGGATTCTTTGATGAATAAAAAGTTCAACAAACATATTTTGTAACACTATGAATGTCTTTACTCAAATCAATTGAATGCATCATTGCTGAAAAAAATTAATATATATATATATATATATATATATATATATATTATTTAATCTTACTTATCCCAAACCTTTTCCACTAAAATATTAAGCAGCACAACTGTTTTCAACATTGATAATAATAAAAAATATTTCTCAAGCAGCAAATCTTCATTATAGAATGATTTCTGAAGGATCATGTGACACTGAAGACATTTGAAAATTACATTTGAAAATATGTTAAAATAGAAAACAGTTATTTTAAACTGTAATAATATTATAATAATTAATACTACTACTGTGTTTTTCAAAAAAGTTATTCCAAATATTTTAGTGTGGATGCAAACATTCCGACATATTGCACTGATAGGGCGTTTGACATGTGATATATCGCAATTTCCGTCCATCTAAAATTACCAATTATTTTTAACAGACACGCATATGATCATGAAACTTGCAAATGTTTGCAAATCCCATGATTCTTTCTTCCTCAAATGTGGTATCTTGCAAATAGTTTCATGCAGACTGATAAAAACGTGCAGCCAGAAGCTGCACGTCTGCCAGCAAGTCCAAATGGAGGATTTTAGATTGTGCTCGCTATTTTGTTTGCAATATCTATCAGGTGGTCATCGAATAGACAGTTGGGAGTGTGTCATTCCACTGATGAAAAAGCATGTGTCACTGCATTTTTTTATCAGTAATTCATAATAGTGTCATGTCAAAGTTATGCGAGTGCATTTGTTGCTGAAGTGGTTGCTGGGATCCCATCATTTGAGTCATGAATAAAGAATGCAAGCTTTTATGTAGTCTGGATAATTTTTAATGATTTTATTACACCGTTCGCACTTTTATCTGAACTAAAGATAGGGACCTTTGTCAAGGCAGATGTTTATGGTCAGCGTAGACTTCCTGTGTGGCACTCTATGTTTTTGACAACGCCTTAATTAAAGTATTATGTTGTCTACAACATTAGATTAACTTTAGGGTTGTGACAAATGGACATGGACGTTGACGTAAGGACATCAAGGTTTGAAGTTAAATGTGTATATTTGTATTATATTTTTATTGGCATAGATTTTAAAAGTTAGACTCCTGTTTATAGGCTATAGTAAATATAGTAGTAATGCTTGTTAATGCATTAATAGTTAATAATCACAGTTAATCATGCAAACAGCTGCAGTACAGGGCAATTTTTGTTGCTGTTCAGTTTACTCATTTCAGCATTCTTTGCTGTCTAAAGGATGAAAAAGGATGTGTGTGTGTGTGTGTGTATATATATATATACAGTATATAGTGCTAGGCAGCGATTAATCACAAGTTTTTTTGTGTACATAATATATGTGTACTGTGTATATTTATTATGCATATATACATACACATACAGTATATATTTAGAAAATATTTACATGTATTAACATGTTTATATGTATATTCATATAATTGATATTATATATAATTATATTTAATATATAAACAACATTTTTCCTAAATATGTGTGTGTATTTATATATACATAATAAATATACACAGCACACACACATATATTATGTACACAAAAACTTTAATTTAGATGCGACTAATAAATATATATAAAAGTTTTTTTTTTTTTTTTATGTTCATCAGTTTATTATGCTTTCTTAGGTTTCTTGTGCTCAACAAGGCTGCATTTATTTGATCAAAAATACAGAAAAAAAACTGTAATTTTGTGAAATATTATTGCAATTTAAAATAAGTTTTCTATTTTAATATACTTTAAAATATAATTTATTCTTGTGAAGCAAAGCTGAATTTTCAGCATCATTACTCCAGTCTTCAGTGTCATATGATTCTTCAGAAATCATTCTAATATGCTGATGTATAATCAGTGCTGGAAACAGTTGTGCTGTTTAATATTTTTTGGGACCTGTGACTTTTTTCAGGATTCTTTGATAAATAAGAAGTTAGAAAGAACAGTGTTTGTAGTGAAAGGCTACCTTATACTGTTAGGGCTAGCTCAAATCGCAGTGAATCAGGTGTGTCGGTCAGAACACCACAGAGGGAAGTAGCAGTTTGAACAGGTTTATTTTCACAGATGCGCTATAATCAAATCAGAGAGGGGGGTCAGCCTTTACATGCACATCAGTCCATTTCTACTAACAGAATGTGGACAGATAAACAGGACAACAAATTAAAGCAGCACAACAGTTTAAACACTGATAATAAATCAGCATATTTGAATGATTTCTGGAGGATCATGTGGCACTGAGGACTGGAGTAATGATGCTGAAAATTCAGCGCTGCGTCACAGAAATAAATTATATTTTAAAGTATATTAAAATAGGAACCCAGTATTAGAAATTTAATAATATTTCACAATATTAATGATTTTTCTGTATTTCTGAACAAGTAAATACAGTCTTGATGAGCATCAGAGACTCCATTAAAAAACATAACCTAAGTACATGGCCTAAGTACACAACTTTACACAGACCCTCTAAGCAGCATGAAAAACAAAACATTTATTCACATTTTAAATAAATTATATGCCATACAATTTTGACATCTGGTACAAACTATAACAAGCTGTGATGACAATGTGCTGTAGGGCATTCAACAATAGCAGATTATGTAGAGCTGCTTATCACTGAATTGAACTTGTTTCATAATTGATGAACTTTTCACAGTTATTGATGCAGTCCTAATCCTAATTTGATCAGGTTTATTGTTTTATTTGCAGTTAATCTTGAATACTTTTTCAAATAATTGCTTAAGTTAATCATTTTTCACTTATATCCTTTATCATCTGTTTAGACACACTAACCATTTAAATCATTGACTCTCTCTCTCTCTCTCTCTCAGCTGTGAGAATCCTCCCAACTCAAGACATCAAGACCTCCACTACAGAACTCCCCAAATCCACAAGTTCTCTTGCTTCTACACCTGCTTCCCGCCTCCTCACTTCCTCCACCTTCCCTACCACCCACCCAAGCCTACCGACCCTTCAATCCGGCACGGGAGACTCCTCAGGACACAACAGCACAGCCTCTGCCCTGACAGTAGTGTCCTGGACGCAGTTTAACATCATCATCCTCGCTGTGATCATCGTGGTGGTCGTCCTCCTCATGGGCTTCGTCGGAGGCGTGTATACGTATCGCGAGTACCGCAATCGGAAACTCAACGCCCCGTTTTGGACCATTGAGCTGAAGGAGGACAACATCAGCTTCAGCAGCTACCACGACAGCATCCCACACGCTGACCCTAATGGACTATTGGAGGAGGAGCCGTGTGTGGTCGCAGCCAATGGGCAGTTAGCGCTCGCCACTGCCGCCAACATGTACAAAGCGTGAAGTCGTCGGTACGATTGTATCTTTTCTTAAAGGGATAGTTCAACCAAAACTGGACATTTTGTTACCATTTTATCACTCTCATGTCATTCCAAAATTGACTTTCTTTGAAGAAATTTTGAAGACACTGAAAATCAGTGAGGTCGAAACAACATTGGGCCAATTTCGATAACTTTTTTAGTGTTCCACTGAAGAAACAAAGTCATACAAGTTTGGAATGGCATTAAAGGGTTAGTTCACCCAAAGATGTAAATTATGTCATTAATTACTCACCTTCATGTGGTTCCAAACCTGCAAAACCTTCGTTCATCTTCGGAACACAAATTAAGATATTTTTAATGAAATCCAAGAGCTTTTTGACACTGCATAGGCAGCAACGGAACTACCACGTTCAAGGCCCAGAAACGCTTAAATAGTCCATGTGACATCAGTGGTTCAACCTTAATTTTCCTGAAGCTACAAGAATACTTTTTGTGTGCAAAGAAAACAGAAATAACTTTATTCAGCAATTCCTTCTCTTCCGTCAGTCTTGGCCACACGTTCACAAGAGTACAAACGTTCTGACGTAGAACGTCCATCTTTCTTAGTGCATCATCTGTATATTCTGGTTTGAATAAGTAAGGTTGGGCAAGAAATTCCAAGTCATCCTCTCTCTCGAAATCTTCAGACATGTTTACGAAGACTGTACAGTGTGCGTCTTCCTCTGCATGTTAACGAGGTGCAGCGCATTCGGGTTCTACGTCAGAACGCTGGCTCCTGCTTCAGCAGCACCACATGCATGCGTTGTGTTACTCTCATGAATGCTTGTTGACGACTGACACGGAAGAGAAGAAATTCTTGAATAAAGTCGTTATTTTTGTTTTCTTTGTGCACAAAAAGTATTCTCGTAGCTTCATAAAATTAAGGTTGAATGACTATTTAAATAATGTCCTTACTACCTTTCTGGGCCTTGAACACGGTAGTTACGTTGCTGTCTATGGAGGGTCATAAAGCTCTCAGATTTCTTCAGAAATCTCTTAATTTGTGTTCCAAAGATGAACGAAGGTCTTAAGGGTTTGGAATGACATGAGGATGTATAATTAATAACAGAATTTTCATTTTTGGGTGAACTATCCCTTTAAGGGTGTGTAAAGAACCAAATTTCCATTTTCTGGTGAACTATCCTGTTCATTTTGATGATTATTGAAAGAATATAGCCTGGGAGCCAAATCTTTATTTCTTTATTTTTATTTATTCTACACACTATTTAGCTCCCCATTGCTTCCTGTGTGATATCCTCATGCAAAGTGTTTTCACATACAATATTTCCTGTAACATTTCAGAGAGGACTCAAGGAAATACAAGACAAGCCATTAACATGTTACTCCTTGGACACGAAAACGGTAAAATGCGAATACATTGCCTCTTAAATGAGCCTCTGAACTGTGTGTGTTTGGGTTAAAGGATGCTAAACTTCAGTTAATCGTTACATGAAAGGGGATTCCACTATTTCAGAGGCAACTGAAAGACATTTGGACCCATAATTTCACCTAAAACTGCTGTTTGAATAGAAAACTCGCAAGGTTTCAGACTGTCCCCATTGGACCTCCTTGGAAATTCACTTTGGTTTTGCAATTTTCAATGGAAATCAGAGGACGTTCATTCAGTCTGCACGGCTTTTGTAAAGAAAACAAAGACTGCCAGTTTCAAGTCCCATGTGTGTGTGCGTGTCTTTAACAGATACTATTTCATACAATGGCGACACTTTGGATTTTTTGGAATGCAGTCTCGCTTCGATTTCCTCTTTACACGATTCCTGTCACAGATTGGTACCAAACTGAACATGCTACATAACAGTCATACCTGTATAACTAGCACCTGTTTCAGCCTTATTGTATTTATGCGCGAGTGGGTGGATGTGTATGTGCGTGCATGGGAGAGCGAGAGAGAGAGAGCCAGTGTTGCGTGTGGGAACAGTTTCAGATCTAACTGTGTAGAGCTGGATTCTACGCAGGAATGTACAAAAAGACTGGATTGATTCTTCTGCATAGTTTCACGAAAACTGATCAAACGTTTGACACAATATTGTAGACATGAAAGCCATGTATGCATAATATGACCCAGGAGGAGCGTGTTCAGAGGACTTTGTGAAGTGGAAAGACTGTTTTTGGGAATCTGTAAGGTACGACGGTGGACACAGTGTGTTTTTTTCCTCCATTTATCTGCAAGGACCCTTTTAAATGTGATTCAGGATCATTTTGATGATTTGGACAAACAACCGGTGTTTGAATTATTGTGTGTGTGTATTTTTTTTTCTATTCGAATTTGTCTTGTTAATTCCTATTTATTTATCAGTTGTGTTTGTCTCTGTGGTCTTATTTTATTGATGTTTTTCAGTCTTCATGCTGCATTGTACAGTGTACCATACCGAATGCAAACTCTGTAGACTGAGTTGTGAGCACAACCTCAAAGATGTGTTGGAAGTCTTATTTTCTCCTCTTATTTTCTTTCTAATTTATTTAGTCAGGTTGTATGTTAATAACTCACAGTATACAACAGGATGTCGGTGGAAAATACTGTATTTTCTCATTCCTGAGTGGTCAAATGACTGAAATTAAAGGATTATTAAATCAAAGGACATTCTTCACTGAGATGACAGACACTTTTTGAGACTGCTTGTGGGAGCATGTGTCTTTTTTTGATGTTAACGGGAAACCAAAAACAAAAATTCTGTAAATCATGTCACTCCAAACCTGCATGACTTTTTTTTTTCTTCTTCTGTGCAACATGAAAGAAGATATAAAAAAAGAAAAGTCTCTTTTTTTTGTTCATACAATAAAAGTCAGTGGGGCCTGATTTTGTATTGGACCCCATTCTTTTTCATTATATGGACAAAATGTTCACAGAACATTTGTGTTCCACAGATTGAAGAAAGTCATATTAGTTTGGAAGAACAAATTGAGGGCAGAAGTAAAATATCTGGATGAACTATCAGTTTAAAATAACATCTCTTTCCCAGTTTAATGACAGTTCTAAGTTGCTTGCAGATTGATTTCACAGATATGTTATGCTATTAAAACATTGCTCTGTTTGTTTGATCATCCCGACCAGCCTGACACAGCAACTGCTCAGCCAATCACCTGAGTTTACGGTGGGGTTTTCTGTTTGACGGACCAATGGAAACTGCACGACAGTTTTGGAAAACATTTTCGAAAATTGTATTTTTGCAGAAATTACACATTTAAAGGTCTGTTCACACCAAGAACGATAACTATATTAGCATCCATAACAATGCATGATAACGTTTTGTCCATTGTAATGTGCTACAGTTTTGTCATCTACTGCTTTGAATGGTCCAGCTTTTCAAAGCAGGATGGATTCTGACTGGCCGTCAATGATTTATCGTTCATTAGCTGGGAAAAAAAAAAAAAAAAAAAACAGTGTGAAAGCAATTCCTCCTATATCATTCCTCTGTGTCGTTATA
Source organism: Spinibarbus caldwelli (assembly GCA_039654775.1). NCBI lineage: Eukaryota > Metazoa > Chordata > Actinopteri > Cypriniformes > Cyprinidae > Spinibarbus > Spinibarbus caldwelli. The sequence goes on along the minus strand of CM077249.1, from coordinate 10,763,770 downwards.
GTTGTGGTGTCAACTCTGGTATTCTTTTTAAAATCAGAAATTTAGAGCTCATTATCATTATAGTTTTTGTCCATGGTGTGAACGGGCCTAAGATTTTGACATTTGGAAGAAAAAAAAAAATGTAATTTTAGACATACTTGAATATTTTAATTGCATAATTCTTCAAAAAAAAGAAGCACACCAAAATAGCAGAATAAATTATGTTGCAATCAGCCTGCAGCTGTGTGTTTAGGTTTCACTGTACTTTCCCAGCAGTTCACCAAAAATACTGTAGAACTGCTAATCAGACGGCATCTGAATTTACAATGAATTAAATAAAATTAGCCAATTGGAAGTTTTTGTATTCAGGACAGCCTTTGTTCCTTGAGGGTGTAGCTCCATCCAGCTCAGCCAAGAGTAATTCTGACCCAACCTTTCTTTTACCTGAGAGCTGTTGGATAACGGCCATTTAGGAATGTTAGGAATCTTTATAATGATATGACTGAACAATATCGACTGAATACGACCAAAGATGAATCATTCCAAGTTTTTAAACTTCTTTCTTTTACAGGCCTATTGAGCACATTTTTGCACTTATGTCAGTGACAGGCTATAAAAAAGACAACATATTATAACCTGACAGTAATTGGACAACTCTTTTTCATATCCAGAGGCAATATATTACATATATTAATTATATACAAATATATATATATATATAATAAATCAGTAATGAATCTGTTGAGTGAACAATTCAATGACTTACTCATTTGTCGCTACCTATTGACATAAATATGAAACCGAATGTGTCACCGAAAGTGTGTGTCCCAACACCAAAGCACACATCCCAGTGCTGCTGGACTGTGGATGGGAACGCCATTCGATCAAAAATGCAACACATATTTCACTTGTGAGCTTATATACTGAATCAGTAAATGTAGATTAGTAAAGGCAAGAAAAATGTAATAGTGTGCTCAGTGAGTTGGAGCTCTATGCTGTTGATGATTATATGAAGGATGGAAGTTAAGCTGAAAAGCAGCATTCCTTTTATGCAAGACTTGGTCTAAGCTTCCATTACCTAAATGGAAAGTCTAGGCCGAGATTATATCCTGATTGTGTCAAGCACTGTAACGACAGCCACGTGCCCAAACAGTCAAAGTGATTGACAGTAAACTACAAGATGTTTAATGAATAACTGTGGAAAAAGGAATATTAGACAAAAACAAAGCTCATTTATATTTTGCTTCCAATGAGAGGATCCATAAGCTAATTTATAACAGACAAATGAGTTCTGAAATATTTAATAAAAAGATATCAAGTAAGAAAGCTGCTTCCAAAGCAAAATAACATCTAGGCTCCGCCTCCTATATGCAAATTTAATGCAGATTTGCAAAACAATATTCCTCAAAAACTATACCGAATAAATCATTGCTCAAAGTTTACTTTGAAGAGATGTGAGAATGTAATTTCCCTAAGTTTCCTAAAGTCTTGAAGGGGAAAATGCCATTACTCTTTTTTTCTTGCACGACTAAACAATACAAAGGCAACTTGAAACACAGCATTGGTGCTTGATGCAAACAAGCTGTTTGCAATAATGTAATCAACACTTTTTGCCAGAACTTTCTCTTTGCAACAGTTGTTTGACTGCTCTACATACCTAAAAACCCACATGCATAGCAATGTGTGTCATTCCTGGCCTTGTGCCATTCCTGTACCATTTTTCTTTAATCTTCCTCCAGAGTATAAAAGTTTTATGTGCTGCTGCAAAATAAAAACAAAAAAAGTGTTAGAGGTTTTAATTTGAAGTTTTAATGTAATATCCAACTATTTATGCATCTAGCAGTGTTTTTGGTCTGATTTTATTTGGGACTTAATGTGGCTTTTGTGGCTATAGTGTTTAATAAATATATTACACTGGTAAATATTTTGGATAACTTGCATTTTAAACAACACAGGGTTACATTCAGGCAAGAGTCAACTACATAATGTGTTTTGAGGACAAGCATATTGTTTATAAATATCAAGTTGAATGGTAAATGTTCAATTTTTTTTTATTATGTTGGCTTGAGAAATTATTGTACATAAACTTCTGAGTGGTGCTTGACAGGATCAGAAATGAGCATATTAGAGGGACAGTGCAGGTAGAACAGTTTGTAGACAAAGTGAGAGAGGCAAGACTAAGGTGGGCATGTGCAGAGAAGGGATGCAGGGTATGTTGGGAGAAGAGTGCTGAGGATGGAGCCACCGGGCTGGAGGAGAAGAGGAAGACCAAAAAGGAGGTTCATGGATGTGGTGATGGAGGACATGCGAGTGGTTGGTGTGACAGAGGAAGACGCAGAGGACAGAGCAAAATGGAGACGGATGATCCGCTGTGGTGACCCCTAATTGGGACAAGCCGAAAGAAGAAGAAGTGGTGCTTGTAAAGTAAAGCATCACTTTTAATCATCTCACATGTTTATTAGTGGTGCTTTACTGGAAAGTAATCTTTAAAAAGGTCATGAATTGAGAAATCAACATTTCCTTCATCCTTTGACATGTAAGAGGTCACTGTACCATACAAATATCCTATCAGTTTCAGAACCCAGCACTTCCTCATTAGTCCAAAAACAGCTTCCGCTGTTGCACCAAGCTGCAAAAAAGACTTGTTTTGTATTCCGTCTTAGTATGACGTCATGTGAGGAAAGACCGTCTTTGCAGATGATCAACACCTATTTCTACATAACTGCCGCTTTAGCCACACCTATCAATCCGTGCATATAGTATGAAGTTAATATTACGATGGAGACAGCTTTAAAGGGGTCATGAACTGCCTATTTAAAATGTTGTAATGTTCTCTCATATCCACTTACAATATTAGCAAGATGCATCAAAAAACATCATAATTTAGAAGTAATAGGCTATTTTCTATTCTGTTTTCGAAACTCTCTTTTGATTTTTATAGGTGTGCCGCATTCAAGACTTGGAAGAAAATGCCCATTGCTATAATTGGCTAACAGTTTTGAATGTAAAAAAAAAAAAAAAAAAAAAAAAAAAAAATAGATGGATGCTGCTGAGATGTACTCTGAAAACAACATTGATCATTTTGGTTAAAAACTTATATCTCAGTGATCTGTAACAGACAAAGCATTAGTGACACATGATAAAACACTGTTACTCACACTTGTGTGTTGCGACATAACTGTTGGACCCAGTAATAGTACTGTATCATCACCAAGGTGTGTCTTGTTTAAAAACAAATCCAAGGTAAAATGAAGCGAACAAAGGAAAAGTGTCTTACTGAAGTGACATTTAAAGATAAAACAGTAAACTAATGTCCCATTTTATTTCTGACCTACTTGGAGTACTCCTAGAAACCGTTCAGAACATCCTAAAACCTTCTAACTTCAAAGAACTCCCATCCTAAAACTTTCAGTCTTCTGGCCATCACAAATTTTGTCCTGATGAACTTTTTTATCTAGTTCGAGCATTTGTTGGCCACAACAGCAGTGCATTTTATTTGTTCATCTTTACATCTCCATTTCCCTTGTGACAACTTACCCCATACAGTGAGGAAACAAATTTGATCCCCTGCTGATTTTCTACGTTTGCCCACTAACAAAGAAATGATCAGTCTATAATTTTAATGGTAGATTTATTTTAACAGTGAGAGACAGAATAACAAAAAAAAAAAAAACCCTTTCAGATTAGTTATAAATTGATTTGCATTTTAATGAGTGAAACAAGTATTTGATCCCCTATCAATCAGCAAGATTTCTGGCTCCCAGGTGTCTTTTACACAGGTATCGAGCTGAGATTAGAAGCACTATCTTAAAGGGAGTGCTCCTAATCTCATTTTGTTACCTGTATAAAAGACACCTGGGAGCCGAAGCAATCAATCAATCAGATTCCAAACTCTCCACCATGGCCAAGACCAAAGAGCTGTCCAAGGATGTTAGGGACAAGATTGTAGACCTACACGAGGCTGGAATGGGACAAGACCATTGCCAAGCATTTTAGTGAGAAGGTGACAACAGTTGGTGCGATTATTCGCAAATGGAAGAAACTTTGGCTCCATGCAAGATCTCACCTCGTGGAGTTTCAATGATCATGAGAACGGTGAGGAATCAGCCCAGAACTACACGGGAGGATCTTGTCAATGATCTCAAGGCAGCTGGGACCATAATCACCAAGAAAACAATTGGTGAACAACTACGCTGTGAAGAACTGAAATCCTGCAGGACCCACAAGGTCCCCCTGCTCAAGAAAGTCCGTCTGAAGTTTGCCAGTGAACATCTGAATGATTCAGAGGAGAACTGGGTGAAAGTGTTGTGGTCAGATGAGACCAAAATCGAGCTCTTTGGCATCAACTCAACTCGCCGTGTTTGGAGGAGGAGGAATGCTGCCTATGACCCCAAGAACACCATCCACACCGTCAAACATGGAGGTGGAAACATTATGCTTTGGGGGTGTTTTTCTGCTAAGGGGAACGGACAACTGCACCGTATCAAAGGGACGATGGACGGGGCCATGTACCGTCAGGGCCAGGGCATTGAAAATCGGTCATGGATGGGTATTCCAGCATGACATTGACCCAAAACACACGGCCAAGGCAACAAAGGAGTGGCTCAAGAAGAAGCACATTAAGGTCCTGGAGTGGCCTAGCCAGTCTCCAGACCTGAATCCCATAGAAAATCTGTGGAGGGAGCTGAAGGTTCAAGTTGCCAAACGTCAGCCTCGAAACCTTAATGACTTGTAGAGGATCTGCAAAGAGGAGAGGGACAAAATCCCTCCTGTGCAAACCTGGTGGCCAACTACAAGAAACGTCTGACCTCTGTGATTGCCAACAAGGGTTTTGCTACCAAGTCCTGTTTTGTGAAGGGGTCAAATACTTATTTCATTCATTAAAATGCAATAAATTTATAACTTTTTTGAAATGCATTTTTCTGGATTTTTTTGTTGTTGTTATTCTATCTCTCACTGTTCAAATAAACCTTTAAAATGATAAACTGATTATTTCTTTGTCAGTGGGCAAACGTACAAAATCAGCAGGGAGTCAAATAATTGTTTTCCCTCACTGTATATGGTGAATATTAACGCATATTGCCACAAAAGATCAATAAAGCGTATCTTTTTTCTCCTGGGCAAAAATAGCGGAAATGTCCACAACCCCCTTTTTTTTCTGTGGCCAAGATTATAGAATGTGTCAATCCAGAAGCTATCCAGATAGATAAAGTGTGTGATAATTAGCCCCAGTATAGCCTAAGTAATGGAATATTTTTATGAAACATGAATTGTGTTTATAATCAGTATCAAGCATATTTTAAGCAAGGTTTTGAACTTTTATTTATTTATTTATTTATTTTCAAAAATGTTATTGTATTGGACTAAAACCTACTGACTATGCTCATACAGGTTTTGCAAGCAATTTATTATTATTATTATTATTACAAAAAACAACAACAATCAACAATAATATCCAGAATTGACATTTAGAGCTAAATGTGTGGGGGGCGCTCACGGACATGGATGGATAGAGTTGTGCTGACTCATTAAAGGCAGATAACCAATAGCTTTGAACACTCACTAGTAGCTATGACAAAGCTTCTGTAATAGTTTATTTCCTCAGGCTGTAAGAATTTGGCTCGGAGTCAAGCAGGTCTTGCATGTGCAAACCAGGAAGCGACACTGGATCGACTGGACTGGAAGCCTCATGTTTTCATAGTGCCGAAACTCCACGAGTAGGCTGTTTGTTTTGGGCGTTGAAGAAACACGTGGGAGAAATATACATATATATAGAGGCGTCTGAGGACATGGAGCGGCGCTTTTAAACTGTCCGTTATGGAGATGGCAAGCGAAGAGGCAGCCTGTTATATCCACGCAGTTTTAATGGAGCCCGAGCCCGAGCCAGTGAGCCGTCTGAGGACAAAGTACCTCTCACTGCGGCGACAGGTGTACCTCATCCAGTCCATCAGCGTGCTCTTCTGCTTCAGCTGCTGCCTCTTCACGCTCCTGTATCACGCGTTTCCGCCGACCTGCAAGGTAAGACGCATTAAAGTCAACTCCAAACAGTCACGTTACTGCTCAGTGGCCCTTTGAAAGTGCTTTAGAAACCTTTGCAACGGATACAACGAGTTCATTTATATGTAATATTCATACATGACAACACTACATTACAGTATGTTATAACCGTTTTAACATATAGAATGTGTTATATGACCTATAGTCTTTATTTCTATGACATTTTTATTTTCTTAAGTATTTATTAGATGCCAGTACCTTAGTAGTATCTATACTGATTGATTTTTACAGATTTATTTATTTATTGATACTATGATTAAAAATGTAGTTAGTGTTAATTAGATTATAATTCATAGGTAATAGTTGAGCCTGAAGTAGATACTATTGTCACTAGTAGTAAGAAATAAGTTACTAGTAAAACTAAGACAGTAGCCAGTGACTGAATTGCATACTGGTCAAAAGTGCACAGAGAATTTAATGGCACATTTTTGCAATGTCAAAATTGCAAATGGCATATGATAATGACTAATAGGATAATGACTAATAAAAAGGAATAAGTGTTAGTAATAATACATAGTTACTAGTGTAGTGAAAAAAATATGCTGCTCACTGTTTGATTGCTTAAAATTACTGAAACAACAGAAACTTACAGTTATAGAATCAATACATTGATCGATTTTGGATTCATTGTGTGTGTATTAAACAGTTTACAATTGCTCTTTTTTATAGGAAAATGGAACCAAGGAGGCATTTGGTAAGTTTATTATTTACTACTAAAGCTGAATTCTATTGTAAATACTAAATTTAGTGTCTTCCACATTGTGGTTGTTATGTACATTCACAGTAATAAAAATCTTGCATTTTTCATCCATATAGAAATGCAATATCAAGGTGCTGAATCGCATAGAAGAGAAGAAACAATCTCGACACAAAGAGACACATCTTTCACTCGCCTGACAGGTAAGAAGTAATACATTGAGTGCATTAAGATGTAATGCAAAAGTAGAGCACAAAACATAATTACCATTAAGATAAGATGAACTGTAAACAAGAGCTGTATTCTTAATCAGACAACTAATGTCTACACTCTTAGAAAAAAAAGGTACAATGCAATTTTCATTCTCAGAGATATTTATGAATGCATGACATTTTTTGGCCAAGTGTATTCACACATTTCCCTTCTCTCTAGTTAAAAACGATGTCAGTTTCACTAAAGAAGGATATGTGCCATGGATGTATACACCAGAGTATCCGTCACCAAACCATACCAGATACTTCATCCTGGATGACGATAATGAATCTCTGAAAGTCCTTCATGATGGAACATACAAGGTTTCTCTTCAGATTACATACAGAAAATCAAGTGGAAATCCAGAGGAAATATTTCTGCAACATGATATTCATCTTTATACTGACAGATATGGTAGACACCTGCCCCTGCTCACCCACTGGGAAACAGTGAACCTCGAATACTGGAGGAAAAGTCTGTTCTCTGAGGGTATTTTTTCTCTTAAATCTGGGGACAGACTCAAGGTGTGGTGCACGAATCTGAACCTCATTGACATTGGAGACAAATTGGCGCAAAAAACAGCTTTTGTGGCGTATCCTCATTTTTCCACATGAGGATACGGCGAACATAAAAATAGAAAAGACCATTTCTTCTGTAGCTTTGCATAAAGATCAAAAGGAAGTATCATATTCATCTGAGATGACCTTATCATCTAAACTGATTCGTCCTCTGTCAGCAGAATAATTTGAACGTTTAGCAGATATATTTGTGCTATAATTAATAGCAGAGCCATGTACAGAAGAAAACCCGGTAACACTTTAGAATAGGTAACACTTATTCACTATTAACTACGACTTTTTCCTCAATAAATTCCTAATTTGCTGCTTATTAATAGTTAGTAAGGTAGTTGTTAAGTTTAGGTATTGGGTAGGATTAGGGATGTAGTATAAGGTCATGTAGAATAAGGCATTAATATGTGCTTAGTTACTACTAATAAATGGCTAATATTCTAGTAATATGCATGCTAATAAGCAACTAGTTAAGAGACCCTAAAATAAAGTGTTACCGAAAACCCTTATCCCGGTGTCACAAGGTAATACCAGGGTACTTTGATATAAACTATGGTACTGAAAATCATTCCTTCTAGGGTAGTTTTTCAAGAATATCATGGTACATGTAAAACAGCATGCTAATACCATAGTATTTTTTGGTATTTTCTTTTGTATGAGAATACTGTTCTGCTTCACGGTTGGGGACAAAACAGGCATTGGCTTGGGTTTTCAAAAGCTACATTTTTTAAGCACTACAACTGTGGAAGAATTGTAATTTAGTAATGAAGTTGAATTTTTGTTTCATTTTGATTGAATTTGGTAGACATTATACTGTTGTATGCATAAACATACTGTATACTATAATATTTATGCCACTGTAATCTTATTTTTTTTGTATTTTGTTATTATCTGATTAAGGATTTGGGCTGTTAATGCAAAGCTTACAGGTTCAGTAACATTACGGAGTGAAGAGAATGATCAGTTCCCTAGTGTGTTTTTGAGGTGCATCATGGGTGCTGTCATTGGAATTAGTAGGCTATAAGTTACTTTGTATTGAAAGGGTTTGTAATCACCAAATATGACCTTTGTAATGATTTGCATGAAAGACAATTTTATGTATTTGAATATATTGTCATATTCTTAGACCATGAAGAATCAATAAATACTATTACATAAAGCTGTCTTTGTTTTCATAATATTTTTTTTCAGAATTTTTACAAAATATGAGGTGAATATTTTTCTGATATGTTTCAGATAATCACTTCAAAACAACTATTTGGCAGATATTTAAGAATAATATTTTAGACCTTTGATTTATGCAACATTAGAAAATGTCTATATACAGTATAGTTTATTTACACACTAGGCACAAATGGATTGTTGTTAAATAACACCTTATCATTAGTACATTGGACGTAACTCCTGATAGAAACTCCTCTGATGGCATTTTCTTTAGAATTGCTGTCTGACAGATAAGTGACTAAACCAACAATTATCTGCTTACTAAGCAGCCCTGTTGGTATTGAGGACTTACCAAAAGTGCAAAGGAAGAACAATGTGAACCAGTCTTAGGGTCATGGGCGCCCAAGGCTCATTGATGCATGTGGAGAGTGAAGGCTAGTCTGTCTGGCCCCTTTACAGAAAAGAGCTACTGCCATGATAGAAAGGTATCAGAACACAGTGCATCTCAGTTTGGTGTGTATGAGGCTGCGTAGCCACAGATTGGTCGTAGTGCCCATGATGACCCTTGTCCACCACTGAAAGAGTCTACAATGGGCATGTGAGCATCAGAACTGGACCATGGAGCAACTGAAGAAGGTTGTCTTGTCTGATAAATCAGTTTCTTTTAGATCAGGTGAATGGCCAGGTCTTGAGAAGGTATGGCAGCAGGGTTATGCTCTTGGCAGTGTTCCACTGGGAAACCAGGCTTTCTCAAAAGCCTGCTGTATCAAATTTGATACATTTTAACATGATTTTTTAAAATGATGTATGGATAATAACCTAAGTTGCTTCAGTCCAGTAAGTGTTTATCTTGAAATATGACTAACACTATAACAGTTATGTTTCTTTGATAAAAATGAGGGACATTTTTAGAATCATCTTAAAAGGCCTTGCTAAAAAAGTATGAACTAAAAATCAGATGAGTTTCAGTAAAGTTTTGATCATTCTGATCCTTTAGAGACCTTAGAAATTAATGTATGAAATATGACATAATAAGCTTTTGTAGTGGAAAAAAAAGCCATATGTGGAAAAGTTTCATTTGAATTGGACAACAAACAGATGCCAAGTTGACAAACCTGTAGTGGAGTACAAACATCGAGATCCCCAAAAACAGGAACAGCTTCGCTCTCCTTGATTTCTTTCCCAGAGTGTGAATGGTAGCAAATTCTTTAGAACCAACAGGAAAAACTCAATTAGTTTTCTAATAAGATCCCCTTTAACAAAGTGCTGAGTCATTATCAGGGGCGGACTGGGACAAAATTTCAGGCCGGGAAATCTCACACTCATCCTGGCCATCCCGTACAACCACGACACATTCTGAAACACGGACAACCTTATTTTTTGTATGGCCATCACATAAAAAAGGTTTACATCCTTAGGCTGGGGACATGCAAAATAATTAAAATTTCTGTCTTGAACTGCGCCTTCACTTCCACTTTCCTTTCAGTCTCTTTATTTTGCCCTGATATCTCTCTGTCTCTCACATGACTTTAATACTTAAGATTTAACAAAACTATACTTTCTAAATTGCCTAAACGTCAAAATTAGCGCACTAATAACTACATCATTACAATTGCTTTATAGAAAAATCCTAATACTGAATACGAGTCATATTCTTCCCTTACAAAAATTAACCAAAATTTCATTATAGTAAAAGTGCAGTAACCACCATAACTAATAATGATGTCCTTTGGCATACAGTATTTTGAGTGATGAGTAATAGGCTACTGCTGAACATCTCACATCTCACATGAGATTGCATCAATTAGCAAACCAATGATCCAATCAATACCTGAGAGACAAAATCAAATCAACTTGAATCCAATGTGAAACCTGTGTGGGGAAAAATTCCCAGTCTCACATGTTCTTTGATTAGAATGAAATGATTACATTCTGCCTGGGGAATTTCACCACTCAAAGGGTTGTTCCAAACTAATATAAACAACCAGATCCCTTCAGGAGGAGCCCTTCTACAAGGTTGCTAGCTAACTTTTACATGCTATGGTCACTTCAAGGAAGTACCATTTGTAGTCATGTTGTGCAAAATGTCATGTTTAATTTAAATTTAAATTGAATTTGTTATAGTTGATATAGTTGCACAGCATTCTGTTTGATTTTTGCATCTCCTGAGTAGGTGTGGTTCCAATACATCAGTGGAGAAAAGACAAAGTATTGAGGGGAGGTGAATTGAGGCCATCAAGCTGTAGATTGGTCGTAAAGCAAACAGATTGTGAGCAGACAGAAGTTTTCTGATTGGATGAATGGGCTGATGTTGTGTGATTGCTTCGGAGTTCATTGGGATTATATGTTGAATTTCCCTGTGTGTCATTAAAGACTAAGTGTTATTCACTGTTATCTGATATGTTATCATATGTATTATTTGGTATATTTCCTCAGTTATAAAAGAAATGCTGAAATATTCTGTATATACTGTATACCGGGAGAATTCCCGGAGGCCTGGCAGCCGATTTGGCCTGCTGCCTGTTTTATTTTTCTTTTAATATATTATTATTATTATTATTAATATAATTATCTGCCGAATGTACTAAAGCGATTATTTCCTATTTCACCATTCGACAATAAATCTCTAATAAATTATGAATCAGTTAGTAGTGACTGGCAATGCTAAGCTTCAGCTCGCGCCTCTGCCAAATGGTTTCGATCAGAGTAATCAATGCGAGAGATTTCAGAATGGAGTAAAGCGCACAGATGGAGCAGAGAAGCAAAACTACTGTTCAGGATTTCAAGTGCAGGTCAGTTTCATCTGTAAATAGGCTACTGTAGTTTTGTCTTTGTTTACTTAGTTAATAGAATGTTTGTTCAAAGTTATCTTTGAACATTTTTTGCGGCCAATCACAGCCTTATTTCTTGCTATGCATTCTCTGATGCATTGTAAATTGAAGGCTTATTAATATTGTGAGTGAAGAACCATTTTGACCTTTAGGACTGTTTTTACAGACAAGGCTTAGTGTTTTTAATTTAGTTTTTAAAGCTTTACACATAGACAACTGACACACCCACATGAAGATACATAGTACTTCCTGTCTGATAAAGGTTAACATTGTCTGACACGGTGAACTGAGGAACTATAAAGTTGTGACTTGTGAAAGCGACACTCCCTTTCTAGCGTGGATTGGCATGAAAAGGATTTCAAGCACATGAGTCAACACTGTAAAGTGTGATGCAATCACATTCTGCTGTAGATGACACGCTCTCTGGGTTGCTTTTGCAGACTCTTTGACATTTGCTACCATATGCCATTACGTGTTATGGTTGCATTAAAGATGCATTAAATATAGAAAAAATAAATATTACATAAATATACATAAAACATACGTGCAGTTGACTGTGAATAGTGTGTGGGGGACTGGGGAGTGTAGGTGAATGAGCAAATACAGAAAATTAGGAATTAATGACAAGAAATGTCCACATCTGTAAATAAATCTGGATTATATTTGATTTAATTTGGATTATAATGTGATTTGTGATAAAATTCTAACAGATGTTAAATGACAAAAATGGTATCATCTGAATCAGCAGATTCTCTCGGTTTTGATATATAACATCACACAAGGAGAAAAAAAAATAATGCACAAGAATTAAAATGTCCATATTTTTTCAATTTGATGTTAATAAGTAGATTTCTGAACTATAAAATCTTAAAACACATAGCATGGAATAAAGGGTTACAGCAATATTCCAAGTTCAATAAGTTAGTATAATGTATCATTTACATAAAAATTATGTTATTTACTCATCCTATATCATCATACAGGTTTGAAACGGCTATGGGTAACCAACAGAAATTTCAAACTAAGTCAACAACATTTGTGGTATAATGTTGATTAAACGTTTCTAGAAATTTGCAGCAGTTTTTCAAAACTACATGAAATCAACACGAACACAAAAGTGTACAAATCTACCCTATTCGAAACAAAAGATTTAAAGCATTTTTCCTGTTCACTCTTAACGTGAAACTCATTAGGAAAGGCACAAGCATTCAGATCAAAAGGTTTTAAGATTCGTTTAAAAAAATTCCTAAATTCCTTCATTGTGAATGAATGTCCCAGAAACTTCACTTACGGTAATCAAATGCTCTGGATTCTAAACATTGTTTTGCTTTTTGAGGAAATGTACACCTACAGTGCCGATTGTTTGATTGAATCAAAGTACTTCCCTTTAATGCACTTGAACAAACCAGAAACTAGTATGAGTGAAACTGTGTGACTCTGCATGTCACTGTACTGTGTGTAGGTGTCAGTGTAGGTAAGGCCACGCAACACTTGCTTTGTTTATGCCGCAAATACAGCCTGTGGGGATTCCTCATACTTTCATAATAGCAACATCAGGAATATTTAATACAATGAAAATAATGATGACATAGTTTAGTTATGGATATTACTTCTGTATTCTTCTGCATATATTATAAATATACTTTAAGTGCACAATTCAAATGTGATTTTTCAAATATGAAATGGAATTCTAAAGTACATACATATATCTGGACACTTTATTATGCTTATCATTGAATTAGATTGCAAAATAAGATAAGACAGCAACAGCTCATCTCTTAGTTTTATCGGCTGCATGTATGAAGTCATCACATTAACATGTTCCTGTAACAAAACAAAGCAAAAAGAGCGTGTGCTTCCTCTTTAAAGTAAATGGCACTTGTTGATACCACTTGCTAATACAGGTGCATCTCAATAAATTAGAATGTCGTGGAAAAGTTCATTTATTTCAGTAATTCAACTCAAATTGTGAAACTCGTGTATTAAATAAATTCAGTGCACACAGACTGAAGTAGTTTAAGTCTTTGGTTCTTTTAATTGTGATGATTTTGGCTCACATTTAACAAAAACCCACCAATTCACTGTCTCAACAAATTAGAATACTTCATAAGACCAATAAAAAAAAAAAAAAAATTAGTGAATTGTTGGCCTTCTGGAAAGTATGTTCATTTACTGTATATGTACTCAATACTTGGTAGGGGCTCCTTTTGCTTTAATTACTGCCTCAATTCGGCGTGGCATGGAGGTGATCAGTTTGTGGCACTGCTGAGGTGGTATGGAAGCCCAGGTTTCTTTGAAAGTGGCCTTCAGCTCATCTGCATTTTTTGGTCTCTTGTTTCTCATTTTTCTTTTGACAATACCCCATAGATTCTCTATGGGGTTCAGGTTTGGTGAGTTTGCTGGCCAGTCAAGCACACCAACACCATGGTCATTTAACCAACTTTTGGTGCTTTTGGCAGTGTGGGCAGATGCCAATTCCTGCTGGAAAATGAAATCAGCATCTTTAAAAAGCTGGTCAGCAGAAGGAAGCATGAAGTGCTCCAAAAAATCCTGGTAAACGGGTGCAGTGACTTTGGTTTTCAAAAAACACAATGGACCAACACCAGCAGATGACATTGCACCCCAAATCATCACAGACTGTGGAAACTTAACACTGGACTTCAAGCAACTTGGGCTATGAGCTTCTCCACCCTTCCTCCAGACTCTAGGACCTTGGTTTCCAAATGAAATACAAAACTTTCTCTTATCTGAAAAGAGGACTTTGGACCACTGGGCAACAGTCCAGTTCTTCTTCTCCTTAGCCCAGGTAAGACGCCTCTGACATTATCTGTGGTTCAGGAGTGGCTTAACAAGAGGAATACGACAACTGTAGCCAAATTCCTTGACACGTCTGTGTGTGGTGCCTCTTGATGCCTTGACCCCAGCCTCAGTCCATTCCTTGTGAAGTTCACCCAAATTCTTGAATCGATTTTGCTTGACAATCCTCATAAAGCTGCGGTTCTCTCGGCTGGTTGTGCATCTTTTTCTTCCACACTTTTTCCTTCCACTCAACTTTCTGTTAACATGCTTAGATACAGCACTCTGTGAACAGCCAGATTCTTTGGCGATGAATGTTTCTGGCTTACCCTCCTTGTGAAGGGTGCCAGTGATTGTCTTCTGTACAACTGTCAGATCAGCAGTCTTCCCCATGGTTGTAGTGAACCAAACTGAGAGACCATTTTGAAGGCTCAGGAAACCTTTGCAGGTGTTTTGAGTTGATTAGCTGATTGGCATATCACCATATTCTAATTTGTTGAGATAGTGAATTGGTGGGTTTTTGTTAAATGCGAGCCAAAATCATCACAATTAAAAGAACCAAAGACTTAAACTACTTCAGTCTGTGTGCATTGAATTTATTTAATACACGAGTTTCACAATTTGAGTTGATATACAGAAATAAATAAACTTTTCCACGGCATTCTAATTTAGTGAGATGCACCTGTATTTTATACAAGGCAAATATGCTGAATAAGGGAATGGTTGTAACACTTTTTGTTTAATGCATGTAGCTCATCTGTTTTTTTTTTTTTTTTTTTTTTTTTTTGCAATCTATCTCCAACTGTGTTGAAATTTTATCTGCTGCAAGTTAAAGTTTGTACATACATTTAATTTGTTCATGAAATTCAATTAATAATATTTTTATACCAATCCTGGTCAACTCCTTCCCCCAACTCCACACTGCAGCAATTCATTTTAAATATTTAAACCTCAAAAAAGTTAAAATATTGTACACATTAGCGCAGGATAACGTCTTGGTTACGTAGGTAACCCTTGTTCCCTGAAGGAGAGAATGTAGACGTTACGTCAGAGTGACTGACGCAAATGGGATCTCGCCAGCCCAATCACCTTCAAGTGTTAACAAAACAAGCCAATGACAGTTGGTATGCGTGCTTTGCATCGCGCACCCCACCCCGCAGCGCGGGTATAAAAGGAGAGCGCATGCAGACACACATCAGTTTTTCGCTGAGGAGCCGAGATGATGTGCCTTGGCCGTACAGCGGTGGTACAGCAACTCTGGCGACGGGACGTAACGTCTCCGTTCCTTCCTTCAGCGAACGAGGGTTACCTATGTAACTGAGATGTTCCCTTTCAGTCAGTCACGTTCGACATTACGTCAGAGTGACTGACACAAATAGGATCCCTAAGAAAACGCCACTATTGATGACCCCCTCCAGTGCTCTACGGAAGCCGGCAAGTCCCCCCACGCCAGGTGGGGCGGAAGATAGGACAGGGCTTAGGCAGAGATGACAGCCACTGCTGTTCCGTACAATGGATATTGGATACACTGGGAAAGCGTATTCTAAGTAGGGGAACGCTACGGAAGCCACGTCCTGCGTAAGGGAGGTACCATGTGGAGATTACACATATGGACTGGTCAAGGGCAGTACTACATATGGAAGTCTCTGAGGTAGACTCAACCAGCCTGGGGTGAGATCAATACACAGCAGAAACGGCAGAAGGTCTCTGCCAGGGAAAGACATGGGCTCACCGTGAGGGGAGCCGTACCATGGAAGAATACACATGTGGGATCTCCCGAAGGGGAATCACTACACACGGGCACCTAGCCCAGCACAAGGGCTGACCTTGGACAGACACACGAGTGCTGGACCTGGTGTCTGGCGCTCCACCACGCCTGACTGCCGAGGGTGCGGGAGGAACTTCAACAGGGTTGAGCAAGGGGAACTGAACTGAGAAGCAGTAAAAGCGCACGTATCCGGTCCGTAGAGTGGAATGGCGCAGCAAGCGTGATCGACACCGAGCAGGTCCGGTGTTACTGGCCACCTGTGGCGAGTACACGGAAGACACAGGCTCTACATGGAGATTATAGAATCTCGCAAACCTGTTAGGTGTCACCCAGCCGGCAGCTCTACAGATGCCTGCTATCGAGGCGCCCTACGTCAATGCCCAAGATGCCACACCTCTCGTAGAGTGTGCTCTTACACCGAGGGGGCACGGTAAGCGCTGGGCCTGGTATGCCAAGACTATAGCCTCCACTATCCAGTGGGCAAGTCTCTGTTTGGAATCAACCTTTCCCTTCTGCTCTCCTCCGAAGCAGACAAAGTGCTGGTCTGAGGTCCTGAAGCTCTGCGTGCGGTCCACGTAAACACGCAAGGCGCGGACGGGACAGAGCAGAGCAATGGCTGGGTCTGCTTCCTCCCGGGGCAGCACTTGCAATTTCACCACCTGATCCCTGAAAGGTGTGGTGGGAACTTTGGGCACGTATCCGGGCTGGGGTCTCAGGACAACGTGAAAGTCACCCAGTCTGAAATCTAGGCACGAATCGTCGACCGAAAATGCCTGCAGGTCCCCTACCCTCTTGACCAAGGCCAATGCAATGAGGAGCACTGTCTTTAACGACAGAAGCTTAAGCTCTACTTACTGCAGAGGCTCAAAGGGCTCCTCCTTCAAGGCTGTCAGGACTGAGGGGAGATCCCAAGAGGGTACCAGATGAGGGCGCAGAGGATTTAACCTCCTCGCTCCTCTGAGGAACCTGATGACCAAGTCGTACTTCCTCACAGACTTGCCGTCTACTGCATCGTGATGTGCGGCAATAGCGGCAACATACAGTCTGAGAGTGGAGGGAGACAGCCTTCGCTCCAACCCTTCTTGCAGAAAAGAGAGCACGACCATGATCGGGCATCTACGGGGGTCTTCCCAGTGGGAAGAACACCAATCGATGAACAGGTTCCACTTCAGCCTGTAAGCGTGTCTTGTAGACGGGGCTCTAGCTGAAGTAATGGTGTTCACTACCACTGGAGGTAGCCCACCTAGAACCTCTGTGTCCTGTCCAGGGACCATACATGGAGATTCCACAGGTCTGGACACGGGTGCCAGAGGGTGCCCCCTCTCTGAGAAAGGAGATCCCTCCTCAGAGGAATTTGCCAAGGAGGGGGTGTCGCGAGGAACATCAATTCTGGGAACCAAGTCCGATTGGGCCAGTATGGCGCCACTACGAGGACCTGCTTCTCGTCCTCCCTGACCTTGCACAGTGTTTGTGCGAGAAGGCTCACTGGGGGAAACGCATATTTGCGTAGGCCTCGAGGCCAGCTGTGTGCCAGCACGTCCGTGCCGAGGGTCCCCTTGGACAGGGAGTAAAACAGCTGGCAGTGGGACGTGTCTGGGGAGGCAAACAGGTCTACCTGAGCGAAGCGACCTCAGATGCTTCTGACTCCAAAGGAGGAGATGGCGGGCGAGTTGCGACATGCAACAAAAATTGTAACAAGCATTCAGATCAAAAGGGTTTAAGATTCGTTTAAAAAAAATCCTAAATTTCTTCATTGTGAATGAATGTCCCAGAAACTTCACTTACGGTAATCAAATGCTCTGGATTCTAAACATTCTTTTGCTTTTTGAGGAAATGTACACCTACAGTGCCGATTGTTTGATTGAATCAAAGTACTTCCCTTTAATGCACTTGAACAAAACAGAAACTAGTATGAGTGAAACTGTGACTCTGCATGTCACTGTACTGTGTGTAGGTGTCAGTGTAGGTAAGGCCACGCAACACTTGCTTTGTTTATGCCGCAAATACAGGCCTGTGGGGATTCCCCATACTTTCATAATAGCAACATCAGGAATAATTGATACAATGAAAATAATGATGAAATAGTTTAGTTATGGATATTACTTCTGTATTCTTCTGCATATATTATAAATATACCTTAAGTGCACAATTCAAATGTGATTTTTCAAATATGAAATGGAATTCTAAAGTACATACATATATCTGGACACTTTATTATGCTTATCATTGAATTAGATTGCAAAATAAGATAAGGCAGCAACAGCTCGTCTCTTAGTTTTATCGTCTGCATGTATGAAGTCATCACATTAACATGTTCCTTTAAAAAAACAAAACAAAAAGAGCATGTGCTTCTTCTTTAAAGTAAATGGCTCTTGTTGATACCACTTGCTAATATTTTATACAAGGCAAATATGCTGAATAAGGGAATGGTTGTAACACTTTTTGTTTAATGCCTGTAGCTCATCTGTTTTTTTTTTGTTTTTTTTTTGGTGCAATCTGTCTCCAGCTGTGATGAAATTTTCTTTTATCTGCTGCAAGTTAAAGTTTGTACATACATTTAATTTGTTAATGAAATTCATTTAATAATAATTTTATACCAATCCTGGTCAACTCCTTCCCCCAACTCCACACTGCAGCATTTAATTTTAAATATTTAAACCTCAAAAAAGTTATTAAAAAATATTGCACACATTAGCGCAGGATAACGTCTTGGTTATGTAGGTAACCCTCGTTCCCTGAAGGAGGGAACAGAGATGTTACGTCAGAGTAACTGACGCAAATGGGATCTCGCCAGAGAGCCCAATCACCTTCGAGTGTTAACAAAACAAGCCAATGACAGTTGGCACGCGTGCTTTGCATCGCGCACCCCACCCCACGGCACGGGTATAAAAGGAGAGCGTGTGCAGACGCACATCAGTTTTTCGCTGAGGAGCCGAGATGATGTGCCTCGGCCGTACAGCGGTGGTACGGCAACTCTGGCGATGGAACGTAACGTCTCCATTCCCTCCTTCAGCGAACGAGCGTTACCTACGTAACCGAGATGTTCCCTTTCAGTCAGTCACGTTCGACGTTACGTCAGAGTGACTGACACAAATAGGATCCCTATGAAAACGCCACTATTGCTGACCCCCTCCAGTGCCCTGCGGAAGCCGGCAAGTGCCCCCACACCAGCTGGGGCGGAAGATAGGACAGGGCTTAGGCAGAGATGACAGCCACTGCTGTTCCATACAGTGGATATTGGATACACTGGGAAAGCGTAATCCAAGTAGGGGAACACTACGGAAGCCACGTCCTGCGTAAAGGAGGTACCATGTGGAGATTACACATATGGACTGGTCAAAGGCAGTACTACATATGGAAGTCTCTGAGATAGACTCAGCCAGCCTGGGGTGAGATCAATACACAGCAGAGACAGCAGAAGGTCTCTGCCAGGGAAAGACACAGGCTCACCGTGAGGAGAGCCGTACCATGGAAGAAAGCACATGTGGGATCGCCCGAAGGGGAATCACTACACACGGGCACCTTGCCCAGCACAAGGGCTGACCTTGGGCAGACACACAAGTGCTGGACCTGGTGTCTGGCGCTCCGCCACGCCTGACTGCCGAGGGTGCGGGAGGAACTTCAACAGGGTTCGCAAGGGGAACTGAACTGAGAAGCAGTAAAAGCGCATGTATCCGGTCCGTAGAGGGGAATGGCGCAGCAAGCGTGATCGACACCGAGCGGGTCCGGTGTTACTGGCCACCTGAGGTGAGTACACGGGAAGACACAGGCTCTACATGGAGATTATAGAATCTCGCAAACGTGTTAGGTGTTGCCCAGCCGGCAGCTCTACAGTCTGCTATCGAGGTGCCCTACATCAATGCCCAAGAAGATGCCACACATCTCGTAGTGAAAGTTACAGCAGCTGCACGAGGAGAAAGGAGATCCCTCCTCAGAGGAATTTGCCAAGGAGGGGCTGTCGCAAGGAGCATCAGTTCTGGGAACCAAGTCCGATTGGGCCAGTATGGCGCCGCTACGAGGACCTGCTCCTCGTCCTCCCTGACCTTGCTGTCAGTGTTTGTGCAAGAAGGCTCACTGGGGGAAACGCATATTTGCGTAGGCCTTGAGGCCAGCTGTGTGCCAGCGCGTCCGTGACGAGGGTCCCCTTGGACAGGAAGTAAAACAGCTGGCAGTGGGACGTGTCCGGGGAGGCAAACAGGTCTACCTGAGCGAAGCGACCTCAGATGTTTCTGACTCCAAACGAGGAGATGGCGGACGAGTTGCGACATGCGACGGGAACGTAGACCGCCTTGGTGGTTGATGTATGCAATGGTTGCAGTGTTGTCCGTACGGACCAGTACATGCTTGTACATTGCTTGCGCGGGAAGGAATGGTGCGGTCACCATCTCCTGAAGAGCAGAATCTAGAAGCTCTGGGTTGCCCGTCTCAGGAACGCCGCTTGCCCTGGCGCTTTACGGGCTTGGCAGGGGCGGAGACAGGCTGCGCCGCTTTCCTGCCACCAGCTCCATGCTGCGGCCCGGTGTGAAGGCTGCTGCTGAGGCCGAGCTGGAGCAGAGGTAGAGACAGCAGCAGACTGCCGGGGCAGGATGTGTCGGAACGGCTCCGTCTGCTTCTGTGTGGCGGAGAACTGTTGGGCAAAGCTCTCCACCGCTTCGCCGAATAGGCCGCCCTGGGAGATAGGGGAGTCCAAGAAGCGATGCTTGTCGGGCTCTCTCATATCCGCCAGGGTCAGCCATAGGTGGTGCTCCTGGACCACTAAAATGGACATCATCTGACCCAGGGACCGCGCTTTGATTTTGTTGCCCTCAGGGTGAGGTCCGTCGCTGTGCGCAGCTCCTGCAACACACCTGGGGTCAGCACCACCCTCGTGCAGCTGCTGTAACGCCTTGGCCTGGTGGACCTGCAGGAGGGCCATGGCGTGCAGGACGGAAGTGGCCTGTCCAGCAGCTCTGTAAGCCTTGGCCGTTAAAGCGGACGAGAGCTTACAGACCCTGGACGGAAGGCGTGGATCACCCCGCCAGGCAGCGGCGCCCTGCGGGCAGAGCTGCATCGCAATAGCGCGCTCGACCGGGGGGATCTCCACATAACCTTGGGCCACTCCACCATCAAGGGTGGTGAGAACGGAGGAGGCGGTAGCTCTGTTTCGGGCAGAAAAAGGTGCCCTCCAAGACCTAGTCACCTCCTCATGCACCTCCGGGAAGAATGGTACTGGAGGTGGCTGCCGGTGATCGGCCTGCGCCCACAGGAACCAATTATCCAGCCTCGAGCATTCGGGAGAAGGAGGAGTTCTCCAGTGCAGCCTGAAGCTTTTGGCGGCCCTGGAAAGCATAGCGGTCAGCTCTGGATCTGACTCGGGCAATGCCACTCTTCCTGACAGAGGCAGCGCAGCTGAATCATCATCTCCAGAGCCTAGATCATCTCCCCCAATGCAGCAATCGACATCCTGTTGTCTGCTGGTGCTCCGAACGAGATCCTGGGTCCTGGCCTGTTCGGGGACCCAGCCACCTCATCCGAGAACACCAGAGGGCGCGAAGTGCTAGAGGAGTGAGAGGCCTGCGGAGACGCACTCGACGGGGAAGCTCTCACTGTTATCCTCAGATCACCCTGATCACAAGCCGAAGTAGTCCTCCGCTGCTGAGAGACAGAAGAACTAGAATGGGGCATGGCAAGGGGGACACCCCCTCGTTTAATGAGGAGGTATCTGGATCGCAACATCGCGATGGTCATATTCCCGCAATGAGAACATGACTCATCCACGACTCGTGACCGTCAGACGGAGCCAGGAAGCGACACACAAGCGGAATGCCATCTTTAAAAAGACTCGTGGAGTTCTTTTAGATTTGCTCTTTTAGAAATAAAGTGTTGAAGCACCCAGGAGGGGTCGCTGCGCGACTGCAGTTTGATGAGCTGCAGCACGCCATCCAACCTGGAAGTAGCAGCACTGGATCGGCAACCCCCACTGACGCGCCAAAACGCCAACACACTCGCTATCTGTAGACACTCTCTTCGGTGATTGCACAAGCAGGAAGGCTCGGCTCCTCAGCGAAAAGCTGATGTGCGTCTGCATGCGTTCTCCTTGTATACCCGCGCTGCGGGGCGGGGTGCGCGATGCAAAGCACGCACGCCAACTGCCATTGGGTTGTTTTGTTAACTCTCGAAGGTGATTGGGCTCTCTGGCGAGATCCCATTTGCGTCAGTCACTCTGATGTAACGTCGAACGTGACTGACTGAAAGGGAACCTAGTAGTATGCCTTTCCTGTCTAAATGATTTTTGTCTTTAAACATTATGTGTACACTCTAATGATTTTTCAAAGCTGTAAAGATAAAATTAAAAAGATTTTTGTAGTTTTACAATAAAATACGATTTCAGTTTTTTCTACTTCAAAATTTGATGTTTAATTCAGTGCATTTCTTTGTAATTGTGAAATTTAGTAGCAATTTCTGAGTGAAAATATTTGATAAACCATTTTTTTTCAGTGTAAGCTCCATGATCCTATGAGTATACTCAGTGAAACTTGATTTCTCACTGTATTGTATAAGAGTATCAGTGACTTTTCCCAGGAAAGGAAGCTTGAAATTGGAAGCATCACAAAAGTTTGTAAACTATTTCAGTAGTGTAAACTATGGTATTCCTATAAAGCTTGGAATTTGTGTGTGTAGGTGTGAGAACACAATTCGCTCAGTCCTGTTAAAGGATGCCACCTTTTTACCTGCACTAATTCGGCAATCCCCACATTCTCAAAATTTTCTTATGTAATGAGAATATAATTGTTTCCAGTTTGCTTATATCTAAACAAACTCAATTTCTAGATGATAATCTTTTCCTTGATTATGACAGAAACTACAACTCCTTCCATAAGAAACTGTTTTGGGAATGAATATGATGCCACAAAAAAATATTTGTATTGTTATTGTTATTATGTTATTTTGGACGCCACTTTGAATAGACAAAAAGAGTGGAAACATTCTTCAAAATTCATATATTTCACAGAAGAAAGAAACTTATATAGATTTAGAATGAGTTTTCAACTAAAAACGTAAAACCTTTTATGCACTTTGGCCTTTCATTTACACATCAATGGCGTTTTAGGAGCCTGGAAACAAACCAACTACTGACCTGACATACATAATACAGTATTTTTAGTCCCCATATGTGAAACTTTTCAAAAATGCAAAGGAAAACTTTTTAAATTTGTGTACACTGTTGTCATGAATATGTAACCATAATGAACATCTGAATGGACCAGATACGGAAAAATCCAGAATGTGTACTGATGGTGTACCTCCGGGAACAGGGTTGGGAAACACTGCCCTATCATAACCTCACATTTATTGCAATACCTTTAAACGACTAATTCATATAAATTTTATGTAAAATTCACATAAAATTTAATTTCCATCAAGATGTAGCTTGAAAGTCAGAATGTTTTTATTATTTATTTATTTATTATTTTTTAAATGCATTAATTTTTTTTTATTGATTTTAACTTTCAGCCAAATTGTTTGGAAAAGTACTGTAATTAAGTCGGCGGTACTTGACTGTATTAAGCAACACAAGTCAGAAACAAGTCAGTGCTGTTAATTTCATAACCTTCAAAATCTGAAACAAATGATTGACACTAAACAAGATTTTAATTGGCTGCTCGTGAAGGGGATGTTTCAAAGCTATTTATTAATCATAGCTATCATGACGTGTTATACAGTTACCATCTCTGTGCCAAACTTTTGTATGTCACTTGAAGAACTAAGTGTCTTATTAAATGACTATTAGTCAGTCTTATATGGTCATGATGTTTATCATTTATATTTTTCCTTTTAAAAAGATAAATGAGACCATTTTATACAGATAATGAATGCATAAAATAATCCTTCACAGTCAAATCAAAGCATGGTGATACTGGATATTACTATCTGCTCTTGGTACAATATTACAAATATGCTGCTTTTTGATGTTAAAACATCTTTAACACTCTTATACGTGATGTCCTACTGTAGACAGATCATAAAAACACATTTTAACCATTCAGGATGTGATGATCTTTGACCTTTGCCCTTTATTCAATATGACTGATCACAAATTCTAAGTGGTACCTTTCAAATAATTACTAATATGTTTTATTGAAGTAGACAGATGGGTAACTCTCTTCAATATATATAATTTTGAAAAGAAAAAGAAAAATATTATTTTAATGTTTTTGAAGGAAATTTGAATATGAATATGAATTTTCAGGTGCAATCCGTGTCAGTGCTTATGTTTTGATTGATGTGATACCTTTGTAAGCAACATATTCCTACTCATGTAGTCACACAAAAAAGAAAAATAATCACATAGCTGTTGACAGAACAGCTTTCAAATGAGAAAGTATTCAGCTGAAAGCTCCTGTCATGCACTTTTGGAAATGACTTGTGTAAATCTGTCAAAGTTGCCTTTGGAAACGGCAGTCGGTAATCATGTAGACTCAATCAGGGTGGAGTCCTGTACGTGTTTTTGTTTGCCTCCGAAATAGATCACAATACAGTAGTAAAGTACATCACATCTTTGTTTATATATCAAACAAAAACGTCTTTAAAATTTTAATCTTTTTTGCCTTTTTGTCATTTTTAAAAATTATTTTTGAAAAATAATTTTAAATTATTTTAAAATTATTAACCTGACATAGTAACAGACTGAACTAAAAAATTGTCTTTTTTTTGTGTGTGTACACAAAATATTAAATAAAAGTTGAATTTTGATGGTTTCATGCTCTTTGGGGCTAATAATTAACAAAATATATTGAGTTTGACATAAACCATGTTATTCTTGTTGTAAATTAACACATATTTAATGTAGTTTGGGTCTTAACAATATTGAAACAGGCAAACAGCAGTTGAGAAATGGTTTGTGAACATGCCCAACATGGTCTCTGTGCTCATGTATCAAGGCTGCCAATTGATATACATAATTTTTATAATGTATATCGCAAGCGTTAAGCCACAGACCAGACGGATCCGGCAAGATGGCGAGTTAGGCGCACATGTTTTGCTGAGCTCTGGCAGAATCATTTAAACTTCTATGATATGTTGCTACCTTCTCACAAACTCAGTTGACTAATTAAACACACTATTGCGTTTGTTTATTTCTTTTAATGCGCTTCGGTTCAGTTTTTTTTTTTCGTTACGTATAAACAGGAGAAAATATGGCACATTTAGCAAACAGAGCCCAAAGTGTACCCATGGAAACGGATCACATTTACGGTCGAGAGAATATCAAGGAAAGACGACGGGATGCCTCTCATATTACTCCAACCAAAAATCTTCCAAAGAAGGCCAAACCAGAAGACACTGACATTTCCAATGCAGCCTTGCTACAGGCGATTAACTCATTAACCGCGAGGTTTGACTCTCAAGACCAAAAGTTGGAGGATATTGCAGATAAAATCAAACAAAACAGCATCATGATTGCAACCATCTCCAAGTCGGTCGAATTTAATGCTGCGGAGATTAAGGAGTGCAAGCAAAAATGTGGAGTGTTGGAAAAGCAAGCAGCAGTTCTCGTGAAATCTAATGAGGACTTGAGATCGAAAACATCAGAATTGGAGCGTTATAAGCGGAGATGGAATCTGCGTATTAAAGGTTTGAAAGAGCATGCTGATGAGGATGCACGGAAAGAGGTGATTGAACTTTTGGGTAACATAGCCCCGCACTTGGCACAGAAGTTGGAGGATGTTGTTGACTCGGTTCATCGGATTGGGAAAAAGGAGAGTGGAAGACACCGTCAAATGATTGTTCAGTTCGCAATGCGAAGATACCGAGACGAATTCTGGAAAATTACAAAGAATTCACAGCTGTGCACTGACCGTGGAGTCAGGTTCGCGGAGGATCTGTCAACTGAGGACCGGAGTGCGCGTGCAGCTCTTTGGCCGCTAATCCAAGAAGCCCGAAGCGCCGGTAAGAAGGCGTACTATCGTGGTCCCTTAGGATACATCGACGGTCGCCTAATCTCATCTGTAAATAAAAACGCCGACTGAGTTCTTTCATAAAATGAAGAGACTGTGAGTTGTGAGGACTGAACATGAAAGTCATCTGCCAGAGCATCAGTTCATGTTATTTCTCTCTTTTTTTTCTAGTTGGCGTTATTTCATCCCCAGTAGGGATTGTTTGTGTTTTTCTTAATACTGTTATACTTGTTCCATGCTTCAGTTTAATAGCTGTATTTCTTTTCTTTCACTAAACGTTAGGGGTCTAAGAGACAATACCAAAAGAAAGGCTACTTTTTTGTTTTGTAAAGAGAGAAACGCACAATGTGTGCTTTTGCAGGAAACTCATTCAAGTGGCAGTGATCGTACCTTTTGGTCTAATCAGTGGGGTGAACCAATTTTATTTGCTCATGGCACAACTCGTTCAGGTGGTGTTGCTTTTCTTTTTAACAATTTTCCTGGGAAACTTATTGAATCCAGATCCAGTTCAGATGGACATTGGTTATTTTGTATTCAAAAATTTGAAAATTGTTGCATTGTTTTAGGAAATGTGTATGGTTACAACAATGTATCCCAAAACAAACTTTTAATTTCAGAAATTTCATTGATATTAGAGGAAATGAAAACAAAGTATACTACTGATTTTGTTATATTGGGTGGTGATTTTAATATGGTGTATGATGAGTGGTTAGATAGGTCACCAACTAAGTATGATGTACATCATTATAATTCATCATTGTTAGATTTTTGTAATAATCAAGGTTTAGTAGACCCCTGGCGTGAGTCAAACCCTTATCAGAGACAGTTTTCTTGGTTTAAACCTGATGCCTCTAGCAAGTCTCGAATTGACTTTTGGTTAATTTCTAATAGTTTTTTGAACTATCAAACCATATCCAGTATATCGGCAGCTCCCCTTACAGACCATTGTTCAATTGAGTTGAGAATAAATCATAAAAATAAACCTTTCCGGAACAAAGGTTATTGGAAATTTAACTCTAACCTTCTTGGAAAAGAAGATTATACAAAATTGGTTAAAGACACAATTTTAAGTATCGTTAATGATGATAACCTGGTTTCCTGGACAAGTAAATGGGAATTTTTTAAATACAAACTTCGTCAATTATCTATTTCATATAGTAAACAACTTAATAAATATTATATTATAGAAGAGACCTCTATTATTAAAGAAATAAATGAATACTCTAACAAAGTAAATTTAACGGAGGATGATAGATCAAAATTGTTATTTTTGCAGTCACAGTTGGATGAAATCTATATGAGGAAAGCTAAGGGGGCATATATTAGATCAAGAGCTAAGTGGATGGAAAAAGGAGAGAAAAACTCCGCTTATTTCTGTAGGTTAGAAAAAAAGCACCAAGAAAGAAATTCTGTTAAAACTTTAATCATTGATGGGGTAGAATGCTCAAATACACAATTAATAGCAAAAGAAATTGCTAACTTTTATCAAAATTTATACTCATCGTCGTCTTCAATATTAGACCCTAATTCCCTTTTTGAAAAAATCAGAGAATTTGTCCCTCATATAGATGAACAATTCAAAGTGATATGTGATGCAGAATTAACAATTGAGGAGCTTGATTCTGCTGTTATGTCTCTATCATTAGATAAATCACCTGGACCAGACGGTATTACATCTAACTTTTATCGTCATTTTTGGGATTCATTAAGGGAATTTCTTTTTGCTGCTTTTCAGGAAATGATTAAAAATTTAGTTTTGCCTTGTTCAATAAGACAAGGACTATTAACACTCATTCCTAAACCAGGAAAAGACTCCAGATTGTTGGACAACTTACGACCTATAACCTTACTAAACAATGACTATAAATTACTAACTCATGTATATAATAATCGTTTAAAATTAGGTTTATCAAAAATTATTGGGGAGACGCAAACTGGATTCATTAGAGGCCGGTCTATACATAATAATATTCGACTAGTTTTGGACTTGCTGGAGTATAATCAGGAAATTGTGGATGATGGGGTTATTTTATTTCTAGACTTCTATAAAGCTTTTGATATGTTAGAGCATTCCTTTATTTTCAAGTGTTTACAAATGTATGGGTTTGGTGAGAACTTTTGTAAGGTTATTCAGTTATTTTACACAAATACTAATAGCTCAGTTGCCCTACCAACAGGTACTTCACCTAGATTTGATATCAAGAGGGGAGTTAAACAAGGCTGCCCCATCTCACCTTCACTATTTATTTTGGCTACAGAGATGTTAGCCCTCCTTATTAAAAAATCAAAAATTGAAGGATTAAATGTATTCGGACAGGAAATTGTGATTAGTCAATTGGCTGACGATACCACATTATTTTTAAAAAGTCTTGATCAGATTCCTAAAGTAATTGAGATAGTAAATTATTTTTCAAAATTTTCAGGTTTAAAACTTAATATTGGCAAATGTGAAATTATTGCCATACATGAATGCCCCCTTAAAACTGCATATAATATCCCAATCAAGTCAAGTGTTAAATATCTAGGCATACACATTTCTAAAGATGAGATCATGATGGAAAAACAAAATGTTAGTGACAGATGGAATGAATGCAGAAGTAGACTTGATGCATGGATGCAACGGGATCTGTCAATTTTTGGTAGAATCTATTTAACTAAAATGGAGAGTTTGGCTAGGTGTATATATCCTGCATCTTGTCTTTCTGTTTCTAATAAAGCTATTAATACCATCAACCAAATTAACTTCAACTTTATATGGAGAAAACGTGTGCATTATATTAAGAGAGCACAACTTATACAAGACTATGAAAATGGTGGATTACAAGCCTTTGATTTCTCTTGTATAAATGGTATGTTGAAGGTTAAATGGCTTAAAAATTTCATAGCAAATGAAAATTGTTTTTGGTTTTGTATTCCCAGAGGTTTATTTAGAAAGTTGGGTGGAATTGATTTCCTATTAAGATGTGACTTTACTGTTTCCAGACTACCAATCAAATTATCTTCCTTTCACCAACAGGTCTTGCTATATTGGAAATTATTATACAATCACAATTTCACTCCACACAGAACCCCAATATGGAACAATAGGTTTATTCTATTTAGATATAAGTCTCTATGTATTCTTGATTGGCTTGAAAAGGGTGTTTGGTCAGTTTTTCACTTAATGAACGAGGATGGGAGTTTGTTATCCTT
The DNA here is from genome assembly GCA_039654775.1 of Spinibarbus caldwelli. Taxonomy (NCBI): domain Eukaryota; kingdom Metazoa; phylum Chordata; class Actinopteri; order Cypriniformes; family Cyprinidae; genus Spinibarbus; species Spinibarbus caldwelli. The sequence goes on along the minus strand of CM077249.1, from coordinate 10,734,530 downwards.
CAGTGACTTCTGTTCCAAATACAGTTTGCACTGTGAACGTAAACAATTTGAGCGCGTTTTAAATGCCATTCCAAAAAGTTTTATAAATCTAGTACAAAACACTTTTGTTAACATACCAGATGGTTCATGTGAACTCCCGTCACTTCTCTTTAATGGTAATGACCTCAAAGCAATGCTTCCCAACAAACTTATTCGCTCCTGTTTCAATTCTGTACTATATCCGACATCCTTGTACCAAAACAGTATTTTACAAGCTTATGATAAGCCAACTATTAAAAAATTGCGAACACAGTATATTAGCTTTCCAATTGCTCCTAAAGCAAAGGAAACTCATTTTAAAATATTTACCGGGATATATCCCTCATCTGAGTTTTTAAGACACCGGTTTAACTTTGATGAAAATGCCTGTACTTTCTGTCAAGTCGACATAGAGACAACTGATCATCTTTTCTTTTTTTGTATGTATTCTAGAATTTTCTGGGAAAATATGTCTTATTGGTTGGAGACAAAAATTCAGTCACTGCCCAATTTTGTTAGAAAACACATTATGTTTGGAATGTTATTAGATGATAAAAAGAATGATTTTTTCATTAATACAATGTTGATTCTGGGCAAATTTTTTCTTCATAAATGCAAATGTATGAAGACGAAACCTTATTTTTCTGTTTTTAAAAGAGATTTTATTTATAATTACTTTCCATCATTGGAATATATAAAAAGTAACAAGGCCCAGAAACTTGTTGGAATAATAAGAGAACTTAATTTATTTGAAGAGGAATGAAGAGACCCCTACTTACAAAATTTAATTATTTATTTAGGTTTTTTTTGTTGTTTGTTTTTTTGTAATTGTTTTTTTATTTATTTTCTTATTTTCTCTCTCAGAATATATGTAAGTTTATTGGTACTTTGCATTTATGTTGTATATGTGCCTTGCTTAACATTTATTTCTTTACATTTACCAGTGCCATTGTATATGTATAATCTGTTCAATATGTTCAATAAAAAAAAAAAAAAAAAAAAAAAAAAAAAAAAAAAAAAAAAGCCACAGACCATCCAGAATGGACTTTAAAAATGAAGAAAACTGTTTTGTCAAGATTTGGCTGGTCAGCATTGGTAGTTTGCCCCTGCTGGTAGATCCTGTAACTGCACCATTAAATAGCAAAAAAGCAGGTGATTGAATAAACTTTTCGTTATATTCATTTCACCATTATATATATATACAGGTGCATCTCAATAAATTAGAATGTGGAAAAGTTCATTTATTTCAGTAATTCAACTCAAATTGTGAAACTTGTGTATTAAATAAATTCATTGCACACAGACTGAAGTAGTTTAAGTCTTTGGTTCTTTTATTTGTGATGATTTTGGCTCACATTTAACAAAAACCCACCAATTCATCTCAACAAATTAGAATACTTCATAAGACCAATAAAAAAAAAAACATTTTTAGTGAATTGTTGGCCTTCTGGAAAGTATGTTCATTTACTGTATATGTACTCAATACTTGGTAGGGGCTCCTTTTGCTTTAATTACTGCTTCAATTCGGCGTGGCATGGAGGTGATCAGTTTGTGGCACTGCTGAGGTGGTATGGAAGCCCAGGTTTCTTTGAAAGTGGCCTTCAGATCATCTGCATTTTTTGGTCTCTTGTTTCTCATTTTCCTCTTGACAATACTCCATAGATTCTCTATGGGGTTCAGGTCTGGTGAGTTTGCTGGCCAGTCAAGCACACCAACACCATGGTCATTTAACCAACTTTTGGTGCTTTTGGCTGTGTGGGCAGGTGCCAAATCCTGCTGGAAAATGAGCAGCAACAGCATCTTTAAAAAGCTGGTCAGCAGAAGGAAGCATGAAGTGCTCCAAAATTTCCTGGTAAACGGGTGCAGTGACTTTGGTTTTAAAAAAACACAATGGACCAACACCAGCAGATGACATTGCACCCCAAATCATCACAGACTCTGGAAACTTAACACTGGACTTCAAGCAACTTGGGCTATGAGCTTCTCCACCCTTCCTCCAGACTCTAGGACCTTGGTTTCTAAATGAAATACAAAATTTGCTCTCATTTGAAAAGAGGACTTTGGACCACTGGGCAACAGTCCAGTTCTTCTTCTCCTTAGCCCAGGTAAGACACCTCTGACGTTGTCTGTGGTTCAGGAGTGGCTTAACAAGAGGAATACGACAACTGTAGCCTAATTCCTTGACACGTCTGTGTGTGGTGGCTTTTGATGCCTTGACCCCAGCCTCAGTCCATTCCTTGTGAAGTTCACCCAAATTCTTGAATCGATTTTGCTTGACAATCCTCATAAGGCTGCGGTTCTCTCGGTTGGTTGTGCATCTTTTTCTTCCACACTGTTTCCTTCCACTCAACTTTCTGTTAACATGCTTGGATACAGCACTCTGTGAACAGCCAGCTTCTTTGGCAATGAATGTTTGTGGCTTACCCTCCTTGTGAAGGGTGTCAATGATTGTCTTCTGGACAACTGTCAGATCAGCAGTCTTCCCCATGATTGTGTAGCCTAGTGAACCAAACTGAGAGACCATTTTGAAGGCTCAGGAAACCTTTGCAGGTGTTTTGAGTTGATTAGCTGATTGGCATGTCACCATATTCTAATTTGTTGAGATAGTGAATTGGTGGGTTTTTGTTAAATGTGAGCCAAAATCATCACAATTAAAAGAACCAAAGACTTAAACTACTTCAGTCTGTGTGCACTGACTTTATTTAATACACGAGTTTCACAATTTGAGTTGAATTACTGAAATAAATGAACTTTTCCACAACATTTCTAATTTATTGCGATGCACCTGTATATATATATATATATATATATATATATATATATATATATATATATATATATATTCTTCTTCTTTGCCATATCTCCATGCAGTTTATTGTTCTTCAGTGCTGCCATCTTGAATACAAGTAGTTGTTTCTCTTCAGCACTCCTAAGTGTCCATGCTACCATACAAGGCAATCTAGAGTATGAGGGATCTGTACAGTCTCATTTTGGCCTCATTCTTGATGTTTTTATTTTTTCAGATATTGTCTTGATTGTTCATCAGGCCACGGCTGCTCTTATTCTGATGTCTGTAGAGCAGTCACAGTTTGCAGTCAGAGCTGTTCCAAGATACTTGAATCTTTCCACGTGCTGCAACTTCTTCCATCTAAGCAACAGTCCTTCCTTTATTCTATTTTTCACTGTTCACTTAGATTTTGCAGCATCCACTCCCTTTTGGAGTCACTTATCTCTTGCCCGTACTTTGAGCTGACCTTGTCGACTCTGTCCAAAAGCACCTGAAGTAGTTGTGTCTAAGTAGTTGTGTCAAGAGACCAATATTGTCTGCAAAACGTAAGTTGTTAATTGTTCTGCCATTTGCACATGCTCCCTACCTCTCCAGATCGTCGAGTGGCTCTCACATAATGTGTGTCCAGATAGGTGATGAAGAGATCTGGAGACAAAATGCAGCCTTGTTGGACACCGACTATTTGCTGGCACTAATCTGTCATATCGTTCCTTACTCTTGTAGCACTTTGTGTTTTCTTCTACAGATTTTCAACCAGACTGATCAGCTTGGGGTGGATTCTATAGTGGTGTAGTACTTTCCAAAGGCCTTAATGTGACACTCGGTCATAGGTTTTCTTGAAATCAATAAAGATCAAGTAAAGTTATTTGTCTTGCAGTGCGAGGTACTTCTCTACTATCAATCTGAGTGAGAAAATCAGTTTGATAGTGCCTCTACCTGGACTGAATCCGGATTGTTCCTCTGCCATTTGCGATTCAGTATCTTTCTTCATCTGGCTCCTGATGATCATCTTACTTAAGTGGCAGATGAGACTAATTGTACAGTAATTTTCACATTTGGTTGTATCCCCTTTGTTTGGGATTGTGACCACGAGGGACTGTCTATAGCGTAGGAAACTCACCAGTGCCCCAAATTTTATTACAAGTCTTGTGCATGATATGGACTACCGCTTCACTGCCACCTTCGATTACCTCACCTTCGATGCCATCAATACCAGGAGACTTCTGGGATTTTATCTTGGAGCTGGCTGTTCTAATTTCGCTTTCAAGGAGGTATGGTTCATGCACATTGTTGCCTATATACATTTATATGTGTGTGTGTGAATAAAAAATGTCAGGGGTGGCTAACTATGGTATTTTGGTGAGAACAATGGTTACCATAGTATTTGTGTGTGTGTGTGTGTGTGTGTGTGTGTGTGTGTAGATAGGTCTGGGTAGATAATAATCCACCACCTGAAAGAACAAATAATGAATAATATTGCTTGAATGCAGGAGGACAAATCAAAAGACACAGGTCAGAGAGCGCTCGTTATAGAACATTCATTTAACGAGTACTCATTAACTAACAGTTTACTCTAGATTCCATTGTCAGAAACAATCTGTACATTTTTTAGTATCCTGTTGGGTTGTAACGGGGCTGATGAGACGAGAGACGTGCGGATCCAAGTGCAGGCTTTTATTTAAAGACATGGTCATAAATACAGGCAGGGTCGAAACAATGGCAAACAGGTATGGCAGGGACAAGACAAAGAGTAATCCTAGGGCAAACGTGGGTCTTCGATCGGCGAACAATATCCAACGGGGCAAGGCAGAGCAATAATCCAGGTACACGACCAATAATCCAAACGAGGTGCAAACAGAGTCCGAAACGGCAAGGCAAGGGTTAATCCAGGAAACACGGGGCTAGAATCAAACACGGGAAGACAGGCAAGGAAAGGCAAGACTAAGACAACTCAGAGGGCTTCGTAGGATAGCTATCACTAGGATATATGCGTACAATACTCCGCGATCTGGCAGAGGAAGTCCATGGCTTAAGTAGTGTGTGTGATTGCAAGATGGGTATCAGGTGTGAGCATGTGATTAGGGAAATGGCTGCTGGGAAATGAAGTCCGGGGTAGTGTGTGGTGTGAGAGTCAATGTGATGGAAGGGTGACCTCTGGTGGCGAACAAATGGAGGTCCATGGACCAGATTCATGACATGGGTAAAGTATATATAAAAAATTAACTAAAGCAAAGCAGATATCATGCACTGAATCATGGACTGTTAAATTTGAACTTTTTTAATATTTTGTAGCCTAAGTTAAATTTACATTCTCATGTAACAACCGGATCTAAATCAAAAGCATACAATGAGTACTGCTCAACAATTTTGTTTGAATTTAAAAGAATATTTTTTTTTACATGATGGGTACGAACTGTAGGACAACAAATCAGGGATGTTTTTCAATGCTACTATTGCTAATTTATAATTAATACAAATAGATGCTATCCAATAATTAATAATGATGCATACGCTTCTGTTGGTGAATACACCTGCTATTACACACTCTCATGGATATGCACCCTCAGGTACATCCAGAGGCTTCAACGTGAGTCACTATTTCAGGTAAATGTTAAATTGCTTCATTCCTTCCAAGGCCAGAGACAACCAACAAACAAACAAACTCTAGCTTCCTAGGAAACCTTGCCGTAAACATGCAACACTGAAAAATACACAGTATCAGTCAATAATATGCATGACAGTTTTGAAGGGTATGTCATATCTACAACATGCATCATGAAACACAAACATGTTTCCCAAATATTCACCCCATCTGCCACTGTAATCAAACAACTCACAGAACTGGCAAAATAATATGATGTTTTAACATATAAATTATGACAAACTTCACTTTTAAGTTTAGTCTTGTGATGGACTGACCACCTGTCCAGGGTATTTCCCTGCCTTGGGGCCACAGACATGCTGGGATAAGTTTCAGCACTCCCCGTGACCCTACACAGGATACAGAAGGTATGTGTGGACCCGCATGAAAATGCATTTCCCTTGTATTTACTCATTCTAAAACTGCATTCATAATGAGGTTAAGTTGAACTAAGTGCAACCAGGCCTGATTACTGCCAGTAAAATACCTTAACTCACTTACTTAACCCTAACCATTTCACTGGTAAATTTAAAATATTCTAGATGACCCCCCAGATTGAGGTCATTTCTCAATGTGCATTCTTGTCTGTTCTTGTGAAACGTCAGTCTTTGCCCAAGTACTGTTCCAATTCAAAGTTCACATCTAATCAAGTACAAATTCCTGGATGTGATCTTGCTCCGCCCCTTTTCATCAAGGATGCATTTGCGGGAAGCTGCCTCCTTGTTATTTTTGACTTATAACAAAAACAGAACAATGTCTAAAATCTGCAGTGTGACAAGGTGTACAGTAAACAGGCTAAAAAAAAAAACAGAACTACATTTTTATAAGCTGTCGACCCAAAAAACTAGCGTTTAAGGACACAAAAGTAGAGCACAACGTGTCATAATACTCTGAGAACTATGCTCACTGGAGGGAAACATAATCGGCGACAGGAAACATTCATTATTTTTAACCATGTCAAAGGATTATTTCACCACTCTGTGTAAACCTGAGAGGAGGACATATATTGAGAAACTAAACTTTATTGGTCTATGTCAGTGCCCCTTTTCCTTACCTTCCTTTTGTTGGAGAAATCATCCAACTGAATGGCCCAACGTAAAATACCCTGACATCTACAACTATTTGATCGAATTACCAGTAAACAGCATCATGAAATAATCCTTTGACATGGTTAAAAATAATGAATGTTTCCTGTCACCGATTACGTTTCCCTCCAGTGGGCGGAGTTCTCAGTAATATGACACGTTGCTCTCTACTTTTGTGTCCTTAAATGTTTTTCTGGGTCGACATCTTATAAAAATGTAGTTCTGGGTTTTTTGTAGCTTGTTTACTGTACACCTTGTCACATAGCAGCTTTTAGACATTGCTCTGTTTTTTTGTTATAAGTCAGAAATGACAAGGAGGCAGCTTCCTGCAATACAAAGTCAATGGAGAGCGTTGGATTGTTTTCCCCCCGGTGTGGGTGTGGCCTAAATGCGCTCTGTCTCTATGCATTCCGCACTAACCAGCGAGAATTAATGGCGGAGGAGAAAACCCGCATAATTTTCAAAATATTGCTGTTATTGTGTCATGAAATGTAGTTTTAAGAGTATTTCAGGCGAGAATGTAGTTGTTTAAAACTCAGATCTGCGGTTTATTTATAAAGATAGTACCTATTTGAAAATTTGCTTCACTGATTTCGTAGATGTGAGCTCCAGGTGATCACCGGGCGCTCAGTGCTCATGTATCCTGCTGAGAGTATAGCCTTACCTCAGTTAGTCCTTCTGACATTTGCTGCTGACTCTGCTGTCTCTGTAGTGGTTAAACATGAGATAAAATTCGTTTTGGGTATATCTAACAGGTAATCTTTGATCTCATGAATCTATTATTTGTTCCTGGTCATATCGTTTTGGCTGTTTCATAACTTATTTATTAAACTTTATCATAGTATAGTGCTGACTTTTTAAGTGTATATTTGACTGAATTGTTTGCTTTTGTCTTTATTTCCTATTACATAAGTCTCTTATACATTATACTTATATAACGGCTATTATTGTTCTTTAAAACTGACATTAAAAAAAAAGGCAGAGTTGTGCTTTATGTCATATTTAATTTTATTATACATACAGTGAAGATAATCAGAGTATGTGTGGACATATTGCCTAAACCACATATTAATATGCTTTATATTTTTTTAAATGAAAACAAAAAGAGTTGTGTTTTATATTTTGTTAAGTATACATACAGTGAAGAAAATGAAAAGAAGCAGTGGTGTTGTTACGGGAAGTAGACCAGACACAGAGGATATGGAATAATACTGTGATGTTTATTTCAATTCAGCAGTTGGATAGGCAGGGAATAATGGTGAGTAAGTATCTTGAAGTACTTAGAATGTCAAAGGATATACTGATGATGGTTTTCTTGCCAGGAACTCGTGGATGACGTGGTTGAGCTGGGGTGACAGACGAAGGCAGGCAGACGTAGGAGACACGGAGGACCAACGAAGAACAGGAAGTAAGTAATCTTGAGGTAAGTAACTGGGTAGAGTAGGTGTGAGTCCACTTCGTGTAAGCGAGATTGGACAACTGACTGAGGTGAGGTATGTGCTTAAGTAGTGCTGGCTTAATTGATAGTTGATGATATGCAGGTGGTTTGAATTAAAACTCAGGTGACAGTGATCGCTGTGAGTGATTGGTGGTGGAACCTGGCTGATATGTGACAGGTGTTTGACATCATTTCATTTTATTGTAATGTGTGTACATTCCCTGAACTACATTTTTGCGGCTATTAATATGTTTAAATGAAACCGAAAAGAGGCAGTGGTCTTTGATATTATATTTTGTCTTATTGTAAATATACATACAGTGAGGATAACCGGAGTAGCCAAGGCAAGCTGTCTGACGTTATCAAGTGCGCTACTGTTCCATTTGCAAAATTACCGAACTTTGCATACTTGGTATTGAGTTTTTCTAAGGCGACCGTTATTTTAGAACGTTTCCCCCAGAGCCGTTGAGAAACAGAGTTGCGACACTAGGCTTCCATAGGAACTGAGGAATGCGGAAGTAAAGTGTGTCATGAAGCAGCCAATAGTTCCAAACAGCCGATAGTTCCAGCATTGAAGCCCATTCATTTCAGTGTTTCTCAAGCACACTTGTCAGAAAGTTGAGGAAATTACAGCAGTTTTTGGCATTTTAACGCATTAGTTTACCTCTCGGAAATCTGGCCAGTAGTTGTATTTTATGAAACACGTTATAGTTAATGTTTATTTTTAGATAATAGGCAGTTATGCTGTATTTGTAGTTACATAATGTGAGAAACACCTTAATAGCAATCATAACCAGATGCTAGTTGTCATGTTTTTAAGTTTTAGTCTTTCTGTAATCTTTCTCTCCCTGTAGGAAGTTGAATGAGTTTCAGTGAAGACTGCTCGTTAAAGGAATACAAGAAAGAGTTTCTCTAAATGCAGTTGGTTGCCTTGTGTTTTTTTTTTTTGTTTTTTTTTAACGTTATTTTAATTTTTTATTGGGTTAAATTCCGTATTTGCTGGCCTTTTTTAACATTCACTTATATTGTCTTCTTACATAAATGTCATAAAATAATGCAGGGATGTGAGTAATTCATCTTTTTAAATTCAACATTTTAAAAAAAAGCAAAACTTATAAACACCAGCGGCCTGGTCGAAGGTTCAATGCATATTCTGTCTTTTACTTGCACTTCTGAATTTATCAAGATTTAGTTTAAATTTTAGTCTAGCTCCGTTTTCAATCTGATTCCAATTTCAAGTGATCATTAAATTTAGGCAATATTCTTAATCAAAAACTGATCACAGATATCAATTGTATATTAATTTAGATATTTGATTATTCTGGAAATCCCATACTTTCAATTATTCGTTCATTAGGGACCAGGTATCGCACAGGAATTACACTTCGGCCAATTTTAGTGAATCCACGGACACAAACTCATCAGTCCTAAACTTACTCAGAGGGTGCAGAGCGGTTATAATACCTTTACGTGTGCTGCGCCTGCATACTCATAACAAAACGTGTATTTTTCCTATAACCACAAGAGCTACACCGTGTTAAGCCAGTGACAGTCAGAAATCCAAATTCTCCTTCATGGTGCTCCCCATGGTTCATCCATTAGTGCTTTGGTGTGATCTGTCCTGAGCGCAGATTTGTGGAAATACCCCTACACCCCTACCCCTACTTGAAAAAATGATTTCAGAAGAGATCAGAATAAATCAAATATAACAATTTATTATTAATCAGGTAAACGTGTCGTGCCAATTACATAAAACAATTAGAAGCCAATTTAGAAAGAATAATGCAATTGTGAATCACATTGTAACCGCGTGGCAACCCCGCTCCTGGACATAGACACTGTAGCTATATGGGAAATAGCCAAGCGATCTACGCAGGAGACAAACAAATTTAACATAGTCACACATGTACCAGTTATCCTAATTTAAAACAAGGCACATGGTCTAAATGCATTGTGTCTACAACATTTACCTAAGTATTCCAAAGAACACTTACAGCAAAGCAATCCGGTGGTTTAGAGAATAAACTTAATTAGTCTATGTGCACATGTAGTAGCACAAACAACTATACAGTGTGCTCTATGGGCACAATGTGTTTAACACAATTACATATTTGAATAAAACGAAATGCATACCTGACAGCATAGAGACACACAGCAGTATGAGAGTTCTAGTGCAAAGCTCCAGAGTCTCACATGTGCTGTGTGGGGTTTTCTGACTACAGAATTCCCCCGTAGTGTTTCCACTTCCCTTATATACCCAAATAAGAAAAACAAAGATCAGTTGTAAAAACATAAAAGACCTTTTGGTTTGTTGGGTTCTCGTGCTCCAGGCTGCACCTGGCTGGAGATAAGATAAACATTCTCACAGCCCCCTAAAGGGGAACACACCCCTCAGCAGCAGAACACAATTCTACAAAAGTTTTCAATCTTTCTCATAAAACAAGTGACTACTGTAAAATTGAGACCAATTTACCAATCACACCTAGACCTTTCAAATGATACCGAACATGAAAGGGAAAAAAACACATATTCACAAGATATGACACGTGATATATGGATATTCTTAATGAACTTTGAGTGAAAGCCTTTTTGGGGCAAAGAGGAAGGGGCAGAGAGAGCAGGGGGTCGTAAATGAGCAAGGAGAGGGGTGTTGTTTGCTCTCTTTGAAGATCTCTTCTCCAGATAAGTTTTATTGCATGTGTTATACCCCTGAAAAAGGGAAGATGATTAAGCACATTCACTCAACGATGTTTCTCCACTGCAAACTTTATGTGTAATCTCTTTTAAACCGTTAACAATAAACAACTTTTCAAAACAGCAACATTGGCCTTTTCTTCACTGTATAGACATTCAATAAATGTGACATGGCTGTTTACAATCAATCATCCCAATTAGTAATTAGACAGTGAGTCATTTTATAAATATATGGAAATAACTTCTTAGTCTTTTTAACCAGATACATAGATATAAACTAGCACACACAATTCTATACCACATGTAAATGCTCTCTTTTAGAAATTCTTTCATCTGGAAGTGCATAAATGTCTCAAACTCTCTTTGTTAATTTGATTTTCACAGTAACATTTCTCAATATAGTCACATTTCCTCAGCAAATCAACAAATAGCATCAAATAAACAAAGTTGAACATTGATTACCAGCGTGTATAATGCTAATCACTGAACATGTGGCCTCTCGCCATTAATGCTCAAAATGGAGCTCAGAACTGACACGTCTCTGAACTAATTGCACTTTTAAACGTTAATCAGAACACAATCGATATCATAATGACATCTGCACACTCTTAAAACATCATTTACTAACAACTCATACTATATTAACAAAGAAATAAAATGAATACCTGAAAAAGGGAAGATGATTAAGCACATTCACTCAACGATGTTTCTCCACTGCAAACTTTATGTGTAATGGAGAAATACCGCGAGCTCTCCCCCTAGTGTTTAACAAGACAAGGCCTGACTAATAGATTGCACACCTTATTGTGCCAAACTAATTGATCACCGATTAACTAAAATTTAGGTAACTTATCTGCCTTTTATAAACATTTTTAAACACATTCAGCATATCCTGACTAAAGAACACTTTCCATATTTTACAGATTTAGGAACTTATCGATCTACTTATTGAAATATAATTATACATATATTTTTCAATTATACATATATTTTTCACTCTGTCACACACTCCCCTACAAAAATAAATGTCGTCTCGACATTCTTTCTTTAACAGTCCATAGGTTGTCCAGAACTTAATAGTTCACTTACAAAGCAACAGTTTATGAAAAAGAAGAGTCCATAAGTGCCTCAAAGTGCAAAAATTGAAAGAGGCATGAAACAAAAGTCAATATTTTCTTTGGATTTCAAGAATGCAACAGCCTCTCAAGACTACAGTCCACAAGGCAAACAGTCCATATTATCCTCAAAATTTCTAAGTTCAAAGGCTGTTAAAGGAGATATTCCTCAGAAAAAACAAAAAGAGTTCATGTTCTGTTTCTCAGCATTTAAAAGTTCAAGAAATGTCCAAAGCAATATTCCTAATACAAAACAGTCCATGAGTTCTCCAGATGTCAGGCTGCAACAATGCAAAGAAACCTTTGATTTCACTAAAGTTCACAGTCTCAATGCAAATTTAATAGTTCACGGTCCCTCATTAGTGGGCTACATACACCAAAGGCAATTGATAACAGTACTGCTGAACAGGTGGTAACCAGGTCGACAGTCCATGAGCAGACACATAAGGTAAGCTCTGTTGCGGTGTCTGCAAGATTCCATTTAATTGTCCGACATTATAAGTAGGCATACCCAAAGTATCATAAGTAAGCACTCTTGGTGGGTGTCTTTCTCTCCTAGGCAGCTGGTACGTTTGCTCCCCTTGGTCACTTTCAGCGGATGGCGTGAAAGCAGGAAGGTGTTCATCAGCAGGTAAGTTGATCTCTCGTTCTTGGTCACTTTCAGCAGATGGCGTGGAAGCAGCAAGGTGTTCATCAGCAGGTAAGTTGATCTCTTGTTCTTGGTCACTTTCAGCAGATGACAGTGAAGCAGGAACTTGTTCCAGGACCTCGTTTGGATGCTCATCAGACTCTGTGGTAGGTAGTGGTTTCAGATGTTCCGATTCAATAACACGGTTTGGTCGAAGTACTTGTGGTGATACATAGTGGAAGTCTAATTCATCTTCACTTTCCTCATTAGATTCAACATGGCTGATTTGAGGCTTTTTCAACTCTCGTTTCTGTCTGGTCTTTGAAGGCGGAGCAGTTTCAAAAGGTAAGTGGTCGCAAGGCATTAATAAGTTGCGATGGAGGACTCTGGATCGTCCCTTTCCCTTTTCTGGCTTTACTTCATAAATTGGAAGCTCACCACTCATCTGTCGCACCACTACATGGATGCTGTCTTCCCAGAAATTGCGAATTTTACCAGGGCCTCCCCGTGGTGTTAGGTTCTTTACAAGAACACGATCACCTGGCTGCAATGTGGTGCTCCTCACCTTTTTGTCAAAGTTCTTTTTGCTCCTGTCAGCAGATTTTTGAGCACACTCTCTTGCGATTTTATATGCCTCCTCCATTCCATGTTTCCATCTCTCCACATACTCTTTCTGATTACAGGTAGGAGCTTCTGTGTTCAGTCCAAACAACACGTCGACGGGCAGTCTTGGAGACCTTCCATATAACAGGTAAAAAGGAGAAAACCCTGTGACTTCTGAGCGGGTACAATTATAAGCATACAGCAACTTATTCAGAGAGTCTTTCCAGTTAGATTTTTGACTTTCTGTGAGCGTTCTGAGCATTTGTAACAGTGTCCTGTTAAAACGCTCGGCTTGGCCGTTGCCTTGCGGGTGATATGGGGTCGTCCTGGAACCTGTGATGCCACAGTATCGTTGAAGCTGTTCAAACAGCTGATTCTCAAATTCTCCACCCTGATCGTGATGGATGCGGGAAGGGAAACCAAATTTCAAGGCAAAATCATTAAAGATGCGGTCTGCAGCTGTTTTACCTGACTTGGATGTAGTGGCATATGCTTGAGCGAATCGGGTAAAATGATCTACTACCACCAGTATATACTCAAAACCTCCTTTGCAGCGGTCTAAATGAAGAAAGTCAATAGAAATCAATTCAAAGGGCTGGGTTGAAACCATGTTTGTTAATGGGGCTCTCGTCTCATGACAAGGCTTTTTCTGCTTTAGGCATCTGCATGTTTTTGTGACATAATACTCAATGTCTGCCTGCATATGTGGCCAAAAGAAACGTTCACGGATGAGTGAGAGAGTACGATCTGTACCTTGATGGCCCATTCCATCGTGAAGCTCTTGCAAGACTGTTCCTTTATATTTCTCTGGCAGGACCAACTGTGTGCGGGTGGAAGTGGTTCGGCAGAGGATACCATCCTGATTAATGGTAAGTTTTCCCCATTCACGGAACAGGCATTTCGTTTTTAGGCTGTGTGTTTTGAGTTGTCTCACTTTTGGTTTTGTTCCAGACAATTTGCATTCATACACAGGGCTGATATCCTGGTCACTCATTTGAGCGTCTTTTATTACATTCACAGACAAAGGGGTTATTGTTGGGACTGCTGGACAGGTCTGAATAGATGAACAGTTGGTCGAGACTGACCATGGGATGCTGGGTCCTTCTTGAGCTTCTACAGCCTGAATAGTTGCACCTATTATGTCTGATGACAACTCCTCAGAGCACTCTTTCATCATAGTACCTATATCGAGGGGCAATCGGGACAGCGTATCAGCGTCGATATTTTCACGACCTGGGCGATATCTGATTGTGAAGTGGAAATCTGCCAATTCAGCCACCCACCTGCAACCTGTAGCATTCAATTTGGCAGTTGACAGGACATATGTAAGTGGATTGTTGTCACTATATACAGTAAAAGTTGGAGCATAATACAAATAGTCACGGAATTTCTCGGTGATTGACCACTTCAAAGCAAGAAATTCAAGCTTGCCTGAGTGGAGGTGGTAGTTTTTCTCAGCAGTAGATAGAGTACGAGATCCATAAGCAATCACACGAAGTTTCTCACTTTGTTTCTGGTATAATACTGCACCCAACCCTTGAGCTGACGCATCTGTATGCAATATAAAAGGCTGTGAAAAGTCAGGGAAAGCTAATACAGGGGGGTGGAGCAAACAGTCAATTAATTGTTCAAGAGTGCTCTGATGTTGTTCAGTCCAGGTAATTGGCTTACTTGATGGAACACCAGTTTTCATGCATTTTGTCTTTGATTGTCTCTGACTATTTTTCAGGTGAGCATTATCTTCTGGAGTACTTTTTAACAGGTCATACAACGGGCTAGCTATGCAAGAGAAATCTTTAATGTACTGTCTGTAGTAGCTAAGCAGACCAAGAACTCTCCTCAGCTCACCCACATTCTTTGGTTGTTTGTCTTTCAGGGATCTGACAGCTTCTGTGTCTGCAGGATCAACTTTACTTCCCTCTGCAGAGACTATTCTACCCAGGTAACGGACTTCAGGTTTGAAAAACTCACACTTACTCGGCTTAAGTTTGATGCCATGTTGCCTAAGCCGCTGCAGCACTTTCCTTACATCTTGGACGTGGTTCTCAAAGGTCTTACTAAACACCAAGGTGTCATCGAGGTATGGAATGCAGATCTCATCTCGCAAGCCTTCTAAGCACTCTTCCATACATCGCTGGAAGGCTGCAGGAGCATTCATCAACCCGAAAGGAATACGCACCCACTCATACAGGCTCCAGGGTGTCACGAAAGCCGTTAGGTGCTTACTTTCCTTAGACATGAACCCCTGGTGGTAGGCCTTCCCTTGATCTAATGAAGAAAACCAGGAATTACCACCAAGGCTATCCATAATGTCCTGCACCCTCGGAATTGGTTGTCTGTCTGGGTGAGTCTTTCTATTCAGGTCTCGATAATCTATACATAAACGGAGGCTGCCATCTTTCTTTCTTACGCATACAATTGGAGATGCGTATGATGAGTTGGATTTTTCAATCCAGCCCTGTGCTATGAGGTCGTGCAAGTATTCTTTCATCTCACGATACAGAGGCTTTGGCACAGACATGTAAGTGCGATTGACTGGCTCATCATCTTTAAGTGATATACTCAACTGCAAATTTCTGATACATCCAATGTCGTTGTCTGATTTAGAGAATGAATGGCACTCCTCTCTTAACATTTGCTGTACTACCTGTCTCTGATGTTTACTCAGGTGGCTGACATCGACTGGCGGGTCCCAATGATCAGCATTGGTGTGGTCGTGACAGTTCTCCGTAGCCTGGATGTGACATACCCCAACAGCAGTAGGGTTTGATGGCACCTCAAACATACTAGCAGGGAAGACATTCTTGACAAGCTGTACCGTACCAATCGGAGTCTGGCCCATCAGAGTGATATCATGATCAGTGTCATTGTATACCTCAATTGTGATATTTGTTGGAGCCCCTCTTTTCAGCCTTACTAAACTTTCTTTGAATTCAAGCCCATCTGCCCAGCAAGGATTCACATCAGGTTCAAAAATCAGTGTGCTGTCCTCCTTCACTGGCTGCATGTACACTCGGCATGAGACCTGCACAGTACTACGTTTGGGAACATTAACATGCCCTTTCATGGTTTTTACCATGTATTCACATGAGCTCTCTGCACTCACAAGTTTGATGAATGTTTGGAGTTTGCTCCTCTTTAGGCTGGGGAATGCGGCTTTCACGGTTCTCTCAAGCAAGTTGTCGCTCACAGTACTTGGCTGGACTTGCTCAATGGAGTTCACAATTTGTTCTATCACATTGAAACCTATGATCGGGTGAGAGAGGTTTTGACCCCTTGCTACGAGTATGGGAATGACAAGTTCGGTATGGTGAGATGTCTGTGCCGCTAGTCTGAAAGTCACTTCAACATATCCAACATAGGGCATATCAATACCGTTGGCAGCCACAAGGTTCAAAGTGTTTGGAGACTCAAGAATGTCTGAAACATCTCTCAGTGGGACTTCTGGTAAGTATTCCTGTTTCCACAATTCACCAATGACACATACCTGTGAACCAGTGTCCCACAGGGCTTGAATTTTATGGCCATGCAGGAAACATTCAACAAGACATTGCCTCCCAACTAGTGATGTCACAGAGGAATGCTGGTTAACTCGAGTACTGCAGGGAGCGTGGACACTCATCGTCCGGTAGGAATTTGAAACTGGTCTTGGTGATACAAGATTGCTTGTGTTCGGTCCAATGGTGAGTTTGACAAACCTTCGAACAATACAATATCTTCTTACATCGTGAACACTGCTTCATTTGCTTCTCTGTTTTTTCACAGGCTGCACATCTATGGGACTGGTCAGTGGGTCTGGTTACTCCCTGTCCCGCGGAAGTAACCGCTCTCCATTTAAAGGACTCTCTCTTGAAGGCTTAATGCCCCGGATTCTGCATCCTGCTTGGAAGTGCTCGCCACTGCCACATCGAAAACAATGCATGCAACGGTCCTCTGTTCTTTGCTGCTGACAATTAAAGCACTTTCTTGCTTGGGAATGAGTAGGGAGTGAATAGTATTGTCGGGGTGGATACTGAGGTTGAAACTGAGTATTCACTCTCATTTGGTTGGTGCCCGGTGATGGCCAATATGGCTGCACTTGACACTGAATGATTTCTTTTTCAGTGACGCCCTGTGCAGGAACAGGACACTGTGGTGAGGGAAAAGCTGGTTGCTGCAATGATTCTCTGATGTGAGCTATTTCAGCACTGAGTGTTTTGAGTGAAGCTACTTCAGTTCTCAGTTCTTTCAGTTCTGACAGCACATTGGAAGATGATTTTGGTGCACTTTGAGTCGCACTGGATTTCTTATCAGTGGTTTCCTCAGACTTAACTGCATGGAGAACAGTCGTTGTGTGCTGCACATTGGTTTTCTTTTTCTTTTGCCTTTCTGCCTCATTAGCACAAGCAATGTTTAATTTCTCCAACAGAGCCTCATCTGTGGTTTTCGTGTCAAGAAGGAGGGGTTGCATATCTACTTTAATGCTGTCACTTTGGAGACCAGTAAGTAGCGTATGTAAGAACATGCTTTGAACTAATGCTGGATCATACTTGAGGCCTGATTCTGCTTCTTGGGATGCAAACAAGATTTTTTGTCGCAGGTCAAGAACACGCATAAGGAAATTCTGTGGTGTCTCTTTGTTACCTTGGCATTCAGAGGTAAGTTGCTTATAAAGTTCAGTTGCACTCTTTTCTTGGAAGTGAGAGCGCAGAATTCGTCTGAGTGTAGATAGAGTCAGATTTGGCTTTCCTTCTAAATAACTTTGTAACTGTAAGCCTGGAGAGATGGCACGAATTACTGCATCCACAATCTCACACTCTGGGTAGCCTCTGCTCAGACCGTTCTCAATCTGGTGTGCCAAACTTGAAAAACTTAATTTCTCTCTTTGGCCTGGATCACCGATTTGTCCAGAAATTTTGAAATCTTTACGCCAAGGTGGACTTGAGTTTTGGGCATTCTCCGAATGTTGGGGGAGTGCAGCAATTGGTGGTTGAGGCTGGACACTGCTTTGTTTTGTGCTCACTTCTTCCACTTGTTGAATTTCACTTAGTTTTTGTTTCATTGCTCTTTTTAGCTCCTCTAACTCCCTTTGTAATTTATCTTTTTCAGTAGTTTCACTCTGGGCAGTTGTCTCATTTTCAGTGACTCTATTCAACTCTATAATTTGATCTCTCAATCTTAACAGTTCAGACATGCCACCATCTTCTAGCTCAGTGATGTCTTCGAGATGTTGGAGGATGTAAGAGATCAGGGACATGCGAGATTTAGATACAATCTTCTCTGGCTCTGCCACATGAAGGAATTCACAAACACTTAGAAGCTTGTCTTTGGATAGGGAATTTAGCCTGGTGATAACTTCAACTTGCATTTCCTCGAGCACTGTTGTCTCCATTTTGATACTAGAGTGGACCTTTTCACTGAGTAGTGGCTGACTTGAGACTGACGGAACTTGTTTCACCTGATGATCTCTGTGGCCTCAGGTCTACGGTTCTTTTGTCTCTTTCTTGCCTATACTGCAGGAGCTCTTTCCACTTCACTGTTGATCTGGGTTGTTTTAGGATGGATGTACTGCATCAGAAGCTGTCTGCAAGGTAAGTGACAACCGCCCTCTGAAGAGTAGATCCCAGCGGTGCCTCCAAATGTTATACCCCTGAAAAAGGGAAGATGATTAAGCACATTCACTCAACGATGTTTCTCCACTGCAAACTTTATGTGTAATCTCTTTTAAACCGTTAACAATAAACAACTTTTCAAAACAGCAACATTGGCCTTTTCTTCACTGTATAGACATTCAATAAATGTGACATGGCTGTTTACAATCAATCATCCCAATTAGTAATTAGACAGTGAGTCATTTTATAAATATATGGAAATAACTTCTTAGTCTTTTTAACCAGATACATAGATATAAACTAGCACACACAATTCTATACCACATGTAAATGCTCTCTTTTAGAAATTCTTTCATCTGGAAGTGCATAAATGTCTCAAACTCTCTTTGTTAATTTGATTTTCACAGTAACATTTCTCAATATAGTCACATTTCCTCAGCAAATCAACAAATAGCATCAAATAAACAAAGTTGAACATTGATTACCAGCGTGTATAATGCTAATCACTGAACATGTGGCCTCTCGCCATTAATGCTCAAAATGGAGCTCAGAACTGACACGTCTCTGAACTAATTGCACTTTTAAACATGTTAATCAGAACACAATCGATATCATAATGACATCTGCACACTCTTAAAACATCATTTACTAACAACTCATACTATATTAACAAAGAAATAAAATGAATACCTGAAAAAGGGAAGATGATTAAGCACATTCACTCAACGATGTTTCTCCACTGCAAACTTTATGTGTAATGGAGAAATACCGCGAGCTCTCCCCCTAGTGTTTAACAAGACAAGGCCTGACTAATAGATTGCACACCTTATTGTGCCAAACTAATTGATCACCGATTAACTAAAATTTAGGTAACTTATCTGCCTTTTATAAACATTTTTAAACACATTCAGCATATCCTGACTAAAGAACACTTTCCATATTTTACAGATTTAGGAACTTATCGATCTACTTATTGAAATATAATTATACATATATTTTTCAATTATACATATATTTTTCACTCTGTCACACATGGCATGGCATCTGTTTTGTGTGAGTTCCTGAGTTTTGGCTTCACGAGGAATTAATTTCATAAGGAAATAATTTCACTCCCTACATGACTAAATATCCTATGACAACTTGTAGTGTTATCATCGACGCTGAGAAAAGAACACACGCTGCAGGCAACAGGTAAATGCCATTATCGCTGTTTTTCATATTGGTGGAGTAAATATTTTTACATGGCTTTTTAAAAATGCAGATAAAAATGCTTCGTTTATGTTTGGCCAATTAGCATACATTACGTCACTGGTAGTTCCTATAGAACTGTTTTAGGCCCTACTCTGAAGTAGGAGATTAATTAAGGTGCTTTCGCACCGGAGGAACTTTTTCATAGTTCCTACTATTGGCGGAAGTTCTCACTTTTTGGTGTGTGCGCACCGCAGGAACTAGGAACGTATTTAGCTCTAGGAACTCCATTTGGGGGAACTAATTTAGCTCCTACACGGCGTCCTCCATTCACCGGTTGTTGAAGTTTGTAAATGCCGCGAATTAAGACATCGCTGTCAGCCACTTCAGAGTTCCTGCTGCCGGTGCGAATGCAACCAGGAAAATGGCCACAGGGAGAAACTGGTTCTCTAGGAACTAGCCAGCAGGGTTGTTCCTAGAGAACCAATTTCTCCCTCGGAGAAACTAAGTTCCTAGAACTATGCGGTGCAAAAGCACCTTTAGTTCCCCCAAATGGAGTTCCTAGAACTAAATAAGTTCCTAGTTCCTGCGGTGCGCACACACCAAAAAGCAGGAACTTTTAGCAGGAACCAATAGTTCTAAGAACTATGAAAATGTTCCTCCGGTGCGAAAGCGCCTAATATGTGGCTGAAAACACTGCATAGCTGAGATTAAATGACAAGCACAGAGCTTGTCCATCTCTGGCTCAGTGCAGTCAAAGCGTGAAAGCAGTTTGAATTTGGCAGTTATGTGACATCACTAAACATTCTAAATCCCATTATATGTGGGACCGTACTACCAGGGTCACACAAATAAAAATCCCACATGTGGGGTGAATAATACTTGAATAGAATTTTTTTTTTAATCAGCATCCCAGAAATGATGAGCAAGATATCAGTCTGGGAAACTCATCACACTAGCAAACTTTCCCTTCAGGGCCTGGGAAATAACTAATAAGGGAAACATGAATTCTTATACTTGAAATCCTAAAGGAGAATTACCTGTCTTCAGCCTAAAACTATTTATATATACACAAAAACAAAAGAAATCAGGATTGGGGCAAATACATTTTCACAGCACTGTATATTTTAATTGTGACTTACAGGTAGTGTCCAAAATCTTTTTATGGCTACTGTACTCTACAGTTGCA
This sequence comes from Spinibarbus caldwelli, assembly GCA_039654775.1. NCBI lineage: Eukaryota > Metazoa > Chordata > Actinopteri > Cypriniformes > Cyprinidae > Spinibarbus > Spinibarbus caldwelli. The sequence continues at coordinate 10,713,552 of CM077249.1, read as the reverse complement.
TTCAAAATTACTCAACCCCCTTGACCTGCAAGACATTCTGCTGCTCTGAACAAAATTATATGAAAATGATATGAATCCAAGGCATCAGCAAACTACTGTAGAAAGTTTATTAATACACATTTGAGTGATTCAGAGTACTTAAAGTTTACAATCAAATTGGCTTTAAACATTCATGTATATTCAACCCACAAAACTCACATTTTGTAGAAAATCTTTTATTGTTCATAATCGACAATAAATGTTTCCTCTAATTGCTTACAGGCTCCTGTCATGGCTCTGCTGGAATCTTGGCCCATTCCTCATGTGCAAAATGCTTCGAGTTCCAGATCACTGATAATCTTTGATTCCCATGTCCCCACTGCTCTCTTCATATTATACCAAATATTTTTTTTTATGAGACCTACATCTGGAGAGATCTAGCCACTCCAAAAACATTCAATGACTAATCCCTGAACCAAGCCTCAATAGATTTACATGTAATGTTTGCTGGGAAATACTTTGATGCTCAAAAATGGCCGATACTTAAACTAAGCCATGGTCATGGTCAAGATTTCCACTTTCCTGTAACAGTAACCAGAGAATCGAACACGCAGGTCTACGCAGAAATCAAACGATACAGATGGTTCCAAAGACAACAAGATGCTGTGCAGTGCCAAGCTGTGGAAAAAATATTCTTTGCATTGCCTTCCTTCTGACACCCTGCATTATACTGCATTATTCATTTACTTTGTTGTTGTGAAAATATTCCGAGATGGCTTGAAAAACACACATAGGCTATAGCATGTATCGTCACAATTGTGTGTTTATTGTTCACGTTTCATCAGTCAAAACCTTTCTGCTTTTATTTAGCTACATAGCTGGATGACTTTGTCCATATAAGGCATTTTCTGGAATGTCTTAAAGGGGTCATGACAAGAGAAATCAAATTTTCCTTGATCTTTTGACATATAAGAGATCTTTGTACCAGTAAAACATCCTGCAAGCTTCACAGCTTAAAACGTCTTCCTCATTATAAACAAAGCATTTATGTAATCAAGCTCCAAAAACGGTTTGTTTTGGATCCGAGGGGCAAGGTAACATCACCTGGGCACAAACATTTGCATAAACACCGCCTCCAGAGCAGGACATCGACGAATAAGCTGCGTCCCAAAGTTAAGTGTATTATTAAATTATGTTCGGGCGCCAGTCAGGATTAAACCTGACAACATTTTAAATTAACCCAGGATAGCAAAACCACCTGTTACATAAAGTAAGAGTACAAAAAATTAATTCAGTTTACCGGGAGATTTATTAACAATGTCCAAAATAAACTTGTTTGAAAAGAAAAGGAAAGAAAAAAAAAAAGGAAAAAAAAACAACAGTTCAATATTCACTCGTGAAATTTGAGTTCCATGTAGACAACGCGTCATTCTATCCCCGTTTGCAGATGTAAAGGAAGCTGGAGACTGTAGCGGGTCGTCGTTAGACACAAGGACAGGAGGATAAACAGGCAGCCTTTACTTGTCACTGGAGCAGCTTACTATACAGTCGAAATCTTGAAGTGTGCTTAGAAAGACCAGTCAAACTCCGCGACGCACCAGACATCGCTCTCTGGAAGCAAAAATCCAACAAGCGGCTGTCTTTACACTCCTTACGATAACCCATTCATTTCTCCATAATACAACCTTGCAAGCAAACTTCCTGATGACGCCATACTCTCAGGTACGACACACCTCTTTATATCCTGCTTCCTTCTGATGTTAATTGAAATGCTCCACCCCAAACACGCAAAGTAGAAACGAAAGTAAACAGAAAAGATGTTGTGGCCCAAAGTTTTTGCACTGCCACACTCTCCCTCCCTGGAAGAAAACAACCCATGGTTGTTTAAAAGAAAATATGGATTAGAAACCTAGGAATTCTTCTTCCTCATCAGAGGCTTTTTGAAATAGATCAAGGAGTTTTTGTTTTTCCTGGGACTCCAATTCCTCAGCTGTTGGAAAACACATTTTTAAGTTACAGACGTGCTGTCTGGACATCCTCTCCAGTGTCTTCCAAAACTATTTGATAATTCAATGGACCCAGCTGCTTCACGATACGGTAAGGCCCCTTCCATTTTGGTGCCAACTTTGCACTAAATTTATGTTTTGCACTTGATTGTGGAAAGTTTTGCAGCCATACACGGTCTTTGCATCTGAATGTTAACTCTCTCCTCTTTTTGTTATAGTTCCTCAGTTGTCTCATGTTGGCTTTTTCACTACTTTCTTTGGCTTGCATTTGCAGCTGATGGAGATGATGAACCACATCATAGGAAGCAGTGTCTGAAGTCAAATTAAGGCTATTAAGCATTTTGTCCATTGGACCTTGGAGTTTTCTGCCAAGCTGGAGTTCTGCTGGAGATAGTCCAGTGGTCTCTTGAATGGCTGAATTCAGGGCGAATCGGAACTCAGGTAAGAACTGGTCCCACTTCTTGTGACTGTCATCCACATAAGCTGACATCATGTTTTTGAGGGTCCGATTCACTCTTTCAGTCATATTGGTTTGTGGGTGGTATGCTGTAGTCAGTTTGGGGGTGATGCTCCAAAACTGAACACCCCTGTCTAAGAGGAGGAAATCTGGCACGCCCCATCGAGCCATAATCTCTTTTCTAAAGATGGAAGCAACACTCCGAGCAGTGGCCTGACGGATGGGGAACAGCTCAACCCATCGAGAAAAATAATCAACAAAAACTAGCAGGTATTCATTTTGATTTGAACTTCGTGGTAATGGACCCATGATGTCAACTCCCAGCATTTGGTTTGGACGAGTGGTAGTGATTTGCTGCAATTTTCCAGCAGGTTTTATTTAATTTAATGTTATGCCGTTTGGTCTAAAAAATGCTCCCACCATTTTCCAGAGACTTATGGAAACAGTCCTGGGGGAACTAAGGAGAAAAATATGCTTTGTCTATATAGAAGATATCATCATTCACTCGCCTTCAGTGATTTAAAAAGTTTATTTATTTTTTTGTTCGGGCATCACTCTGTAACGGTGGTGGCTGCCCTAGCAAAAAAAAAAAAAAAAAAAAAAAACTTTTTAAATTATGTTCCGGCGCCAGTCAGGATTAAACCTGACAAAATTTTAAATTAACCCAGGCTAGCAAAACCACCTGTTACATAAAGTAAGAGTCCAAAAAAATTAATTCAGTTTACTGGGAGATTTATTAACAATGTCCAAAATAAACTTGTATGAAAAGAAAAGGAAAGAAAAAAAAAAGGAAAAAAAAACCAGTTCAATATTCCCTTCACTCGTGAAATATGAGTTCCATGTAGACAACGCGTCATTCTATCCCCGTTTGCAGATGTAAAGGAAGCTGGAGACTGTAGCGGGTCGTCGTTAGACACAAGGACAGGAGGATAAACAGGCAGCCTTTACTTGTCACTGGAACAGCATACTATACAGTCGAAATCTTGAAGTGTGCTTAGAAAGACCAGTCAAACTCCGCGACGCACCAGACATCGCTCTCTGGAAGCAAAAATCCAACAAGCGGCTGTCTTTACACTCCTTACGATAACCCATTCACTTCTCCATAATACAACCTTGCACGCAAACTTCCTGATGACGCCATACTCTCAGGTACGACACACCTCTTTATATCCTGCTTCCTTCTGACGTTAACTGAAACGCTCCACCCCAAACATGCAAAGTAGAAACGAAAGTAAACAGAAAAGATGTTGTGTCCCAAAGTTTTTGCACTGCCACATAAGGGTGCGCATTTCGAAGGCTATGGACTCCGAAGGCCACACCTTCGAAATGCACGAAGGACCCTTCGAAGTGCATGAAGGATGCTTTTGCAGGATTTCCTAATTGCGCCACCAGAGGTTCCCAATTACCGCTCCTGTCGCATAGCAATGTTGCGAGAGGAGATCTGCCATCCTGCCAAGTTTGGCCAGTTTCACACTTCCGGGTTTTTGGCTTCTGGATTGACATTCAAAAGTTATGGAGCCAGAATTACTAATTGTTTTTATGTTTTACGTTATAATGGAGGAGATGGTGGGAATGTTTCACCCCTAGCGGTGCCGGGTGATGTACGTCAAGCTTAGCCAAGACCGTGGCCAGGTAAGTTACCCTGGTTTGCTGCATCCTTAATTGCCGGATCACAACTTTAAATGCAGATATTGGGTTGGAACTTACTTGAATAATATAATAATACACATGAAAAAATACAAAACACACACGCACACACATAGAGGTTCAAATGCTGACTGATATCTTACAAAGGTGCAGTTTTATATAGTTTATTGTCTTGACCATGGTGAACATATTTAGACAGGTTTGAAACCCTGATTTTTTAGGCAGTTAAGCATAAAAATAAAACTGTAAATAAAAAACAAAAATAAAAAAAATTGAGCACTGTTCAGCTTAATGTTCAGTGGCAGCTGTCCCAACTGAACTGTGCTCCATATGACCAGTCCGAGTGCAGCCTTTAATATGGGACGCAGCTGTAGTTAACAACAATTTGTTAATATTCTGACAATAAATGAAGTTAGTTTCATTTTCAAAATAATCAGTGGTGGACTGTAAGGAAGTACATTCGTTAAGTATTCTCGTACAAATGTGAAGTACTAAGGTTTTTTTTTTTTTTTTTTTTCTCACAGGACAATAACACTACAAAAATATGGTTACTACAACATGATGCATTGTTTTAGGTTAAACTACCCAACAGTATATGAAGTAGGCTACTTTAAATTTAACAACCTTGAACATATTCAGAAGTAAAATGCAACATACACAGCAGTGGAGCAGTAATATTAATGCAAAGCCATCCTGGCAAGTTCTTATTCCAGAACAATACTGTACATACCTTTACTTTTACTCTCGATACCTTAAGTATTTACTCACCCTTAAATTTACTCACCCTCAAGTTGTTCCAGGTTTGGAACAACTTTAAGGTGAGTAAATGATTACAGAATTTTCATTTTTGGGTGAACTATCCCTTTAACTAAGGTTTTAAATATGACTAGTAGTTGTTCCCCAATGTGGTATTAGTTACTAAGAATAGTTTATTAAAGTATCTCAATATTTCTTCTACCAATTACTTTCATAGCTCTAAACAATTTCTCTTTTCCATCTCTCCCTAAATCAGACCAGACCTCTGTACTGCAGGATAAACCTGAATGTTCCAGTGCTGGACAGGTTTTTTTTTTAATGGGTTTGACACACAGCCTGATATTTGGTTGAGCAGGGAGGCTCTGGCAGTGCTGCTGGATCTTTTGAGAAGTGAACGGCAACGCCTTGTTCCACTGTCCACCGCATTGTCCTCTGAGTCGCTGAGGAGGTGGTGGCCATTCACCACCAAGTAATTCACCTCCCAAAGACCCCAGAAGACCTGGAGGCAGTTTGCCGTGGTTTTGCAGGGCAGGGCTTAAAATTGATGTTGTTTTTCTGATGTTAAACCTAAGTTATGTTGTAAATAGTTGTAAAAAAGTACTTTAAGTAATGTATAGAATGATTTGTTTTAAAGTGTAAAAAAATTATTTACTGGACAAAAAAATGTTTTGTGTAAAAATTATAAACTGCATTAAAAAAATGAACAATGTACACAATTACTTATTTTTTACACATGTGAACATGCATAACAAAAAATACAAAATGTTCAGAAAGTACTCAGGCTCATGTACAAATAAATTACTTTGCAAAAATGAATAATGTACACAACTTATTTCATTTTTAACTTACATCACAAAAACAAACTACATAAATTAGGTTGTTTTATTGACAAAGTGTCATTAAAAAAAATAATCATTAGATATAGAAAAAAAGCTTCCCACTCACTCCCTCACCTGTCCCAGGACATTTGCAATCCTAAAGCTGCGTTCACTCTAGCTGTGACTTTTGTCGCTGCATGTCGCCAGGGCTGGCGATGAGGTCGCTAGTGAGCGTTCTCACATCGTTGTTGACAGTGAATCAGTTTTCTTGCCGCTAAATACAAACATTTTGGAGGCAAAAGACTAAATATAATAGGAATATAAATTGAATCCGTACATAAAAACAAAAATTAATAATGACGGAAAGGATCAGCCTCTCCTCCATCTTTCCGTCACTGCAGAGAGGAGAATGAGCTCTACCGTCTTCTTTCCTATTGGCTGTTGCCCCCAAAAGTCACTCTGCATTTGCATAAAGTTGAAGGTTTATGAACTTTGGCTGTGTCCGAAATCACCCCCTATACCCTCAAATAGGGCACTATTTGAGGGGACAGCCATTTGTAGTGGTGTCCGAAACCATAGTGGACGTTTTTGAGTGCACTCATTCAATCCCACAATGCACCGCAAAAATTAGTGTACAACCGACGCACACTTAATGGCTAGAGAATACCCATAAGGCCCATTTTCTCCAGAATTGTCCTAAAACAAGAAAAAATGGAATTAGAAAATATGACACAGTAGGACATGCATACATAATACTGAAGTGCTGAAGTTTGGTTAAAGCATTTGTAGACATTTCTTGCATGACAGCACTACAAAAACACAACAAAGTGAAAGAATATTGCCTTATATACTGTTGTCTTATTGTTTGTGGGATTTCTGTAGGCTGACGGCTAATAGTTATAATACACAAGAAAGCCTAGTGGAAATATTACAAATGGGTCATTGCCTTTTCCAAGCCACGCTGGCCATGTTTTTGGCCTCCGTAAATAAATGGTCCTATTCACCCCTCATTTTAATAAATTGAGCTGTCTGCTCATTGCTCCCTAAAAACAACTGAAATATTAGAAGAAATTTTGCCTCAGCCCATTTAACAAATGAAGTGGTAACATTTTTAGTTTAAGTTCACGTTTAAAAAAAAAAAAACTTGCTTTTAACTTGTTTCGCTAGGTATTAAATAAATTAAAACACAATACTTACATTTAAATGTGAGTTCCTCAGTCCACCACAGAACTCTCATCCACCATGTTCTTTGAATATAAATTCTATCATCATCTGCGCACAATTGAATCTGGGATAAGGTAGGGTGCAAAGGGTGCATTAGGTGTAAACTTCATTTGCCTGCAAAATGGAGGGCGCATTTGAAGTCGCTTTTGAATTGGAGCAACCTTCGTTGTGCTGCGGTGACACAGTCGGCCTTCGAATGAGGTCTTCAGAGGGTGCATCCTGAATTGGGATGGTCTTCGTAGTGCTGCTGAGACGCAAATGCACTTCAAATGTGGCCTTCAAAGTGCGCAGCCTTCACATTGGACAGCCTTTGTAGTGCCGCTGTGATGCAATCACACTTCAAATGCGGTCTTCGAAGTGCGCACCCTTAACTTTGGGACGCAGCTAAAGTCTTCTTTTCACCATAGGCCTCGCCCACTGGCGTTCAGCTGCTGAAAGTCTTGACACTTGATTACGCTTGAATGAGAGTGTAGCGTCGTGTCAAAAGCAAATAGAAACTATCACTGCTGCTATCTTGTCTACACTGGATATACTGTACAGATGCACAGTCCACATGCTTGAGTCTGTCAATAGGACAAATGGAGTGAAAGAACGTTCGCTTTGACACGTTTGGTTTAAACAGCTCGTTCGCATCTTTGTACAGATATCAGAAGGATCCCAGCGTAATGGACAAGTGGATAGTTTATTTTTAATGGCACCCTGGATCGTGTCTGAGGATTGTTCAGTGCATGTTGTTTTGTAATCGAGGCACAGTGTCATGGAGAGTTCACAAAGAAGCATTTGTACAAAGATGAAGCGGTACTATATTTGACTGCAGCTGCATCACAGACTGTAAATAAATGATTTCAAAATGCTTTGTCTGGAAATGACCATTTTAGTTTGATTAATTTGTCAAAACTCACACAAGGACATACTGTTTCCTATGTAATGACTTTAGCCAATCATAACAGTGGCCGATTACTGTAATCATAAATAATACTTTTTCCACATATTTAGTTTTTTTTTTGTGCAAAAAATTTTATTTTGCTGTATTTTCTTAATGCCAAATTCTCTTTTTTCAGTGCAGCAGCGTCCATCTGTGAAGGATGTAGGCTGTCAAACATACACAAGTATTAGCCAATCATAGCAGTGGGGATTTACTTCGGAGTCTACAATCTGCTATACCTATTCAAATAGAGCGTTCAGATGAGGGGAGTCAAAAACAGGACAGAAAATAGCTTATTAATTCTACATTATGTTGTTTTTTTCATGTAAAAAATCTTAATAACATTATAAGTGGACCTCAGAGAACAGTACAAAATAAAAAAACAGAGGCAGTTCATGACCTTTTTAAACTTTTTTTAATCTTTCCGAAAGCTTCACCTGCTGGTAGAGAATGAATTTGCATTTTCAATAAGCCCGTCTGCTGTTTTTGTTCAGAACATTGCGATTTGTATGTTATTGTTCCAGCCGCAATGTCACAGAAAATTGAAACCATAAAAGAATGCCCTGTCGCTTGTCGCTGTCGTGGTTGGGACAAAAACTAAAGCCCCTTTCACACCGCCAGTGACACAGAGATATGATACCATTAATTTTCATTGGAGAGCTGGCAACTTCCGACGACATGAGGGACAGTGACCGTTAGTGACAGAATGCCAAGCAACGTGAGTCACGTGACAAAAGTTAAGAATGGTTTAAGTTTGTGCAAATTAATAGCAAATTTTGTGAGCGACAACCAATCTGTCAGTGGCGCTCACACGTCACCATCTTGAGTGCAGGCAAGACAGGACAGAGTTCTGGAGCAATTTTACTGTTTTTATATGATTTGACTGTATAACCACATACATGGATATAAAAAATAATGCGTGGAAAAGAAGCTGTCGGCAGTCTTAGTGAGTTTGATTCAACCATGATGGTTTGTGTGGTTAATTATATGATGCAGTGAGCAGTTTAGCACTGGTTAATGATTTAATGCACTGAGCACTGCTGTAGTTTATACAACAACACTCTCCAACAGCAGAATACTACTTTTATGTTCAACAAGATGGCACCGCAGACGGCAGCCTCAGTGTATTGCTCTGCAGTGTTTGTACTGTTTTGTTAGTTTTTCCTGTCTTTTGTTTGTCTAACACGATCAGTTTTACCAGGGGTGAACTGCTAAACATTTGGCAGAACACACCACATGGTCTTCTACCGGATTTAGTTTATTCGGACGTTTTGCTGAACGTTGTAGTTGGCGGAGCAGCAGCGCTGTTCAGACGCTTCAGGAAGACGGGGGAATCGCACCGGCGCACTCGTGAAGCTCAGACAGCGCGCATTCAGAACGGCGCTGCCTAGCATCCATCTGGCGAATCTCCGCTCTCTACCCAACAAAACGGACGAACTCCTTCTGCTCTCCCGGACAAATAAGGATTTTTCACACTCGGCTGCTCTGTGTTTCACGGAAACCTGGCTGAATGATGCCATTCCGGACAGCACGTTAAGTCTGCCAGGCTTTCAGCTGTTTAGAGCGGACCACAATGCAGAATCAACGGGGAAATCGCGTGGCGGCGGGACATGTTTCTATATCAACGAAAGGTGGTGTACATACATTAAAGTGTTAAAGAAGATGTGCTGTCCAGATCTAGAAGCGCTTTTCATCAACTGTAAGCCTTTCTATTCGCCGCGGGAGTTTTACTCGTTCATTCGCGTAAGTGTTTACATTCATCCGCAAGTGCACGTGAGCTCAGCTTTACAGAAACTCGCTGATCAAATCACAGAGACAGAACAACAACACCCGGACTCTGTTATTATCATTCTCAGGGACTTTAATAAAGCAAATCTCTCCCGTGAACTATCAAAATACAGGCAGCATGTTACATGTCCCACCAGAGACAGTAATATATTGGATCACTGTTACACAGCAATAAAGGATGCATATCGTGCCGTCCCACGGGCAGCTTTGGGGCTCTCTGATCACTGCCTGTTTCATCTTATACCAACTTACAGGCAAAAACTTAAATCTGCTAAACCTCCAGTAAAGTCTGTAAAGAGATGGACCAACGAAACAGAGCGGGCATTACAAGCCTATTTCGACCTCATTGATTGGAGTCTTTTTGAAGCTGCCACCAACGATCTGGACGAGCTCACAGAGACTGTAACTTCATATATCAGTTTCTGTGAGGATATATGCATCTCTACCAGGACTCACTTAACATTCAACAATGACAAGCCATGGTTCACAGAAAAACTCAGACATCTTCGTCAGGCCAAAGAGCATGCCTACAGGAAGGGGGACAGAGTCTTGTACAACACATGTACAGGAACACACTGAATAAGGAGATTAGAGCAGCTAAGAGGGGCTACGCTAAAAAGTTGGAAGATCAATTCACTTCCAATGACCCAGCTTCAGTATGGAAAGGTCTGAAAGCCATCACCAACTACAAAACACCATCCCCCAGCACTGAGGCCAATCAACAACTTGCTGAAGACCTGAATGAGTTTTACTGTAGATTTGAAACTCCCAGTCTAACACCCTACACCCGCTCCGAACATCTCTCCACACAACCATTAACATCTCCAGCAACTCCCCTCTCCCCACCTCCTGCACTGCAGATCAGTGAAGATGATGTGCGCCAGGTCTTCAGAAAGAACAAGAGAAAAAAGGCACCAGGCCCAGACAGTGTCACACCAGCCTGTCTGAAAACCTGTGCTGACCAGCTGGCCCCCATCTTCTCACAGATCTTCAACAAATCACTGGAGCTATGCGAAGTCCCTACCTGCTTCAAACGCTCCACCATCATCCCCGTCCCAAAGAATCCCAAGATAACAGGACTTAATGACTACAGACCTGTTGGTATAACGTCTGTTGTTATGAAGTCTTTTGAGAGGTTGGTGTTAGCTTATCTGAAGGATATCACTGGACCCTTGCTGGACCCCCTGCAGGTTGCTTACTGAGCAAACAGGTCCGTGGATGATGCAGTCAATATGGAACTGCACTTCATCCTGCAGCATCTGGACAGACCAGGGACTTATGTGAGGATCCTGTTCGTGGACTTTAGCTCCGCTTTCAATACTATCATCCCAACACTCCTCCAGACCAAACTAACCCAGCTCTCTGTCCCTAGCTCTATCTGTCAATGGATCACCAGCTTTCTGACAGATAGGCAACAGCTAGTGAGAATTGGTAAATTCACATCCAACTCCTGCACCATCAGCACTGGTGCCCCTCAGGGCTGTGTTCTCTCCCCACTGCTCTTCTCCCTGTACACCAATGACTGCACCTCTAAAGACCTCTCTGTCAAGCTCCTGAAGTTTGCGGATGACACTACAGTCATCGGTCTCATCCAGGACGGCAACGAGTCTGCTTACAGACAGGAGGTTAAAGAGCTGGCTATCTGGTGCAGTCTTAACAACCTGGAGCTTAACACGCTCAAAACGGTGGAGATGATCGTGGACTTCAGGAGAAATCCCCCTGCACTCCCCCCACTCACCATCATGAACAGCACTGTGGCTGCAGTGGAGACATTCAGGTTCCTGGGCACCATCATCTCTCAGGACCTGAAGTGGGACACTCACATAGACTCCATTGCTAAAAAGGCCCAACAAAGGTTGTACTTCCTTCGTCAGCTGAGGAAATTCAACCTGCCACAGGAGTTGCTCACACAGTTCTACTCAGCTGTCATTGAGTCTGTCCTGTGTACTTCAATAACTGTCTGGTTTGGCTCAGCTACAAAATCAGAAATCAAAAGACTACAGAGGACAGTTTGGTCTGCTGAAAGGATTATTGGTACTCTCCTGCCCACCCTCCAAGAACTGTACACATCCAGAGTGAGAAAAAGGGCTCAGAAAATCACTCTGGATCCCTCACATCCATGCCATCTCCTTTTTATCTTTTGCCATCTGGTCGGCACTACAGAGCACCGAATACCAAGACAGTCAGGCACAAGAACAGTTTCTTTCCCCAGGCAATCTACCTCATGAACATTTAAATGTTCTCCACTGTGCAATAAAAATATGTGCAATAACCTCATATTTATTTATCACCCTACATTCTAGTATATCTATAGCAGACCTGTATATACAATTTATTATTATTCAATTTATATATATATATATATATATATATATATATATATATATATATATATATATATATATATATATATATGTATGTATATATATATATATATACATACATACATATACGGTAAATGGTAATCAATACGGCAAAAAAAAAAGAAAAAAGGTTAGGACTAGGGGTTGGGTTTAGTAGTAGATCAGATTAGCTCAATCCAGTGCCTATAGGGTCACAGAATTCGGTGGGTCACAGAATTCAGTGCACCACCGAAAAGAAACAAGGTTGTAAAGAAGTAAATTGTCTAAACCAGGGGTTCTCAACTCTGGCCCGAGAGATCCACTTTCCTGCAGAGTTTAGCTCCAACCTTCATCAAACACACCTGACTCTATCTTTCTGTTAGGACAGAGGTGCCCAAACTCAGACCTGGAGGGCCAGTGTCCTGCAGAGTTTAGTTCCAACCCTGCTCCAACTCGCAAACCATGTAGCTTTCAATTGAGCCTGAAGGACTTGATTAGCTGGATCAGCTGTGTTTAATTAGGGTTGGAGCTAAACTGTGCAGGGCTGTGGTCCTCCAGGAATTGAGTTTGACACCCCTAGTCTAGTAAGAACTTGATTAGCTGGTTCAGGTGTGTCTGATTGGGGTTGGAGCTAAACTCTGCAGGACTGAGTTTGGGCACCCCTGTATTAGGACATAAAGACAATGATTACCTTGTTCAGGTGTGTTTCATTAGGGTTGCAACTGAATTGTTTCAGGAAAGTGGATCATGCAGGCCAGAGTTGAGAACCCCTGTTCTAAACTCTGAACAAAACCAACAAACAATGCTAATTGTTTGCACTGGGGAATTGTAAAAATAAATGTTTAATGCTTAAGTGCAATTAACATCCATATCCTAAATAAGGCACATTCCCTATTCTTGCAATATTCGTGTTCATGTTCCTGAGTAATATCTGCATGCACCTAATTCTGAAGAGAACAAATAATATGCTAGTATACAGCAATCCATATGAGAAGTCTGGTGTGGAAGGTGGATCTGGAACTGCCTTCTGTCCAGGTTGTCACAACATCTCTTGTTTATCTGTCTTCACAAACTGCCCTGAAATACAATTCAAACATCAATAATGATTGTTATAAATATAATATGAGTCTCTTACATTCACAGTGCTCATGGTAGGTGGGAGTAGGGGTTCGCCGGGCATCTGCGAAGATCTTATGCCTCCGCACTGCACGTTGGAGGTGGACGTGAGCGGAGTCCCACACTCTCTCGCTCGCTCGGAACCAATGGTCTACAGCTGGAACCTCCGACGGCTCTCCTGTCCACGGGAAGAGTGGTGGTTGGTACCCGAGTATGCACTGAAATGGTGTAAGGCCTGTGGTGTTTTGTTGCAGGGAATTCTGTGCATACTCGGCCCATGGGAGAAAGCGGCTCCGGCTGTGCTGATCGTCGTGGCAGTATGCCCGGAGGTAACGTCCGAGTTCTTGGATTTTGCGCTCAGTCTGGCCATTTGTCTGGGGGTGATATCCTGAGGACAAGCTGACCGTGACGCCAAGCAACCTGAAGAAGGCTTTCCATACGTGGGAAATAAACTGAGGACCTCTGTCCGAGACTATGTCTTCTGGTATTCCGAAATTTTGGAACACGTGACGGAACAAGTGTTCTGCCGTCTCCATCGCAGTAGGGAGTCCTTTGAGGGGGATGAATTTGCACGCATTGGAAAAACGATCGACTGCCACCAGCACACAAGTATTACCTTCGGAGTTAAGTAGGTCCATCACGAAGTCAACTCCCAAGTGTGACCAGGGTCGATGAGGGATAGGTAACGGCTTTAGCTTGCCTACTGGGAGATGCCGGGGGGTCCTGGACATGGCACAGACTGAGCAACTGCGGACTTACCTGATGACATCCCGGGTCATACTAGGCCACCAGTACCGAGCTTGAAGGAGCGAGAGGATCCTGTGGCTGCCTGGATGTCCAGAGCCCGGTACGTTGTGAACTGACCCCAGAAGGGAGTGTCGTTGGGTGGTCGGTACGTAAGTCTTTCCTTCTGGGCCTGCCAGCGGAGCAGGTTCGGTGAGAGTGGCGGCTCTGATCTCCTTATCTATGTTCCATTGAATGGGACTTACAATCATGGCTGGAGGGAGAATGGGTTCAGGGTCAGTGGGAGTGTCGGGAGAGCGAATTCTGGAGAGGGCATCAGCCTTGTTGTTGCGACTTCCGGGGCGGTAGGTTATGGAGAACTGGAACCTGGTGAAGAACAGAGCCCAGCGGGCTTGACGTGGGTTGAGTCTTTTTGCATCTCGAAGATACTGAAGGTTCTTATGGTCAGTGATGACTGTAAACGGGTGTTTAACTCCCTCCAGCCAGTGCCGCCACTCTTCCAGGGCAAGTTTGATGGCCAATAACTCCCGGTTCCCGATGTCATAATTCTGCTCCGCTGAGGTCAGTTTCTTTGAATAGTATGCGCAAGGACGGAGGATAAGAGGCTCACCGTGGTATTGGGACAGCACGGCCCCGACGCCGGTGGTGGAGGCGTCGACTTCAACAACAAAGGGAGCTGAAGGATCCGGGTGGTGTAGGATGGGGGCTGTGCTGAAGGCTGTCTGCAGTTTCTGGAAGGCTTTGTAGGCGATGGAGTTCCAGGACAGGGACTTGGGTTTTCCTCGGAGTAGGGACATTAAAGGGGCTGTGTGAGTGCTGAAATTCATGATAAAGCGACGGTAAAAGTTGGCAAATCCCAGGAACTGCTGGAGCTCTTTAATGGTCTGGGGATGTGGCCAATTCCTCACAGCATCTACCTTCCCCTGGTCCATTTGAATCCCCTCTTGGCCTACGATGTAACCCAGGAATTGCACCGTGGGGCGATGGAATTCGCATTTCTCCAGCTTCAGGAAGAGATGGTGTTCTCTGAGCTTCTGGAGGACCTGCTAAACGTGTTGGCGATGTTTGGCCTGGTTCCGGGAGTAGATTAGGATGTCGTCAATGTACACAATAACGGAGCGATGGAGAAACTCCCAGAACACCTCGTTCATAAACCCCTGGAAGACTGATGGGGCGTTGGCCAGCCCATACGGCATAACAAGATATTCGTAGTGCCCCGACGGAGTGATGAATGCCGTCTTCCATTCGTCCCCTTTTCAGATACGAATGAGGCTGTACGCGCTTCTCAGGTCCAGCTTGGAGAAGATGCGGGCCGCACGGAGTTCCTCTAGGGCGGCCGAGACCAGGGGAAGAGGATAAGGCAGCTTCACTGTTTGAGAGTTAAGAGCTCGGTAATCAATACAGGGCGCAAGCCCCCATCCTTCTTACCCACGACGAAGAAACTGGAAGCCGCCGGAGAGGTGGAGGGTTGGATGAAACCTTGGTTGAGAGCCTCCTTGATGTAGTCCTCCATTGCCTTGTGCTCCGGGATGGACAGAGGGTAAACTCTACCCTTGGGGAGTTTTGTTCCAGGCAGCAAGTCGATGGCACAGTCCCATGGCCGGTGTGGTGGCAATTTGGTGGCTGCCTGCTTACTGAAGACATCCTGGAACACCACATAATCAGATGGGACCTTGACTTCTTCCTGGGGCTCAGGACTTTTGATGAGCATGGAGGCAACGTGAACGATGCTGGAACTCTGGGAAGGAGTGGGTGGAAAAATGGTAAACATAGTGTAGAATAAAAATACTAATGCTATCTATTGCAAAACACATTAAAAACAAACAGAACGTACAATGGGAGTTTTGGCATGGTTGTATTTTGGTAATGTCATGATGTTTTTTAAATAATAAATAAATATTTTTTAAACATTCACCCATCATTCCTGTTCATGCGTCAATACCCCTCCCCCTTTCATTTGTTTACACCATAGTCTGATTTACATTAAGCTGTTAGCTCATGATGACAGTTAACTATGAAACAACAATAATCGATAAGTGGATTACTAGATTAGATTATTAGGTCTGGTTTCATTTTCGTAGTAGACAAACGTGATATTTACGTTTTTTTGACTACTTAAAGAAAACATACCAGGTTGGTATTTTTACAACGTTTCTAAAACGTTTTATTTTGGTTACATTATTTTATATTTTAATAAACGTTTTTAAAACAAAACAAAACAAAACAAAACACTATAACCACTAGATGGCAGCAGAGGAGCGCTTACTGGCTTATTAGTCATTCATTTATACTTTTTGTTTATATTTTGAAATTATAAAATCACCATTATAAAATATCAAATCACCAAGAAATCAAAGTTTTGCTCTTTTTTTGTGTATGAAGTAAGAAAAGTCACAAAGTGCCTTGTAAAATAAACTTCAATTCCTTTTATAATCACTGAAGTTATCGGTCAGTTACATAAAATACTATAGAAGAATAATAGTAATTTTAATAAGAGTAGAATATATTCATTTTCTATATAAAATTTTGCATGTTACTGTTGCAAATTAAAGTACATTTTGTATGCTTCCCAACTCAAGCTCAGTGCTTTACTGTCAAATGTGTATTGCCAAGAAATAAACATGTAATATTATTAGTAACTGCACTTATTAATGCAAAACAATAGTAATTTTATGATTAAATCATCTTTATTTTTAATACCTCCCACACCACCACCCCAACGCTACCAAATCTTCTCCTGGCGCCACCATCTGTAGAACTTAGTGGCGCTGGTGCCAATGCTCTCAAATGTTAGTCTGGAGCCCTGATGAATCCCACTCCGTGGCCAAGATTTTCAAATCTTGTAGTGTGTGCATGTTTAAGATTTTTGGGAAGAAAATCTGCAAGATTCTCCTTACAGTGCACTCCACTAATATTGGCACCCTTCGTAAATATGAGCAAAGGCAGCTGTGAAAATAAATCTTCATTGTTTATCCTTTTGATCTTTCATTAAAAAAAAAATCACAAAATTCTAACCTATCATTGAAGTAAAACAATTTAAAGTGGGGAGAAAATCTCATGATGAAATAAATGTTTTTCTGCAATGCATGTTGGCCTCAATTATTGGCACCCCTATAAATTTTTATGAGTAAAATATCTCTGAAGTATATTCCCATTCATAATAAATTTTTATTTAGCACACCAGGGTGTCTAGGAGCATGAAATTGTCCAGCCATGACTTCCTGTTCCACAGGATTATTAATATGAGGAACACAAAGGCCAAATTCCCTTAATCATCCATCACAAGGAGTAAAACCAAAGAATATAGTTCAGATGTGCAGAACAAGATTGTTGAGCTTCACAAAAGAGAAAGTGTAAGAAAAGAGCTAAAGCATTGAAAATCCCCATTTCCACCATCAGGGCAATAAGAGGTTCCAATCAACAAAAGATGTTACAAATCTGCCTGGAAGAGGACGTGTGTCAGAGAGTTTGAGTGGCCAAAGACTCTCCAAGGATCACAGCAGGAGAATTGCAAAGATTAGTTGAGTCTTGGGGTCAGAAAGCCTAAAAAAAAAAAAAAAAAAAAAAAAAAAATTCTTACACAGCCCCTACAACACCACGTGTTGTTTGGGAGGGTTTCAAGAAAAATTCTCCTCGCTCATCCAAAACAAACTCCAGCATATTCAGTTGTCAGACACAACTGGAACTTCAAATGGCGCTGGCTTCTATGGTCAGATGAAACAAAAAAAAGAGTTTTTTGGCAGCAAACTCACCAGATGGGTTTAGTACAAACAGGGATAAAAAGTACCCCATGCCCACGTTTAAATATACTGCTGGATCTTTAATGTTGTGGGCCTGTTTTTGGGCCGTGGTTGGATCTTCCATCAGGACAATAATCCAAAACAAACATCAAAATCAACACAAAAATGTGTCACTGAGCACAAAATGAAGCTTTTGCCATGGCGTCTCAGTCCTCTGACCTGAACCCTATAGAAAATGAGTGGGGTGAACTGAAGAGAAGAAGCGCCAACACGGAGCTGTGAATCTGAAGGATCTGGAGAGATTCTGTATGAAGGAATGGTCTCTGATCTCTTATCAGGTGTTCTCCATACTCTTCAGGCATTATAGGTGAAAACTCAGAGCTGATATCTTGGGAAAAGGACATTGAATTTTGTGATTTTTTTTGGATGAAAGATCAAAAGGATAAACAATGCAGATTTATTTTCACAGCCGCCTTTGCTCATATTTACCAAGGGTGCCAATATTAGTGGAGGGCACTGTATGTGTGTGCTGCAGCCAGATTTCATAATCGGTTAGGATTTTAAAACTCCTGTAGTCTGAGCCCGGCTTAAGTAATGTTTCTTATTGCCATTAGATAATGTGTTATTGTGACATTAACTTACAAATTTACTATTTGGACTTTTCCCAAACTATAATTCCTGACTAAAATGTGTAAAATCGAGTGCAACATTCTGAAATATGATAGGAAACCTTTCATTGCATCTAAATGTTGTATGACATGAGGATGCTTTTATGCTCTATATATTATAAAACAATACGATATAAAAGTATGTTTATATGAAGACAGGCATGTGTGTTTACACTGTAACATGATGCACAGAATGATGCATAAGAATGTTTATACCAATGTTTACTGTGAAATACTCTGTCTGCAAATCTTTGCTAAAATTTAGATGTCCATAACGTTCTTAACAGTAATAATTTTGTTTCTCAAATATAAAATGTCATACTGTATGATAATACATACTAAGCATGTGTGTCTATGATACAAAATCATGCTTTTTGTTATGAGTGGCAATAATAGTAATTGCTAATGTAATAATATAGTTGCTCCTGATATCAGCATGCTCACTGATAGTTTTTTTTTTTTTTTTTTTTTTAAGTGACCAGATAACTGTAGCACAGATGAGTCCTGCTGATTTTCTCATGAGTCTTTTCAAACTGACAGGGGTGTTTTCTTTTTCTTGAATCCGTGGAAAGAAGCAGCAAACACTTTGGAAATACCAGGTATAGTTTGATTGATTCAACATTTTAACAGGATCTGTTGTCAGCAATGGCACAAAGGTGTGTTACTGTTCAAGTTTCTGTCTTTAGATAAATGTTCTCAATAATGTGTCTTTGACCTTCACTGTGTATATTTTGATTATACTGTGTTGTAATTAAAATACCAAATAAAATAAAATTTTACTCTCCTCATATTCTTTCTTACCTTCCTTACAGTCACAGTCACACTGATGGCCTGTTAGGGGAGGGCCGTTTGTCTCTCAAGTGTGAATCACTAAAGATTCATGGTCATTGTCACTCCCTCGCATATGGCCTTTCTAATACAAAACATGTCTTACAAAAGTTAAATCGATATTTTGTTTTCTGTGAATGAGCAGGATGCATCCTACTGAAAAAAAAAAAATCCTCTCTGCTTTCAATTTTCCTTAATCCTTTCCTGATCTACTTTGTACTATTCTAAACAATGTCTGAAACTTTGTATTATTAGCACTTCTTGTGTTTACTTGCCTCTTTATGATGAATCACATATTGTATTCTTCATTTGTAAGTCACTTTGGATAAAGGCGTCTGCTAAATAAATAAATGTAAATGTATAAATGTATCCACCTTATTTTTTTTCTGGAAGAGCGGTCAGGGCCATTAGTAAACTGAATGGGTCTGGCTTCCAGTGTCATTCACTTCCATCTATTTTTAGTTGTACAAAACAGCTCATTTTGATGGTTGATATTGCAAACTGGTGTTTCTTACCATATTATTTTAATGTATTATCTTAATTACGAACACACTGGTTTGTAGCACAAACAATTTTACTGTTATTCTTCTCGTTATTTCCAATGAACCGGAAGTCTGACACATTCACAAAAAACAGCTTATGTCCGCATTGAAAAACATGGTGAATACCATACAAATAAGTGACAACAGCAATATTGAATATGAATTGAACAATAGTTGGCATAGTTGTATTACAAAATATCCTATAACTCCTGTATTATTACATTGTCATTATCACTTTTAATATGCCACTAAAATGTTATAGATATAATTTTTTAAAAATACTCTCAGAAAAACTCTTCAGAAGAGCTTACATTTGTAAATGATTACAGTTGTTGAATACTTTAGATTGCAGTTGTATACTGTATGTAAGGAATTAAATATACAGTAACTTCAAATAGATCTGTTAAAAGAAAGAAAGAAAGAAAGAAAGAAAGAGAGACAAAGGTATTTTAACACTTTCTGGTTGTCAAACATTAACAGTGATTGCTTTGAATGGACAACTTTGTGGACTTGATGAGAAATCACTTTAAACATCTACTAAAAAAAATCATCTTGATAATCGTTGGTTGAAACAATTAAAAATGCTCATGAAAGTGAAGTTTTGAGAAAATATAGCAACATTTGTGGCAGAACCCCCTTAGATCCAATTAATTTTTCTTAAGGTTAAGGCTGCTTACTGCTGCTTAAACCTGTTAAACCTGAGCTGTGTTAAAGTTCATGTAAATCTGTCTGTGCCACTTCTGCATGACAGACCTGTGCATATTAAGAAGGTGTGAATTGTAAAGACTGTTAAGCAATAATGAGAATATGCTTCAAATAAGTATCATACAGACAATGAAGAATGTGACTTGCTGTTGTTAATGATTTTCTAGTTTATTGATTTTTTTTTTTTTTTACAGTTGTGTCAGGTGATTTTTTTTCTTATGTTGTTTGTGTTTGTAAATCTGCAGAATTGTTTTGATCATATTAGAAATTTCTCAGTGTAAATATATATATATATATATATATAATAACAAACACATCAAACATATAATAATAGTATGTTCATTCATCCCAGATTCCATCATTCCATCATAATTCCTTCATAATGTCAGATATACAGTATATGATGTTTTTTCCTGCATGCAGACATGCTTTTGAAGTCCCCATATATGAAAACTGATGCAATCACACAGCAATATCATTGACCACAATGTTGCTCAAGCCAACACAAGCAAAATTAAACACTCGTGGGATTTATTGTATTTATTGTAATAATTACATATTTTCATTTTGTGGGTTAATTATTTAATATTCCTTTGATTTCATAAATAAATGTTTACATAAATGCTTCATTTAATATATTATTTTTTTTGTCAGGTCACTTTTATTGAATGTGTTCACAAAATCAATCTGATCCATTTGTGTATTTGACCTATAAAGATAATATATCAGCCATAACAGTTTTCCCTGATAAGGTTCAGAGCATTTTCACTTTCAGTCATGCTGATTTTTTGCATCATGTTTATCTGAGATCACAGCTCTGCTGTTTTGAAAACTTCCAATAATGTCTTCACAATAACCTTGATTCACAATGTCATGTACCCTACATGTCATGTATTTCATCACTACAACAGAAGCCTTTGCTTTGGTGATATTCTTGTTGTGATTAATATGGTCTGGGTGTGGACAACTGTTTGACTCATTCAACTGGAACTTACTGTATTCAGAATGATGACCTTTTGCTAAAAGATGTTCTGTTTTGTTCTGTTTGCGGTTGTTAGTTACAGTCATCTGCTTGTGACTTTGTACGGTAAACATTTCTAAATATAGACTATAATTGTGACAAATCATATTACTATGACACAGAAAGCAATTAGTACAATTACTGGTTACAGTTAGGATGCGAGCAAGTCACTTACTGAAAATCCCATGGTTACTGCTTTTCCCATAGCATGAAAAGCAGTCCAACTTCACCTCAGAATGACATATTCTAAGCTGTTTACTTTACATAACTCTAAATAAAATTTAACAGCACTCTCTGAATGGCATTTTCAATATTTGGACAATAAAAATTAGCTTTTATTTTAGGCCCAAATTTTACTGAAAAGACAGTACTGGTATGATTCTGGTATTAATCATTTATCTGACATGATATAAAAATAATATGGCATTTCAAAAAATCTTTGTGTAACTTAATATCAATTTCAGCATCACATCATTTATTGAAAAATTGGGTGTGGATAAACTCACTGTTTGACTCATTCTCTTGGAACTTTGCTAGTTTATTACTAGTTAAAAAATGATTTGTTGTGTATTAGTTTGTGGTTGTTAAGGGACTCTAGTGTCTAAAATAGCTGCTACTTCTCTATAAACAATTTCATAGTGCCTAGCAATGATATAAATAGCCTACACTTCTGATGCAGTCAAGCCTCTCCCAGTAATATCTCACGTTTATAATATTCCACTTGATTTTTTAAGAATTATTTCTAGTGGAGAAAATGTATGTGTGTGTACTTGGTATTCCCTACATTATGGGGATGAAATCTCCCACAAGGTACCAGTAAATTTGGACCTTGTAGGGACATTGTTTTGGTCCCCATGAGGAAACAAGTATAGTTTTTTGAAGATCTGAAAATGCAGAAAGTTTTGTGTAAGGTGTAGGTTTAGGGTAAGGGAATAGAAATTATAGTTTGTACAGTATAAAAACCATTACGCCTATGTCCCCATAAAGCATGGAAACCAGTGTGTGTGTGTGTGTGTGTGCATGAATTTGCATATTTCATGAATGTATTATTTAGTTATATGTATTTACATTTTTACATTTTATTATTTGTTTACAATTTGTATTTATCTTACTCTCAAGAAGTAAATAAAATATTTAAAAATTGAATATTAATAAATCATCTTAAAACAAGCATTATACAATAATTCATGCTTTTCCCTGAATTAAAGTTTCTGTCTATGTACAGATGTCTTGGTTCAGCTGTTTTGTGTCTCTCATGTGCCGGTGCTCATGAATGTAAAGTAAACACACACAGTAATGGTGACGTAACAGACACTTACTGTCCGTCCTCTGAGTCATTAGAGTGTTTAGTCATCTCCTCTCACTGCCGGGCCATACTTTTGTTCATTCAGAATATATAATGAGTATATAATGTTGAAATCTCTGACTTTTGATCACTTTGATGTCATGACCAATTTTATTACAGATTGTGCTATTTTAAAATTTATTTCTGAACAGCACGTGAGACTACTGAGAGGTTTTTTTTTCAGGACAACATTCATTTGATCTCCATAATTTCATTAGGGTTTAAGAGAAAACACTGAAGTATATGCAAAGATGTGACAGTAAATAGATCACGTGTGATTTTCCTGTTGAAATGAGAGGCTTTCTGACGGTCTGACACTAGATGGCAGCACAGAAACACTTTTAAACAACTTCTTATCCAAAACTGCACTGAACTTTGTTATTAATAAACGTCACGCTATTTATGATGCTTTTAGTACTGCAGAGGTTTTATTTGCTGGTCATCATCATCATCCTGATTTTGCAATCTAGCTTTAAACATGCATTTTAAATGCTTTTTTAGTAACTGTTTATAGGCATATGTCATTCTGTACTGCTCTAAGTGATGAAAAGAAAATAGAATGTGTTTTTAAGGATGCAAATGATAGTTTGTTGGTTATGGTTCTACTTGATTTTGTTCCATTCTTTCAGAAAAGACTTGCAGCAAATGGTAATGTTAACCTATGGCACCTCCTCAGCCTCAGAATGCAGAGCATTTTCTGGCTTTTGACCAAGTGTATTAAGGAATGAATTTAGTCAAAAATAAAGGATTAAAAAGGAATGAAAAAGTTGATCAGTTAAACAAGCTGTCTACACTGCTATTTAACATCAGAAATTATATTTAACAGCTGGAATGAACAGTGGAGATGAAAATGCCTTGTTCAACTTAAAATCTGTTTTTCTTTCTACAATTACAGTGAAATAAAGTCATCACTCACTTTACTGTTAACACATTTGGTTCTCAAAAAGAGACCTCTCTCTGACCTCATTTTGTTTTCACATATTTAAATCTACCGTATTAACGGTAGACGCGACAACCAATTAGGTTTGCGCCTTAGCTTATTCTCCGCCTTCTTTTCCTTATATGGTGACAATGCGCCGCGCTTACGTAAACAAACACGTTCTCGCAAACGCGCCAGATTTGAATGCGAGTAGGGTAAGATTTTGAATTAATTACAGCTCATATTTCCGTCTGTTTGGACTTTAGAAGACTTTAGAGAAAGAGATCGACTTCAGAAAACGTGGAAAATTTTATGCGCAGGAAATTTATGGACTATTTTTATGTACTTTTTGGAGCTTGACAGCTTTGTGTTTTTGTGAAAAGGTCAACAACAGGCTAATTACCGTGACACCATAGTACTTTTTACAACAAATGGAAGAGTTGGTATCTTTTGAATGGATATCATTACTGCCGGTTTTGTTTTTGTTAAAAATTTTATTTTTCTTAAAAAATCAATTTAATTATTATTATCTGGTCAGTAGTTTTCTTTAGGTGTTACATTAGGCTACATAGCTACTGAATACAGAGAATGTCATTGGTAAATTACAATTTGAAATCCTAATTTTTAGTGTGACTATGCACCCAGCAGGCACAAAACAGGCACACAATGTCATAAGACGTTGATATTTGGTTAAATTTCGGTTGCGACGTCGGGTGACCAAAATTCAACGTAAATTCAACGTCTAATGTCAATGTTAAATTGACGTTGAGATTTTGTTGTTTTTAGGTTAACCAAAATCCAACGTTAAGTCAACGTCAAATATTGACGTCAACCCGATTTTCATTTTCAACCAAAATGCAATGTCTGTCCGACGTCATGTCCAACGTCAACCTGACGTTACATAGACGTCTGGTGCCTGCTGGGCATAAATAAAATTAATTTAAAATGCACGGTAGGTTTTAATGTATGATTGAAACATTTCTTTTTGAGAATCATTTTCAGCTCCGGTGCCACTGCAATCATAGAATGACCCTTCTTCAAATTAGCTTGTAACATGTTGTTTTGTTTACATTGCACATAATCATATAGCCTAAACTGTAATCTCTAGACAGTGTCCTCACTGTTTTTCTTTATATTTAACGCAGATGCATACACAAGCAGTCTGTTCTTGTGGTCTTGTAAAGTAATGTAATATAATGAGATGGGATGGTAGATTCATGTTATTGCCGGATCATCTGTTTGGGGGTTTAGTTTCGTCTCTCCCCACAGCTCTAAGCACACATGTAGCATCTGCTCCTGAGTACTCTAGTCCCCTAGAGTGGACCTTTGATGCTCAAACACACTCATACACAGATGCCCACACACTCCAAAACACATTCATTTGGACCTCCGCCGGGGATCAAGGGAAACCTTGGAGATGTCTCAAAATCTGAGCAGACTGGACACACTATGTATGTATGTCTTATGTAAAAATAGTAGAAAATTTATTAGAAAGCAGTAGTAAAAATCTGCTTGCTAACTGTAAGTTACCGTTTGTGGTGAACAATTAGATTTAACAAGGAAAGAATGTAATTTTACTGAAAAAAATACCAATAAAATTTTTACATTAAAACAGTTTGCAGCAAAAAGTTGTCAATGTTGATTATTATATCTACAAATTAATAATTATAAAATTAATAAAAAATAATATTAATTGAAATTAATAGTTGAATCTAATTGAATTTAATACATTTAATATTTATAAATTCAGTTAGAGACTATAAACTGTTGTTAACTTTGACCTTTGATATTGTAGTAATGTAAATGCACCAAATGTTTAGATTAGCTGAGAAAGATTTTTTTTCCTTAAAAAAAAAAAAAGAAAAAAAAATGACGTACAAATTGAATCAACGGCTTATCAAAATCAAATCAATTTGTGAAATGTGTTTCAATACCCAAACCTATTTATTTTATAATGTTTTTTTTTTTTTAATTAAATGGTAAATAAATGTATACTTTAAAAGTGAGGTATTAAATCGTTATCTCATCAAAATGGGTGATGAATCAAGAAATGTAATTTCCTCTTGATTATAATGGATGCTACCCCTCTGATAAACTGAATAATTACAGTGAATCCAGCTCTGTGCATTCCACATTTTATTAACTTTCACTACAATTCACATATTCCTTCTCTTTTTTTATTCATACCTGTCTATATGTTGAGGAAGATCACGGTGTGATGTGTGTCTGGGTTTAATTATTTCAGCAATGGCAGCAGGCCAAACCTGAGACAGTTTGACAAACACAGCAGGGGGAGAGCTCAGTCCTTAACAATCAACTGTATGTCACATAAAACCGTCATCTCTCTCATACACTTCTTTCTCTTTTTTCTTGATTTTTTTTTTTTTTTTCACAGTTTCCCTTGCTCTCCCACAGAGGTGGGAGAATATAGATGGATCTATGCTGGCTTGGGTAATATGTTAAAAGTGCAAATATGTGACTGTGTCTATCTGTGTCAGAGCCATTGCTAAAATTCACAGGGCCTGGGACAAACATTTTATGGGCCCCCAGGCCCAATAAGTAGACTGTACTAGAGCAGAGATTCTGACTTCTGACCTCCAAGGTCTCCCATTGTCCACAGCAATATTTGAAAGCCCTAAGCCCTACTAAAACAACTATAAATAGAAATAAATAATTTATGATTTCATAAGTTTTAAGAGCTGGATGTTCTTCAGGGGTCGTACTCTTTTAAAACCAAGAATTTGCATGATTTGTCTAGTCGTGATGATTTACTATATAATGATTAAGGATTAGGATTTAGAAAATACTCAATTTATACCCAATAAAATATTTTAAAACCTGAGATAACTAGAAGTGTATTTCCCCTTCTAGGGAACTCAACGCTGCGTCTGTCTGCGTGACCAGTACCTGAAGCATGCGTAAAACAACTCCAATCCTATTGGCCCACGTGGCCAGTGACATCATAGGCGGGTACCCAAAAGTATAAAAGGGCACCTGCTGAATACGTCACCAACTTTTGTTGTCTTCGGAGCCGTATGTCTGTTGAACGACTGTGAAACATCATCCTGTGAAACATCATCCATAGTCGAGCAGCGCGTTGAGGAATATGTGCCTCCGTGTTGGGATTCTAACACTTGAGGGCATATTCTAACCTTTTCGTCTTTGTCTCGGCGACCACGCACTCTTTGTGATGAGTCACTTTAATGTGCTCGTTTCGTGTTTGTTCCTATTCCCGAGGGATGCGGGGCAAAGCATTCGTATCTCAGGCCGTTGCCGCGGCTCGGTTTATCTCAGCTCGTGGCGATTGCTTTGATCTGCGGTGTTTGCATACCCTTTACTATCGGGTTGTCTGATGCCGCGGATATTGCTTGCGTTGCGATGAAGTGTGAGCACTGAGTCATTTTTAGCAGTGCGCGCGAGATCGCGGGCGGAGCTATATTCAGCTCAGCCGTGCCTCTCTATTATGCATGTTATTGTGTGTGGAGAGCCTTGCTGGGCATGGATATACTGAATGCTCTGTGGAGTGAAGCTGTTAGCTTTCTCTTCCAGGTTGCTTCAGTAGTCTAGAGTGGTTACGGGGAATGTTCCTTCCTGTGTTTAGCCGGGTGATAAGTGAACAGTCTCTGCTCAGAGTATAGCCATCTGCGGATGATTATGCTCCAGCTCAGGCTGTTTTGCTGTGGAATATGGCAGTCTGAGGACAGCCAGCCATGTTCTAGCCAGGCGTTTATGACTGGGTTTGGTTCCCCTTGGGCACAAGCTCTCTCAGGTAAGCGCTGAAGTCTTGTTTAGAATCTGCTGTCTGAGGATAGCTGTGTTCCAGCTCGGAGACTGCTCCCCCTTGTGGGGTCTTTAAGTAGTGGTCTCCTTGAGCCCTTGCCTAGACTGTGCTGTCTCCCCTGTTTGGGTTTTAAGTAGATGGCCCACTTCATGGCCTGGGCAAACTTCAGCCTTATCTGAAGGAAAGGCTATTTGAGGATAGCTGTGTCCAGCCACCTAGTGTTTTGGCCATTGCTTGCATCAGGCTTTGATCTGGACTAGTGGGTTTTTGTGTTCACTTCTTAGCGAATCATTACTATGGTCTGGATCTTCCTATTGTGGGCCTCTGGTAAATATATCTGTAAAGACTTGCTAGCCTACTGTGGGACTGACACGGATTGGGGACCTCCTTAGTATAGCCACCTAAGGGGGGTTATATTTCAGCCATTGCTATGGCAGGACGGGCTTGCTTGGATACAGCTTTCTGAGGCTAGCTGTGTGTGTTAATTCGCCCTTTCTTGGAAGCGTAACTATCTGAGGATAGCTATGTGCTAGCTTGGTGATTGCTCCCCTGCTTAGGGTTGTTAAGTAGCGGTCTCCTTGGGCCCTGCCTAGATAGTGCTGTCTCCCCTTATAGGGTTTATAATTGGACAGCCCACTACTGGTGGTCTTGGCAGTTGCAGTGGTCCCCATTTCCTAGAGCCTAGCTATCTGAGGATTGCCATGTGCTAGCTCGGTGATTGCTCCCCTGCCTAGGGTCTTTAAGTAGCGATTTCCTTGAGCCCTTACCCAGACAGTGCTGTCTCCCCTGCTAGGGTTGTAAGTAGACAGCCCACTCTCCATGGTCTGGGTAGTTTTAGTCGGTTCCACCTCTGGTAGCCCTTCCTACACACATAGCTATCTGAGGATATCTATGTGCTAGCTCAGTGACTGCTCCCCTTCCTAGGGTCTTAAGTAGTGGTCTCCCTGAGCCCTTGCCTTGATAGCGCTATTTCCCCTGCTAGGGTTGTAAGTAGATAGCCCACTCTTGTGGTCTGGGCAGCCTCATAGGAGGGTTTACTGGGGTTTTTCAGGCTAGCTGTGTGGGACCAGCTGCTGATAGCTCGGTGATTGCTCCACTTCTTAGGGTTTTAAGTAGTGGTCTCCTTGAGCCCTACCTAGACAGTGCTGTCTCCCCTGTTAGGGTTGTAAGAAGACAGCCCACTCTTTGTAATCTGGGTAGTCTCAGTTGGTCCCCTTCTGGTAGCCTTTCTAGGTGCATGGCTATCTGAGGATATCTATGTGCTAGCTCAGGGACTGCACCCCTTCCTAGGGTTTTTAAGTAGCGGTCTCCCTGAGCCCTTACCTAGAGTGTGATATCTCCCCTGTTAGGGTTGTAAGTAGATAGCCCACTCCTGTGGCAGCCTCATAGGAGGGCTTACGGGGTTTTTCAGGCTAGCTGTGTGGGACCATCTGCTGATAGCTCAGTGATTGCTCCCCTTCTTAGGGTTTTAAATAGTGGTCTCCTTGAGCCCTACCTAGACAGTGGTGTCTCCCCTGCTAGGGTTGCAAGTAGACAGCCCACTCTTTGTGGTCTGGGTAGTCTCAGTAGGTCCCCTCCTGTTCTACTATTCCTAAAATCCAT
Organism: Spinibarbus caldwelli; assembly: GCA_039654775.1. Lineage (NCBI taxonomy): Eukaryota > Metazoa > Chordata > Actinopteri > Cypriniformes > Cyprinidae > Spinibarbus > Spinibarbus caldwelli. The sequence continues at coordinate 10,684,599 of CM077249.1, read as the reverse complement.
GTTTATGGTAAGCGTATACGCTAGCTTCTGTGCGCTTTCTAAAATCCACATTGTGGTAAGTGTGCACGCTCGGCAACCTGCGCACTTTTCTAAAATCCTGTATGGTATGGGTTACGCGCTCGACTTCGTTCCCATTCTCTGAGTGGGTTCCACTTATGTATCTCTGGCGATACTTCTGAACAGGGCTTCCTCTTGTTTTAAGAATCATTCTGCTGAAGCTTCCACTCTTCAGAGCTCCGTCCTTGGCAGTAATATGAGTCTGTAGGCTCTTTCTTTGAGCCTCACTAACTGCCTCTGGCGTTGAGTGTAGCTAGGTCTCCTCTCGCTTTAGAAAGTCGTTATGCTGAGACCTCCACTCGTAAGAGTTCCCCTACCAAGATTGAAGCCTTCCTAGGTACATGGCTATCTGAAAATATCTATGTGCTAGCTTAGGGACTGCTCCCCTTTTTGGGGTTTTTAAGTAGCGGTCTCCCTGAGCCCTTGCCTAGACAGTTCTTCTCCCCTGCTAGGGTCTTAAGTAGATAGCCCACTCTCTGTGGTCTGGGCAGCTTCACAGGTAGGTTTACCAGGGGTTTTTAGTTTTTGGTCCTGTAGCCCCTTCCTAGGGATATTGCTATCTGAGGATAGCTATGTGACTGCTCCCCTTCTTGGGGTTTTTAAGTAGTGGTCTCCCTGAGCCATGGCTTAGACAGTGCTATCTCCCCTGCGGGGTTTTAAGTTCTTTGGTCTGGGCAGCTCTTTAGGAAGGTCCTTTTTCATAAGACTCTTTGGATATAGCTATCTGCAGATAGTTGTGTCCAAGCTGGGATTGTTGGTAGCAATCTTGAGTACTCCTCTAGGCTTCCAGCCTCTCAATGGTCTTATGTATCTGGCTACTATTGCTCACATAGCATAGCTATCTGAGGATGTTTGTGTTCTTAGCTTGGTTAGGGTGTTCAACCTTATCTGGTAACGGGCTCCCTTATTTTACCAAGTTATGTGAGCAGCCCGAGGCGTCAGTGACTTGGCCCCTTTCTGAGGAAAGGTTTGGTGTATGTCTGTCACCTCCTTGGTGCTCTCTCACTAGGTGGACAGGCATGCGCCTCGGCATGGCGTGATTGGATATCGTTCCCCAAAGTGTCCACCAGGACGCAGCATTGAGTTCCCTAGAAGGGGAACATCTCGGGTTACTTATGTAACCATGGTTCCCCGAGAGGGAATGAGACGGTGCGTCCCCTTGCCATGCCTTTGGCCTGCTTGTTTACGTCTCCTCAGACAACTGAGTTGGTGACGTATTCAGCAGGTGCCCTTTTATACTTTCGGGTACCCGCCTATGATATCACTGGCCACGTGGACCAATAGGATTGGAGTTTTACGCATGCTTCAGGTACTGGTCACGCAGACAGCACCATGGTTACATGAGTAACCCGAGACTATATTGTTCATTTTAAAATTGCCCATGACAATTTAAGACTTTATTAATTTACATAGCATTCCAGGTCTAGGAATCAAGCTTTTAAAATTAGTCATCTTGAGGCCCTCTTGGGAGTTTTCAAATATGCATGAATGCACCACAATAGAATTTTGATTTAACATACAATGGTATTAAATCAAAATGAATGGTTTAAATAAAGTGAACAGCATCAAAAAAAAATCTTTTTTTTTTTTTTTTTTTGAGTGTAGGCTTTTCAGATAAGAGTTCATTTGACTTAAACTTTTTACAGTGACAGTGGGGAAACAGAAAGTAAGTGATTCATTGTTGAAATGTAGTGTCACTCATTACTGTCCTGGTTAGAACAAAAACTTACTTTAATATGGAACAAATAACTTTTATTGCTTGTTGCTTTATTGTGTTTGGTCAGGACGCTTTGTTATTACTGAATGATGTTCCAAACTTGTTATAAACAATACTGGACCCAACAGCAGATTCACAGGCACCTTTAGTCTTTAGCTCATTTGGTTGACCATGGCACTAATGACATGATCAGGGGTTTGATTCACTCAATATAAACCTTGCATTCACTGTAAACTGTTAAAAGCATCTAGCAAATGTGTAAATGTAGGTTCAGGTCCAGCAGCAAAAAAGGACATTTCCACCTGCAGAAAAACAATTAAATAATACAACGTGTATGATATGTGACCCTTTTTACATTTTATATATATATATATATATATATATATATATATATATATATATATATATATATATATATATATATTAGAACAAAAAAAGCATGCCATGTTTCATCTCTCATTCCCATTTATTTATTCATTCATTCATTCATTCATTCATTCATTTAAGCTCCTTCACTCAATGCAAGAACTGTTTGGGGGAATTTTTGGTAACCAAATCCCTAACGTTTTAGGAGCTTTCTTTAATGTTTTAGTTTTACTATTATTAACATTTCCAGAGTTGGTTTTTGGCTATCTCTCATCCTCCTATTTTTTTTATTTTTATTTTTTGGCTTTCAGCTCCTGCAATCAATGCAAGAACTGTGGTCAAAATGACTTTGTTTTGAGTCAGTGTCTCCTGTCTCTTGATAGAGGGTCCTTCCATTAAACTGTCCTGTACACACACACACTCACTTTCTCACACCGACTCCCATAGAGAGACGAGAGCATGACACATGAGAAGTAATATTTGTTGCCGCAGTGATAGATGTGGCCATGTAGAAGCTGTGATTACCGGGGTATGGGGGGCTTTAAACGCACATCCATTAGACCATCGTTTAGACCTGCTGGGCTGTGGTCTGCCTACTTCATCAGAGAGAAAAGAGAGAAAGGTGAGGAGCGAGGGAAACGGGAGAAAACGAGAGGTGTTTATGAGGCAGAGGTTTCATGTTTCGTCTTTAAAGAGGGCTGTCACCATGGCGATGGGTCTGTTATTGCTTTTGTTCTGAGATACAGAAAATGATTTTTCATGTGGGTGATTATTAGAGGCACAATCTCCTTTCTCTATCCCTCACTCTCCCAAGCGATCAGCCATTGTAACCTCCGCCACAGATGCACAGCCAACCTTACGGAGTACAAATGGCAAACCCTCCTTGAATGGCTGCATTGTTGAGCTTCACCACTCACAAAGAGCATTGAATAAAACTGTTAAATAATTATTTTAAACTCACTGTGGAAAAACAATCAATTCCACTTATATTGGTATTGGCATAATCCTGGACGAATTGGATTTAGCGGTGAAAGGCGGCGAAGTTCACCTTTAAATCTCACAATGGAGTGAAGCAGTAAATACACTTTGTCCTGAGCTAAGCTTTGCCTCATAGGGAGGGTTGACATTGAAGTAACTATTATGGGATGGAGGGGGGAAAAATCAGGAGAATGGGTAGAGTGTTATTCTTTAGGAGCTGGATTTATCAGTTTGTTGGGTGCTGCCGAGATGTCCTTTAGTTGGAATATTGAGTGGGCGACTTCAGGGGGACTTTATCAGTCACCGCAAAAAGACCTAGAAAGTTAAAGCACGCCGTAAGCGGGTCTCGACCTCTTTCATTTCTAAAATAAAACTGAAAGATAGAAAGAGAGAGAGAGAGAGAGAGACTGACAGAAACAGAGGGAGGGCAGACCAGCATGTTCCATTATCTCCAGTCAGAATGACCCACCTGCCAGTCAAAGTAATGGACTGTGAAAAAGAGATTAGAATGAAGTTATTTTAGGAACGACTCTTTAAAGAGCAAAGTAGCCCAAGACCTACAGTACAGTACAGAAGAATCAAAAAACATTTTACTTTACTCAGATTTTACTTTCACTCAACCAGATTTGGACCACTAGAGAACAATACATACATTTGGTATAATCACTAATAAGATTGCAATGAGAGAGATTTTTATTTGAGTGACTGCTTGGGGAGTTTTTTTATTTTTTTGTTTATTTTTTTAATTTAAATGTTTGTAACTCAGTGTCTCTTTGTGCCGCGTGTCTCAAACTTTGGTGCAATATTCCTGTATATGTCTGCAACAATTTCAAGTAGTTGAGACAACCTGTTTGAGAACATTACTTTTGCAATTGCGTTTGTTAATGCAAATGAAACTTTACAAGATTTAAGGTCAAGCAATGTAACAAGTAATCTTATAACTAGTGATGTAAGGCTATACAGGTCATTCTGTGTCAACTCAACCAGAGGTCCCCGGCTCAAATTTTTGATTTTGCTAATATTTTTTTCTGAAGAAAGTTAAACATGTATAGTGATGAAAGCCAAATGCTAAATGTCATGGATGAATGTTTACTGAGTAATCCACTATTTTGTAGAGGGGGTCAAAATGGCAATTTTTTACCTGAGATTCAGAGCCAAATTACAGGGGGTTAAAAATGACTTAAGAAAGATGGCAGCATCATAACGTTACTTTTACACAGAGATTGGTAGGCCTATTAGTAAAATCTGTTGACTTTAGCAATCTTTGTTGCATTATGTGCCAATGGTTACCATTCAAAAATGGGGACACAGCACTTTTCAAGTTTTTCCTCTGAAGTTTGCATGTCTGTAACTCAAGAATTATTAAACATATCTTAATACCCTTTTACATATTGGGTCTCAACAAACTTTCCTTTTGCCATAATCATTTTAAAGGCCCTATATAGTTAAATTCCAGAGATATTGCAATTTCAATATGGCTCAAGGAGTAAATAGTAAAACTGTACACACTTTCAGTTTTCAGGTCAAAAACCAAATGTGGGTCACGTTGCAAGAATATGATGCTTATTTTCTTTTAAAGAGGAATGTCTGGAGAACAAATAATGTTGAAAATAGAGATGTATATTGTTTCCTTCTGTAAAAGCAACTGCATTGAACATATGTCTGAGTGCCATAAATATTCTTTTTCCAAAGTTTGTGTGCCTATAACTCAATAAGTATTAAAGATATCGCAATATGATTTTAGATTCTAGTTCTTAATAAACTTTTCTTTTGGAATCTTTATTTTCAAGTCCCTACATAGTTCAGTCCCAGAGAAGTGCTGTTTCCCCATATTTGAATGGTCATCATTGGCACATATTGCAACAAAGATTGCTCAAGTCAACCAAATTTACTAATAGACTTTACTGATCTGTAAAAGTAACGTTATGATGCTACCATCCTTCTCAAGTCATTTTTAATCCACTGTAATTTGGCTCTGAATCTAAGGTGAAAATTGCCATTTTGACCCCCCTCTACAAAATAGTGGATTACTCAGTAAATATTCATCCATGACATTTAATATTTCGGCTTTCATCACTATACGTTTATCTTTCTTCAGAAAAAATATTAGCAAAATCAAAAATTTGAGCCGGGGGCCTCTGGTTGATTTGATGCAGAATGACGCTATATTTAAACAGTTTTATCAAGATTGCATTTACTACCCAGCAGACACCAAACATTTTTCTAACAATAGTTAATTCAGTTTTGTTTGGGAACCATAATTTTCTGAACATTTACAGAATGTTCTGTTTATGTTTTAGTTTGAATAATAAAAACTAAAGTTCCCAGAATGTTAAATGGAATTTTTTGATTGACAACCTTAAAACTTAAACAGAATGTTAACTAGCAGTTGTGCCTTTTTGAGAATGATTGAATAATGTCTGCATGAACAAGTAACCATTGTGTATATATATATATATATATATATATATATATATATATATATATATATATATATATATATATATATATATATATAATTTGTGCTTCATGAATGAGGCCCAGTACCCTTATTTTTTAGGTAGATAGCCCTAACACAGGCAACCATTCAAAAGCAGCTATTCTGACTAAATAAAATTTCCTCGTGTCAGTGGTGTGACAGACTCTGAAAATTTGGTTGTGACTCCTGTCACTTTGGTTATTGAATGCAGTTGTCACTCTGTCATCCCTGAACTGTGTATGAACAGAACTGTGTTTAGCTTTCTAAACAGGACTGACAAGTGCATTCTGTGGCTGTGTGAATGTAGACAAGGTGTTAAAATCTCTAAGGACTGTGGTGTGTGTGAGTATCCTGTGTTAGCTCTCTGAAGGTCACCTTCTGCTTCTCTCCTGTGAACAAACAAAAGAGCACCACTGGCAGGGGATGATAAGTAAATATAGCTTAAATGGGACTCCAAATGGGCCACAGTTATCTGTCGTTACCTGGTGTGTGTGTGCGGACGTGTAAAGCTATGAGGTGTGTGGTCTGGCCTTAGTCAGGTCTATGCAGTTTTTATTAGAGCTGTAATAGATCAGATACTGACAGCTGAAGTGAGATGGTCTATGACTGATGCTTGAAACCCTCATGGCTAAAGAGAGAGGGAGATAAAGAGGCTGAATAAAAGTAAAGACTGAAGGACATAACCCTTGACTTACATTGAAGTACACAAATTCGAAACTGTTCAACAATTTATGTCAGTAAGCTCTCCCAACGTGCTCAATAACATGCAACTTTAATACTGCAAATACAATATATCAAGATAAAGAGGCAGACTGACTTTATAAATCTGCCCAGAGTTTTGTGGCACGAAAGTATTGTGGGTGGTTAGTAAATAAAATGAGGGGTTTGTCATAGGGATTCATGGTACTGTAAATAGTTTTATAATGTTACAAAAGATTTCTGTTTCAAATAAACGCTGTTCAATTGAACTTTCTATAAATCAAAGATTCTTGAAAAAAATTAACAGTTTTAACAAAAATATTAAGCAGCACAGCATTTTTCACAACTGATAAAATTAAGAAATGTTTCTTGAGCAGCAAATCAGGATATTAAAATAAGTTCAGGAATTAATTACTTTTAATTACAGGAATTAATTTTAAAACTTATCAAAATACAAAACAGTTTTTTTAAATGGTAATAGCATTAAACAATACTACTGTTTTACTGTATTTTAGATTAAATAAATTCAGCTTTGTTGAGCATAAGAGCAATAAACAAATCTTACCAACACCAAACTTTTGAACGGTAGTGTATATTAATATCACATAAGCTATTGGATGACATTAATTTTTTTTTTTAACTCATCGTATTGGTTTACATTGCAATAATTGCATATATCATTTATAAGCATTTAAAACTACTGGTTGTAGTTTTTTGTTTTATTCATTTATTTTATTTAGAGAAAACGGTATGGAATTTTAAAGGGATAGTTTACCCAAAAATTAAAATTCTGTCATTAATTACTCATGTTGTTCCAATCCCATAAGACCTTTGTTCATCTTCAGAACACAAATTAAGATATTTTTGATGAAATCCTAGAGCTTTCTGACCCGCAATGGAACTACCGCATTCAACACCTAGAAAGGTAATAAGGACATTATTAAAATAGTCCATGTGACATCAGTGGTTCAACTGTAATGTAATACTTTTTGTGTGCAAAGAAAACAAAAATAACTTTATATTAACAACAACAATACTCAACAATTTCTTCCACTGATGTCATATGTATTACAATATCTTAGTTTGTGTTCCGAAGATGAACAAAGGTCTTACGGGTTTGGAAACGACATGATGAGGGTGAGTAATTAATGACAGAATTTTCATTTTTGGGTAAACTATCCCTTTAATACATTATTGGTTATCAGCTGTAACATAATTAATTATTGACTTATCAGGATTAAACAGAATTTTAATATCAGTCCTTTTAACTGAAATACTGCACATTATAAAGTGGTGCAACTGTTATGAAATCACCTCTTGTATGATCTACATCTTGGTGAAGTTCTAACCTCTAGAATGAACATGCAAAGCCTACCTAATATTTTAAGCAACTTTTGGTCTAGAATATTGAAATTCCAGATGCTGCAATATTACCTTTAAGATATGAATCTAAGCACTGCAAAAGACTATCAATCTTTCAACGTTCTGCCAGAGAGCTGAACATGCATCAAAACTGTCGTCCGTGACAAATTACAAATAAAATAGCTCATGATAAAAAGCTCATGTGTACTACACCTCTAGCAAACTTCACCTCTCAGTTTTCCTCAATATGGTCCAAAATATGGGCCAGACACTCCATAGCTGCCAATGTAAATATCAAAAACATGTTAACACGCAGGACAAAAGGGGCTCTGTAATAACAGAATAGAGTTAATATCTTCAGCAGCTGTCTGGGGGGGGGGTCTTGCAGAGACCCACACCTAGGGGCCCATGTAACTCTAGAAGCAGGTCTCTGGTGTGCTTATGTGCATATGTCATTATTATATAGCTATATTTGGCAGATCTCATTCAAGTATAGTTCCACTTTCCCTGGCATACTAAACTGAAAACAGTGTTTATTGTGATACAATTTCTTTTGCATTTCCTTTTAGTTTTAGTTAGTTTAGTTTTGAAATGGACATTTTTATTCACTTATGTATTTCTGTGTGTATATTTTTTGTATATTTTCAGCTGGACTAGTGAGAATCTTTCAATCTGATCTCATGACAAAAACGTACCTGTGGGAACTTTTTTGCAAGACGTGAAATATGTACCGCCATGTACGTTCTGTGACATATTCGATGTGCAATGTCCACTGAGTGGCACTAAAAGAGTGACGTTTGTTTTGTAAGTATCCCTGCAGTTCTGACTTGAAATGTCTGTTGAGTGGCGCTATAACTGTAATGCTCCGTGACGTTTTAAAGTAACGTAGCATCTGCACTATACCTAAACCTACCCGATAGTATAAAGAAAAGCAAATGTGACGTAAAAACGGAGTCGCAAGCATGCTATTTTAGCTTGTTTTTCGATCTCTCATTTTTCAGCTCTTTCGTCGTGAGTCATGTTTTTGACAGGATTCATACCCAAGGATTCCACATCCTAAGTCCAATTCCATGCCGGCTGAGCTACCGATCAAACTTGTTACATCCGAAAAGCGAAACATATGAGGCTGTAATCATAACTGTGTACAAAACGATTACAAGTGCTCGCTGTTTTACCGCCTCTAGTGTTTATTTCTGTTGGAAACTTCAGTGATATGTACTTATCGGTACGTATTTTGTGTCTTGCAAAAAAGTTCCCACAGGTAGTTTTCGTCATAAGATCAGGTAGGAATCTTTTAAACCTTGCTGTTTGTAGTCTGGCACAACATGCTCTGACTGACAGCCTGAGGAAATGGCCTCTCCTCTGATCTCATGTGGTATTCCCATACCACTAACATCTGATGAGTTTACCAGCTGATCTGATGCTGCCTTCACGCCATGTCGTAATTAATGTAATTCCGAGATGACAACACGTGACATTTTACTCATAGCTTTCCATCTTCTCGGACTCAGAGGTAGCGCCTAAGTAGTGCCAAAATGAACCTGGCGGCGGTCACATGGTACAGCTGTCACTGGTCCAAGTCGTAACTCTCTGAAAATACGAGTTTACAAGTTGTAATTATGAGTTCAGGAGCACGTGAGGGCTTTGGCGTTGATAGTGCTGCCATAGAAATACATTATTCAGCTTGAGTAGAATGTCACGTGTTGTCATCTCGGAATTACAGCATGCCATAAATGCAGCATTAGACCAATGAATGCGTGCACTCTGACCTCCACAGTTCATATACAGGTGCATCTCAATAAATTAGAATGTTGTGGAAAAGTTCATTTATTTCAGTAATTCAACTCAAATTGTGAAACTCATGTATTAAAAAAAAAAATCAATGCACACAGACTGAAGTAGTTTAAGTCTTTGGTTCTTTTAATTGTGATGATTTTGGCTCACATTTAACAAAAACCCACCAATTCACTCTCTCAACAAATTAGAATATGGTGACATGCCAATCAGCTAATCAACTCAAAACACCTGCAAAGGTTTCCTGAGCCTTCAAAATGGTCTCTCAGTTTGGTTCACTAAGCTACACAATCATGGGGAAGATTGCTGATCTGACAGTTGTCCAGAAGACAATCATTGACACCCTTCACAAGGAGGGTAAGCCGCAAACATTTATTGGCAAAGAAGCTGGCTGTTCACAGAGTGCTGTATCCAAGCATCTTAACAGAAAGTTGTGTGGAAGGAAAAAGTGTGGAAGAAAAAGATGCACAATCAACCGAGAGAACCGCAGCCTTATGAGGATTGTCAAGCAAAATCGATTCAAGAATTTGGGTGAACTTCACAAGGAATGGACTGAGGCTGGGGTCAAGGCATCAAGAGCCACAAGGAATTTGGCTACAGTTGTCGTATTCCTCTTGTTAAGCCACTCCTGAACCACAGACAACGTCAGAGGCGTCTTACCTGGGCTAAGGAGAAGAAGAACTGGACTGTTGCCCAGTGGTCCAAAGTCCTCTTTTCAGATGAGAGCAAGTTTTGTATTTCATTTGGAAACCAAGGTCCTAGAGTCTGGAGGAAGGGTGGAGAAGCTCATAGCCCAAGTTGCTTGAAGTCCAGTGTTAAGTTTCCACAGTCTGTGATGATTTGGGGTGCAATGTCATCTGCTGGTGTTGGTCCATTGTGTTTTTTGAAAACCAAAGTCACTGCACCCGTTTACCAAGAAATTTTGGAGCACTTCATGCTTCCTTCTGCTGACCAGCTTTTTAAAGATGCTGATTTCATTTTCCAGCAGGATTTGGCACCTGCCCACACTGCCAAAAGCACCAAAGGTTGGTTAAATGACCATGGTGTTGGTGTGCTTGACTGGCCAGCAAACTCACCAGACCTGAACCTCATAGAGAATCTATGGGGTATTGTCAAGAGGAAAATGAGAAACAAGAGACCAAAAAATGCAGATGAGCTGAAGGCCACTGCCAAAGAAACCTGGGCTTCCATACCACCTCAGCAGTGCCACAAACTGATCACCTCCATGCCACGCCGAATTGAGGCAGTAATTAAAGCAAAAGGAGCCCCTACCAAGTATTGAGTACATATACAGTAAACGAACATACTTTCCAGAAGGCCAACAATTCACTAAAAATGTTTTTTTTTTTTTTTATTGGTCTTATGAAGTATTCTAATTTGTTGAGATAGTGAATTGGTGGGCTTTTGTTAAATGTGAGCCAAAATCATCACAATTAAAAGAACCAAAGACTTAAACTACTTCAGTCTGTGTGCATTGAATTTATTTAATACACGAGTTTCACGATTTGAGTTGAATTGCTGAAATAAATGAACTTTTCCACGACATTCTAATTTATTGAGATGCACCTTTATACTATAATAGCTCACATATGAAGACAGAACAGTACATTAGGTGGATTTGAGAATAAGTGGTAGTAGAAAAGTGATCTAGACGTGAGGAAAGCAGGTAGAGTGAATATCAGTCATTTAGATGGCTACGGGGGAACAGAATGTAATCAATGGGGATTTATAATTGTCTTTAGACAGCTCAAGACAGTGACTCAAATTTGAATGGATGATGGCAGAATAATGCCACATCTTAGAAGAACTTAATCTCTGACTCCCGGCATTCTCAGCAGGATACAACAGTGTCTGTGTCTGTATGTGTGCGTGTGCATTTCAGTGAACATTTAAGCTCTTATTTCTTTACAGATCAGGCCTCCTGTGTGCTCAACCCTTTGTGTATTTGCCTTTTGCCAAAAGTATGAAATAATACCACAATGCAAAACAGCCAAAATTTAATCCATATCCTCTGTTTGTTCTCTGAAAAATCCATTTCAAATCCTATTACTGTTGGAGTGAATGCATTTAATTTTTTTGCTGTTGCAGTTGTTTAAAATGCATGTTTGAAGTTCACTTTAAATTTAATTTCCATTTTTTTCTATTTCAGAATATGATGACAACTTAATGTTAAAACTATTTTTATTCTGTAAAGATACTGCTTTATAAAACATACAGTGGCCCAAAAAGTATTTGAATACTTAAGCCACATGTATGTATAAATGTATGGATAATCACAATAACTAACAAAATATCAACATACGTGGCATTTATTTTAATCAAAGATTATTTTTTTAATAATTGATGGTGGTGAATACCCATATTTAGGGATAGTTCGCCCAAAAATGAAAATTCTGTCATCATTTACTTATATCATTCTAAACCTGTCCTGTATGATTTTCTTGTGTGGAACACAAAAGAAGATACTTTCCATGTCTCCGGTGTTTTTGGGCCATACAATGGAAGTCTAACATCATTTGTTGTTAATGGAATGACATTCATACATTTTAAATCTACATGTTTTGGAGACACATTATAACTACTTTATATTCTTTTGTGGTAACACTTTACAATAAAGTCCAATTAGTTATGTTAGTTAATGCATTAACAAACAATGCACATTACATTTGTTACAGTATTTATTAATCTTTGTTAAAATGAGTTCTTGTTAGCTCAGGTCTTTTAAATAATATTTAACAGATACATACAACTTTTGTTGTATTATTCATTGTTAGCTCATGTTAACTAATGTAGATAACTAATTAGTTAACAAATGGAACCTTATTGTGAAGGGTTACCATATTTGTTTGTGTTTGAGAGTGATTGAAATATTTACATGTATACTGACATCTCATTTGTCTTCACCTGTTCAGTCTGCTGGCTGTTTCAGAGGGGTTTTGGGAACTTAACAGCAGGTCAGGTTTTTTCAGACTCTTAACCCAGCTAAAACCGTCTTGGAAGACTACCTTAAACCAGTGAAGACCAGTTTAAACTTAAAGCAGCTTTGACTATTTTCAATGCAGTCACACTTCAGACGTCTGTTCATTTCAGCTCTAATGATGTCAAGGCAACTTTAGCATAAAACATTTCTGTTCCGAGGGATCCTGCAGCATGCTATTTAGTACATAACACCGCTGTTCATTTAACCCAACCTGTTGATCCCCAATCCCCTTTTCCCGCCTCTCATCTGTTTTGCGATTCGCGAGACATCAAAGGCCCTCATCAACAAATGGAGGCGCAAAAGACTTACATAAAAGCCTGATTGTAGATGAAGCAGCTGATTATAATTGCATTTTGTATTCAATCGTTTTTTCTCCTCTCTCTTTTCTAATCGGGCCGACTGCCAGCTTTCTTTTCTATCATTCGGTAATGTGGGAGAGCATTCTCATTAGGATTCAAGCGTGATGCTCGCTAACTTAATTAAGCATAAGATAGACATGCGTATAGATGCAGTCTGATCTCAATGTGTGTGAGCCCACGTTTAGCCTGCGTTCAAGGGTTCTCAAAGGACGTGATGATGCTGTGATGGCAGGAAAGTGGGGTATCTTGTCAGGTCTGTCTATTTCTGTGCTGCTTTCTTTCTCAAGAAGGTTTACGACAAATGGCGAAGTGGCAGCTAAAGGAGTGTTGCACATAGGAATCTAGCCTGTTGAAGATACAATTGTTTTTCTTCCTTTCAGAGGCAATTATCTCTTAAGTATGTCTATTTCAGACATGTAGTATTGCCTCTTCTGATCACTGTCTAGAAACCAAACAGTTACACATCTGTTACTGCAGAAGCATATATACTATATGATTTAAAGACTTGGAAAAAGAGGAATTTTGTGTAATGTCCTATAATTTTGTTAACCGCATTGTACTGAAGCTGCAGTGTGGAGGAGTTGATTGATTGATGCATGAACATTAACTCAGTATTCGAAAGTTTTATCTGACAGCCCTGATGGATGCTTTTTATAACAAACCCAATGAATCTGATAAAACCTGTCTTGAAATGCAAACTAAGTACAACACATTCTGCAATAGCCTACCAAGCCTAAGTCTTATATGCATTGCATATGAAACTGATCAATCCTTGTAAATTTTTGTTTGCGTGACAGTAGCAAACAATACAATGACTTCCAGAATGCAAAATTAGTTTCAGAATTAGACATTAGAGAATAAATGTAAGCAGCTCGCTCCAGAATAAACTACACATATAAGCCTGTCATCTGTTTTTATCATCTGTCACAACTGTCTTTGTCTCCTTCTGTACACTGAAAAAAAAGGGTGTAGAAACAATTTTTACTCAGAAAATGTTAAAACTAATGACAAATTGAATCAAGCATGAATTTTTTAAATTAGGACTGAAATTGTATTTTTTTTTTTAAACAACACACTGCAATAATCTTTGTTTCATCTAAAACTTTGTCTGCCTTCTCATTTTTAGTTTTGCATATACACACTTTTGTTTTACTATAGTGATGTGGACTTTCCATCAACTTTTTATACAGAGTGAATGATGTTTTAGACTCCCTAACTCTTCTAACCCTCACACTGATGTTGTTGCACCTTTAGGTTTTCATTAAAACATTTATTAGGTTTATTAAGTCATTTTCCTTCCAGGCTGTTGGCTGGTCTCCACATTTAGGCCATTTCAGATGTGACTATTTTTCATTGGACATATGCTCTCCAAATATAAGGAAAAGCTCACCCACACACGTATATGCACATTGTGTCCACACAGAGTCGCTGTTGCTTTTCAGTGATTAAAATTAGATTATAAATGACCATATTTATTGCAACTTATAATTATCATCAAAACCGTGTAAATGAACTTCTGCCATGCCACATTAATGTTTACTTACGTACCTACTCGGGAACACAGACAGCCATAAACTACCAAGAACTTTTTCCATTTGTGTCACCAACTTTTTATTTCTAAGGGCAAAATTCTTTCGACTGCTCTGCTAAACGCATAGGTTTTGCAGTCTATTAAGAATCTGAAATGTGTTATGATAGCTACTGTGATGTTCAGGTAAAGCTTATTTGCACAGAAGTCTGCGGGGAGCCCTTGATGTGTATGTTGGCGCCTCAGGTGATGCTTTAACCCTGCACCTCAGTTTGGACTTGCCAGTGTCTGCGCTGGAGTGGAGAGGAGAGGTTGGCGCAGAAAAACCTCTTCAAACCCACATGCACTTATTTTTAAGCACACATTTGCTGATGGTATTTGTTTTCTTTTATGCGTTCGTGAAGAACAGAAGCAGAAGAAGCTTGTCGTCTTTTTTTCTAACACCATCTCCTGAGGAAGGAAACCAGCCAAGTGTTATTCTTCATCTCTGCAGGTTATTCTTAGCGACACCGAGGATATGGAAAGCGCAAATGGTGCAATCGTGCGCTTGAGCAACTTTTAGGATGTGCAGGATAATTCCGCATTAGAGGATGAGAGAGCGCGGATGCGGAGGAAACACAGATCCTGCTTTACGCATCACGCATCAGGGGGAAAAATCTCACAGAAACGCCACCCAACCCACCAATCTACTAGAACGACAAAAGTAGCCAAGGAACAGAAATTAAATCACTCGCTGCTACCTAACGCCAAAATACCGCAGACTAAGCAGTTGGATTCAGCGACGCATGGGAACACACTTCGGATGTGAGAAAAGCACAATATTTGATAAGGATCTGTCGCGTAACGAGGAGACACAGTGGCATCCTTCGGGATCTTGAGAGAGCCTATAGATCCAATCTATGATGTTCGGACTCTCAAGTCTTTTTGACCTGAAGTAAAGTATAAACCGACCCCGGTGTGAACTGAAGAACATTATGATGAATGCTTCTGGATGTCCTCAAAGAGCGACACTGGAACTTAATCGCGCAATTTTGTGATCATCTCTCCGCGCGCAAAGGGATCCCTTTTCACTTTCACTGCCCTTCCGTGGCATTCAGTAAGATGGAAGTTTCTCACAGGGCGAGAACAAACATGTTGCGTCTCCATACTCTGCATTTCATTGTAATGCTGCTCAGAGGTAAGTTAAAGAGTGGTTTAGCATGAGATTTTCCTATCTATTTTTAGATTGTAAAGAGAAATTCATAGTTTAAATCTAAAAGCTGTACTCTGGATCCTAACTGAATCTAATCTGTGTGTGGTTTGTGAACCTCACCGTAACGAGCGCGACATCACGGCACTGTCTGACACATTTGTGCTGCAGCTGGGGATTAGCGATGTCCGATTAGAGAACGAATTGTTCCCGAGTCGAATCTTTTTAATGAATCATTTTAATGAACTGGACTGAATCGGTCTGAACGGTCACCAAGCCAACAACTTGAAATTCACTCATTGCATCGAGAATCGCTTTCTGAGAGCGTAATCATTTCCAAATTGTAGAGCCTAAAATATGCGGTGCAAAAACAGGCAAAAAGGGATATAAAGCGTGACTTTGATTGCTTGAACGAAACCAATAGGCCTATAATTTTAATTATAACGTAAAAGCATTTTTTACTCAGTCTAGTAATTCAGGAAGTAGTGAACGTTACTGGGAAGTTGCTTTTATTACGTTGGCCATCTGAGAAGAAATTTAGCAGTGGCACATTCAGGTGGATCATTTTGAAAACTTAAATTTGATTTAGTAAACTTAAAACATAAATTATTTGAGGTCTTAATTAGGATTTAAACTTATTCCTTACATAATAGCCTACAGATTTTCATAATTGTTTCGTTTGACATTACATGTTTTTGAATGGAATTTGCTTTATATTTTTATTATGTGTCTACCTATATATGGCTTTATTAAAACGTTTCACAGCATTTAATAATTACGACCACATGCCGATATACAGTAATTACGTAAAAGAATCACTGAATTGTTTTTTGAAACGAACTGATCGGAAGAACCGATTCGCGGAAAAGAGTTGGACTTTTTATTACTTGCTGGGATTCGAGCGCGCGTTTGTTTCTGTGAATTGTGGGGACTTTCCATAGACTTCTATTACTTTTATACTGACCAAACGATATTTTTTATCCCCTAACCCAACCCTAACCATAAACCTACCCCTTACAGAAAACCTGTTTGCATTTTACACTTTAAGATAAACATCATTTACTATTTTACATTTTTTACCCCCTCATGGGGACCACAGGCCGGTCTCCACAATGCCAAAAATGTCAGGTTTTACTTTCTTTGTGGGGTCATTTGTTCCCCTCAGTGTAGAATAAACAAGTACACACACACACACACACACATTTACACTATTACACTTGTTCTCCACTGGTACTGTAGCTTTTCATTCACTCATGGTTTGAAGCAGTTCATTCAGAAGTCCAGTGGTCAAACAAGCACATATGCTTTGCAGAATTTGACCTCATTGTGAGGAATCCTCCACTAAACTAAAATAAAGGCAACAAATTAAGAGTTTATTTGCAAAAACAGATAACCCCATTTTTAACAATTCTCAAAAATCATGTTTTTTCATTGTGCATTCCAGTTAATCTCAATCAAACTGCAGTTGGGTTATTTTTATTTTGAAAATAACTAAACATACTAGCTAACTAACCCAACAAATCCCAATAAAAACATGTTAACATAATAAAAAACATGATTTTTTGAAAATTTTCAAAAACGGAGTTATCTGTTTTTGCAAATAAACTCTTCAAATATTACTTAAGATGTGGTTTGTAGTTCTGATTTTTTATAATTTTGTTTCATAATTGTAGAAAGCGCTGTATCTTTTTACTGTTTGTGTGCATTGTTACCTCATTTAGGGGGGGAGGGGGTTCACTACACAGGGTGAAGTCAGGTAAATCAAGGCACTTTTGACATTTAAAAAGAATGTGGCTTGATTTACCTGAATTTACCTCAGTTTGTCTGTTGAAACACAGCTGAAATTTGTCCATTATGAAAGAAGTCGGGGCTTGATCAGGTGTGGGGGGAAACATGGGGGCACGGCTGTGCGTCAAATGACCTCTCATCATTAAATCTAGAGCACTCTGGCTGTGAGTGGGGGAGTATTTTGTCCTCATGTTAAATGGACATAATTACAATACGAACCTTTAAATGAACAAAGCAATTATTTTATCTCTGTGTTCTTCTTTCAGCCTCCTTTCTTGCTCTATTTTGTTCTCTCTCTGTCTTTGGCCTTCCTCCTCCTCCCCCTGTACCTCAGTGGTCTAGTCTTGCGCGAGAACATGTAGTAGTTAGTGCTGAAATGACCTTGGAATTATCCGGGTCTTTGAACTTGATGTTCAGCAGGCCCACACATTACTCACAGTGTTTTAAACTGTGAGAAAAAGAAGTGGATGGTTTCATTATTAGGCTGGAGAGATGTATGAGCTTTCTGGAACAGCACACTGGTGCTGAAGTGAAAATAATGAGTGATGAATGAGTTTTTAAAGCGTGTTCTTCAACTAAACTGAAATACTGCAGAGAAATAGAGATTATCTGAACTAGGGATGCACCAGTGTGTCAATATGATACTGATAAGCTGATCTTTCCAAAATAATGTAGATTTTTTTTTAATAATAAATTAAAAATTAGTGCTGTCAAATGATTAATCATGATTAATCACATCCAAAATAAAAGTTTTTGTTCACATAATATATATGTGTGTGCTGTGTATATTTATTATATATAAATACACACACATGCACGTATATATTTAAGAAAAATGTAATTTTTATGTTTTAAATATATTTGTATATAATATAAATTATATGAATATAAATATATACATGTAAATACATGTACATATTTTCAAAATATATACTGTATGTGTTTGTATTTATATATACATAATAAATATACACAGTACACACAAATATATTATGTAAACAAAAACTTTTATTTAGAAGTGATTAATCACAATTAATCATTTGACAGCACTATTAAAAATATAACACTAAAAAGTAAAAATCACTTGTTTGAAATTTTACAACTAAATTTAAGCAACACAGCATTTGAAAGTATGAATCTGCTAAAGATTACATTTAACAGTGTTATTAAATTAATAGACTATTTGTTTTTTAAGATTAAATTTAAGTGTTACACTGCAAAAAATAAAAATAAAAATGCTGTAGAAACAAATTTCACGTCGAAATTGCTAGTAAATTTCACAGTTAAGTATGAAAAACAGCATGTAATGCATTTAATTAAATTACCGGAATATTCCAGTCTTTGTATTATTTGCAGTTTCAAAAAATAATTTTTATAGTATAGTTGACAGCAAATGTAATCTAAATGTAAATAGCTAAAAATGAGCATGCATAATTAATTCTAATATCTACTGATACTAATACATCAACAAATCTCAAGTATCTGATAAACAAATACAATACCAATATATTGTGCATACCTATTCTGAACCCCTTCAGGATTATGCACACCTCATATGCATTACAAAAGTCACTGTTATATACAAAGCTTCCTTGGGACCATTGTCACCCCTACAGCTAAATGACTTTCAAACTCAAAATGAACTAAAAACTTTGATGTGTTATGTCATACCAGAGTAATTACACCCAGGACTGTGCCTTAGACATGCTGAAATTGAGATAAGCGCTTTAAAAAAGAACATGTCAAGGCCAAGACTTCATTTGTTCAAGAGCTGTTGTGGTAAATGAACACTGTTTGACTTTAACATCTTAATTTAATTCCCATTATGTGTTTCCTCAGGAGTTTTCTAAAAACATGGATATGACACTTCCCTTGTCATGAACAAAATCTTTCAGTAAACTGTCAGAATTACAGCAACGTCAAACATAAAATGGCCCGTAAATTATGCCACTTGTCTTTCTCCCAGCCATCACCATTTCAGCAATGACATCTGGATAAAAAGCCGTTTTACTCAGACCTTTAATGGAGTGCATTTTATCGAGCTATGATGGACCTGTTTGCCCAGAGAAGTACTGAGTTACAGCAGTACATCACGTCTTATTATGCCACCCTGTACTTTGTGCTAACCTTAAAAGGTGAAGTAGAGGTTTTTATTTTTTATTTATTTATTTTTGATAAAAAAGGATATTGAATGTAGTTTTAGTGGTGGAGTGGCATTTAAAAGTACAATTTTCAATATTCAAGAAAAGTTGTAACAATAAGATCTTTGTCATCCAGTGGACAAGAACAAGGTTAGTCCCTTTCGTAGAAGTCCTGAGGCCTCATGCATAAAACTTTATAAATCTCCAAACTTAATGTTCGGAAACCATGCAAATTTAACAAACACCATCCTCTGTGAACAGTGCAATTTATAAATCTTAATTTTGCGAGTGATTATGCGTTCGCATCCACAAACATTTGGCACCATGATACCATATGTTGCAATATAATGTTGAGTGGTTAATAAAACATTTAAGTCATGTATGTGAGTGATGAAAAAGAAAGGACACCTTATTGAATTCCATGGTTTCCCGTATCAGAACATAATAAATCATCTGGTCCTTGGCAGGTCTTAACCCTCTATGGGATATCGTCATTTATAAATGATGCTAAGAAAATTGCATTTAAAATACAATATTAATGTTCAACCAACAAAATTTTATTTTAGTGATGTCAAATGACATCCCCTTCAACCAGTAAAATTAAAATTTATTAGCCATGTGCTTCACATTTTTGGTATCTAAGTAGTAAAGGAGACATTAGCACGTTAGGTCACATGCTCTCAAGGCTCCATAGTGAGCTCATTTTAGACTAGAAAGTACATATAAATTCAAGTTGTAAAAAATATAATTGTACATCCAAATGTTTTCTATTTTTTTATTTTTTTGTCATTTTTAATACACTTTTAAACAACAACTCAGAGACCAGCAAATCTGAGCGTCATGCATAACTGACAAAGTCCTATTATGGGATGCATATTTGCTGTAGCTGGCACTATTGACCAGCATTGGCGGGCAGTATAATAGCCTTTATGCATGTGTTTTAGGTTCATTTTTGAAAGATTTTTGGAAGATGGTGAGACAAATCTGTACTTGTACAAGTATTGATGATAGTGATATGAGTGCATCAGAAAATCAGGTTTTAGTAATAAAATAAGTTGTTGAGGAGGACCAAAGGAAGATAGAAGCAATGAGAGTGAGGACAGTGATGAAGAATAGGTTGTTGTGGAAATCAGGCATTTGGGTACATTATTGTGTGCCAGTTTGAAAGATGTGATCCATACAACAACCAGAGGTCAGGAAAGATGCCAATGTCTATTGTCATTATCTATATTGACAGGCAGCAATGCTCCAATGATGACTGCACAAGTCAACATCTACTTACGTGTGGAATGTGTGGGGTACACTGAAAAAGAAGAGTCTTGTTGACTTTCACATGTGCTACGATAATTGATTTGAAATTCCAAGATGAAACACAATGTTAAAGTTGTTTTAATGCTTTTGAAGCACTAAGAAATGGTTTTCAGGCAGTCAAATTGCATCTGAATTTGTGTCAAGTTTTAGACATTTTCACACACGAGTTCCAAATCAAATATAGCAGCACAAGAAAAAAAATTGAATGTTCATAAAGATTTTTAATGTTTTTTGAAACAGTAAGACCTTTTCACTTCTTTTCAGATAGTGAAAAAGCATTTGATTTTGAGTGAAGCAGAGGCGGACAAAGTACACAACTTCATTACTTGAGTGAAAGTACAGATACTACTGGTCAAATACTACTCCACTATAAGTGAAAGTTGTAAAGACAGGTTTTTACTTAAGTAAAAGTGCGAAAGTACATACTTATAAAAGTACTTAAGTATCAAAAGTAAGAAGTAAATGCATTGTTTTATTGTCACATTGTTGTATACTTATGTCACTAATGCAGCCTACTGAATACACTGATTAGCTTGTATTATCTTTGGAATTAAGAGCTTTCATGTTACCAAACCAATAGAGATGGAACAACTGAATGAAGATAATCATCTTTATTTTTATTTTTTTATTTTAACACTCCTACAGCTACACTGAACTCATTTTAATACTTGTTTAAAAGTTACAAAGTTATATTTCAAAGAGATACTGAAGTCTATGATATGGTTCATTTTAGGCAAACAAAGCAAACATTGAAAAGAAAACAAATCTTTAGTCTTTTCAGAAAACTGGAATATACTCTCTCAGTATGGCCATGGGTGTGCAGGTTGAGCCAAAGAACCATCTTTTTGAATTTTGCCATGAACTGATCAGTGTTTATAAAATGCTCAGAAATCAGTGAACTTCACAACATGTGGCTAGTGCTGGGCATTGTTTGAATTTTATCCATTCTGATAATGTTTCTGCTTATTGATTTCAATTCTTATTGATTCCCAGTTTAGATTCCAAAGTTGTAAAAAAGTGAAGTAAAACATTTTGACCTGTGTGATCATTTAACCTACTTATTGATTATTTGTTTGCAAAACAATATGTGTTTATATGCAGTGTTTTGACAATAAAATAATGTTCAGATTATATACTTGACCAGTTTTTAGCAGCAATTTATCAGTAGGCCTGAGTAGTAAGGTTTTTTATATATGGTAGCAGCCATTTTTGATGGATATATTAGCCTACCATTTGTATTGCCATAGTTTAGCTACAAATATTAAACTATAGTTACTATATTGTGGTTACTGTAGTTTTACTACAAATAGCATAATTATGGTTACTATACTGAGAGAATAGTAAATTTGTGGATACTGTGATTTTACTGCAAATAGTTTAGTTACTATAGTAAAAACATGGTTAATTTTCCAAAGAGCTTTAATGAGTTAACACATACACATGCGAGTTCACACAGAATAAAAACTATACATTTTCTTTGTCATGTAGATCAAGGTGTGTTAAGTTAAGTTAAGCGCAGTTAAGCGCAGACGTTTACATTAGTTTAGCGGGGAACAGTGTTGCCAACTAATTTTCAGAGAAATTTGCTAAAGGAAGGTCGATTTGTTGCTAAAAGTTGCTAAATGACGTTATGATGTCATTGCGCGATGACGTCAT
This sequence comes from Spinibarbus caldwelli, assembly GCA_039654775.1. Lineage (NCBI taxonomy): Eukaryota > Metazoa > Chordata > Actinopteri > Cypriniformes > Cyprinidae > Spinibarbus > Spinibarbus caldwelli. The sequence goes on along the minus strand of CM077249.1, from coordinate 10,662,195 downwards.
TGCGTAATCACAACACAAAATTGTCACAACATCAAATCTCAGCAAAAAAATAGATTTTATATGTTAATTTAGATTTGTTTGTAAAAAAAAAAAGTGCATAATATAATATTAAAATATAAATAACTGTATTTTTAAATACATTGAATTATTGAACACTTACACATTTTTGAATGATTACAAATTAAGTTTTTTTTTTTAATAGCTAGTAAACTAGTAATACACATTCTCAACAATTATGCTTTAAGCAGTGCATTAGTAGTTAGTTAGTATGCTACACTCTAAGAAATGTCTGTAAAAATAGGGCACAATCTACTATGTTAATATGAAAGAATTTTTCCGTATTGGGTTTTTACCTGCATTTTAAATTACGCATTGCATTTTCGGGTTACAGGATTACAATGGATAATGGATAATGTCCTGGAAAATTACTAGAAACTTTTCCATTTTTCTTACAGTGTACAAACTGACCAACAATCGCAAGTACAAGCTACTTACAAAGTGTATCATAAATGAACAATTATTCAATTATTATTATTATTAATTGAACTTAATTCACGTGATGTGTGTACTGCTAGGCATCTTTGGTTTCCTCTTTTTGTGTAATTTGGATGGAAAATGTGTGCCTTTTTCTTGTCTGAGTCACTTATCAAAAATGGCTAAAAGTAGCCAAATAATTTTTTTTTAAATTGCTAAATTTGTAGCTAGGTGCTTTTGGAAGACAAAGTTGCTAGGGTAGTCTGAAAAGTTGCTAAATTTAGCAACAAAATTGCTAAGTTGGCAACACTAGCGGGGAAGGTCCTGAGGTTGCCAGATTTGCGTAAAAAAATCTGCCACAAACCCATTTAAAGCTAGGTGGAAAACTGCAGGCTTAGAAACAGTGTAAGACTTGGCAACACAGGGAGGTCCTGGCAGACCGCAGGCCGTAATTTCGCAGGAAAAAAAGGGTTTAGTGAATCTGAAAATGCGCACACTGGAAAACTGCTACATGTAACAACTTTCTACTTGGGGACCTTGATATAAACGTAGTTGAGTAAAAAGTACGATATTTGTCTTTCAAATGTAGTGAAGTTGAAGTAGCAAGTTTCCAAAAAAAAATAATACTCAAGTAAAGTACAGATCCTCAAAAAGTGTACTTAAGTACAGTCCTCAAGTAAATGTACTTCGTTACTGTCCACCTCTGATGTGAAGTTTCAAACAATTTGGCAAAAATAATTTACCCTAATGGGACAACGTCAGTTATAAATGATGGATCCCAAAAAAAAAGGTCAAAGGTCAGATGAAGAAAACAAATTGTGGAATATGATTTTACTCCTAAATATACTCTATGCAAAATATAAAGTCAATTATTTTTTAAGCTGTAAATTCACAATTAATCCTATAGAGGGTTAAAATTTGGAAAATACAACCTCAGATTTACAACAACATTATAACACTGTCATTACTTATTTAACAAAAATAAAGACAATATGGAATTGCCATTGGTGACAAATGAAGGACACCCTATCATTCAGTTGCTTATAAATCCACTTTTAGCAGCAATAAGTTGACTTAATCATTTTCTGTATGACTTTATCACTCACATCATTTTGGAGAAATTTTGGCCCACTCTTGTTTGCAACGTTGCTCCAGTTTATTGAGGTTTGTGAACATTTGTTTATGCACAGCTCTCAGTCAGGATGAGGTCTGGACTTTGACTAGACTATTGCAACACTTTGATTCTTTTCTTTTGATCTGTTCTGTTGTAGATTTACTGGTGTACTTGGGAGCATTGTGCTGTTGCATCACCCAATTTTGGCCCAACTTTAGCTGTCAGATGGATGGCCTCACATTTGACTCTAGAATACTTTGGTATACAGAGGAGTTCATGACTGACTCAATGACTGTGAGGTGTTTAGGTCCTGTGGCTACAAAAGAAGCCTAAAATCATAAGCCCTCCACCAGCATGTGTGACTTTTAGTCTGAGGTGTTCGTGCTGATATGCTCTTTAGGTTTTAACCAAACGTGGTGCCATGCATTATGGCCAAACATCTCCACTTTGGTCTCGTCTGTTCAAAGGACATTGTTCTAAAAGTCTTATTGTTTGTTTAAATGCAACTTTGCAAACCTAAGCTATCCTGCCATGTACTTTTTAGTGAGAGGAGACTTTCTTCTGGCAAGCCTTCCAAACATGCTTTATTTGTCTGGTCTTTTTCTAATGGTACTGTCACAGACTTTATCATTTAACATATTAACTGAGGCCTATAGAGTCTGTGGTAAAATTCTTGGGTTCTCTGCCATTTCTCTGAGCATTACACAATCTGATTCTTGAATCTGAATTTGCTGGGACGTCCACTCCTGGGAAGATTGATGTCTGTCTTGAACGTCTTCCAATTGTATAATTATTTATAATCACACACATACTTTAAATGTACCAGTGACAAAAATACCACTGATAAAAATAGTTATTGCAGTTTTTGTAAACAGTCTCACAACATTTTATGAAAATATGTAAAGGAAATTCTCATTTGATTTCAGTATGTGTATTTAGTGTTAGTAAATTGTTTTAGAAACCCTAAACTTTTTGTGTAAACAGAAAATGTCATGGACATGCAATTTTTTCCTCTTAAAATATATTAGTAGTATTCTTGACCAATGAACTAATTATCAAAAGTAACATATAAAATATTTTAAATACTCATTTTTAATGGTTTCTCGCATGGTATATCATGATAGGAGTGCAAACAAAAACATGTATTCTTTCGGATGACAAAGTCAGCACAGCAGTAATACTTTAATACACTGTATAACTTCAGATAATATCATGTATACCCATAATGCTCTCCCTCTTCTGAGAGCAATTTTCTACTATGTTTGAAGAGTACTGAAGCATGTAAGCTGTAGTTTTATACACTGAAAAGCATGTTCAGTGGTTAAGCGTTTGTCTCACCTGGGACCAAAACCAGCCATCCTGCTCAGGCTGCCTCATTACCCTAGAGCTGCTCTACTGCCCACTGAGATTACAGGACTACTGGGACAGATTTCAATATCAAAATGCAATTTATGAATGCCTGTGTACAATGTGCTGTTGACTAAAAACTCTTGCGTTTTAGGTGCGAATGCACACTCTTAGTTTTTCTTTTCTTTTCTTTTTTTTTTTTTTGATTAAGCCTGTTGTCCAGCAATACCTTCACCTTTGAAGTTTGTTTATTCATTGACCTTCTGCTATCCCTGTTGCGGTCTTTCTTTAAAAACTCACTTTCTTCATGTTGTTGTGTAATATTCTCAAGAGAAATGTGGTGATTAAACAAGAAAGAATAATGAAGTTATTTTAAAAGCACCCAAGAGAAAAGAGATTCAGTAATTATACCAAAAGTCGCATTATATCCCACAAGGATAAACATTATGTCCCAGTGTTTCTTCTGTTGAGGTCAGGTTGTATAAGTGCAGAGACACCAACCGCAACTGCAGAAATAACCTACATTTTCCTAAAGAAAATGCCACTGGTGCTAAACTTATTTGGTAGTTATCTGGTTTTGTTCTGTGGTTTCTAAGGTGTTCTGTGTGGTTTTACCACATGATACGATGTGGATGGTTGGGTTACTGTTTTAAAAAAATACGTAACCCTAAGTTTGAGCAACAGTTGCTGTACATGTCCACTGGCGTGAAGTGAGCAGACATGAGCGGGCATATCAAATTCATTCTCCATTGAAGCTGAGCGGCAGGCTCGCATGGGGGATTGTGGGATTGACAGTGGAGTGGAGCAAGTACTGATAGCATGGAAAAGCTGAGAAATGCTTAAATGCTTCCATATTATTATTTTAGTTTAATTTTCAGATACAGAGTTTGGGTGTTTTCATTGTGACTGGGTTAATAAAAGAGTATGAATTGACACTGTATGTATACTTTGAGCATTCCAAAATAAAATTATAATTTTTATTTGCACTTATGATGACTCTGAACATGTTTGATGACCATGTATTAATTTTAATTAACCTTTGTTGTTTAATGTTTTTATTTTATTTTATTTTTTTAGAATTTTATAATTATTTTAAATTTGAATTAAATTCTTTAATATTTAATATTATTTTTTTTCCCAATCACATAATTTAATTATCAAATGTTAGGTTTTTTTTTTTTTTTTTTTTTTTTTGGAAACTTGTTTTGAAATTTATTTTGAAACTTGCAATAATGGCTGCTTTTCGGAAAAAAATCAACCTCCCCATTCTAAATCTTTCTTAGTACAGTCACACTAAGATGGGATAGGAGTATTTTACCATTTAAATTGGTAAATTGTGTAATTTGTCCTAAAATGCAATCTCACTGGAAATGTTACACTTGGGAGAGTACGCATTTCATCCTGCTGCTACGAGAATTATTGGCTAAAAACAGTTTGGAGAATAAATAAAGTGGGTTTAAAATTGGAATGTTATTTAATCACCTGTGCTGCAGAATTTGCTGATTCAAGTGCTTTCCTAATACCTATTCAGGGAGGCATTTACAGATAATTATAGTCAATTAGGATAATCAATTAAAGGTCCTTCACTTAAGCAATGAGGTTCTCTTCCTGATAAAATGCTGAATGTTAAGGGAACATACACAGGGTTGTTTTTCAAAGATATTGCTTCATATGGTGGTGTAAATTGCTTTTGTGACAGATATGGCGATGTGGCGTTATTTCACTTTGAAGGATGTGGATGGTAAAAGATGGAAATGTGCAAATGTTATGGTGTAGTCCATTCGCTAATGTTTTTGACTTGAATAAAACTAGTTCACTTAGATGTTACCACATGAAATGCATTTTTTTGGTGACCAGACAAAATTTATTTTTTTTAAACAGTAGAAACAGATATGTTTTGGATATTTCATTATTACATAAACATATAGCGATCAGACAGGAGGAATCTGTTGGTTCCTCACTACTAAAGAATTCAGCCTTTAATTAGCAATGTGATGAGCTGTATCTGTTTGATACCATTACAAGTGGTACAAGTGATTGCTCATTAAACATTAATAAGACACAATCATCGGTAGAAGTGCTCACCCTGAATGGACAAACTGAATTGGAAATTTTTACAGAATAAAAGGTGCTCTTTTTTTCAATGTTTTGACCACTAGAACAGATGTTTTGGATTTACCTTTCAATTACTTTTGCTAGATTGCATTCAATTGTAGCTTATGATAGCAATATGACCTTCTTAGTGACATCGATTTGCTTGTTTTGAATTTAGCTTAAGGGCATGTTTAAATGCAACATTTTCTTCTTTTTCTTTAATAATGATAAACATTTATAAACTGTAATCATTTTTCTTTCTCCTCTCCCATACTGCCATCTGTTATCCATTAACTTCTCAATGCTCAATTATTATAGCAATATTGTGCCATGATTTTTCCAGTCCTGCTTTCTAAATGTGTTTTTGAAATTTCAGGCATATTTAAGGTTATGGTGGCTCCTAGCGTTTGGGCTCATTCTCAGGAAATGGTGCCAGTTGTGTCTTATTGGTGTCCCTTTGACTTCCTACTGAAATAAACAGGATACTGAAGTCCCATTATTTACATAGAGAGTCGCAGATAAATGTAACTCTGTTTACTGTGTTTTATAGAGTACAAAATTCTTCTAATTAAATTTGGCCTTTGCCAAAAGTTGTTTCATGCTATGAAACATCTTTTGAGAAAATGGAGAATTTGTTTTTGTCCCTCACTTTCTATTGAAAGTGTTATGCTATGACATTTCAACCTTACCGCCATGTACTTTTCATGACATATTTGATCTGAAATGTCTACTGGGTGGCGCTAAAAGAGTGTTCATTTTTTTCCCCCGGAAAAGATAGACGTACATATGGTACATTTTATGTGACATTGGTTTTGTACGTCACCGCAGTTCTGTCTTGAAATGTCCATTGAGTGGCGCTGTAAGTCTAATGCTCCGTGACGTTTAAAATAACATACTATCTGCACTACACCTAAACCTACCCAACAGTATGAACAAAAACGAATGTGATGTAAAAACGCAATCATGCCATTTCAGCTTGTTTTTCGATCTCTCATCTTTCAGCTCTTTCATCGTGAGTCATGTTTTTGACAGGATTCGCATCCAAGGATTCCACATCCTAAGTCCAATTCCATGCCAGCTGAGCTACCGATCAAGCTTGTTACATCTGGAAAGCGAAACATATGGAGCTGTAATCATAACTGTGTATGAAAAGGATGACAAGTGCTCGCTGTTACACCGACTCTAGCGTTCATTTTTGTTGGAAACTGCAGTGATATGTACTTATTGGTAACGTATTTCAAGTCTTGTGAAAAAGTTCCTAGAGGTACGTTTTCATCATGAGATCAGGTAACCGATATTAGCCATTGAAATTCACATATTTCATGACCACTAATCTGAAATCTTGGGTGGATTGACCATTAAAGTTCACTTTCAAAAGAAGGCACAAATGGCACTAATATTTCTTGAGGATAGCCCTTTTCTTGAATCAAATATTCAAGTATAGAACACAGAAAACCTAATGTCATTTCATTTTCCCTGAGTAAATATTTCACGGCTTTGCTTATTATTAAGGCCTGTATTTCACTCTCTTCAGATATTTTTAGATAGTGCTTATAATGAACAGATAAAGATACAGATACTCCCTGTGGGAGCTTGCCTGTCCTCATTTGGTCTGTGTCTCTGTGCCACAGCGCATAACAGTAAACATGAGCTAGTGTGTTTTTTAATGAAGTACAGTAGTCGAGGAAGGAAGGGTGGAAGAAAGTTTTCTGCTGATGTTGTCTAATGTTTCCATTTCATGAGGGGACGGTATCCTTACACTGAAATTGTAGGATGTACTTCAAAGATTACTTGTAACCTGGATTTAATGAAGCAGTTATCGAATATGTTTGATGGCTTGAAGTCTGCACTGTAGTCCGATATAGTATATAAAGGACTCATTATAATATATTAAGTGACAAGGGCAATTTGCCTCCCCCAGCTAATAGAATTTAAACGTGTTTTGTTGTGTTATTTTGATATATAGTTAATAACATTATTCATATTCTAATGAGCTGTTGTGTTGTTACATCATCAGAATTTACAAAAGCACCAAGCTCGTAATGAGGGGCCTAAAACCCATGTCTAAAACCATTTCTGGACTACACTTTGTGTGTGGGGACATTCTAATGCTGAAACAGGAAATACTTTGGAAGAGCAAAATCGTATCATTTGCATGGTGTTGATTTTAGATAATTTTTCCCTCATTGGAGCGAACGGTGTCTGTTCTACACCATGGATCTGTCCCAAACCGTTTTTCCTCCTCCACCAAACTTTACAGTTGGCATATGCATTTAGGCAAGTGCTGTCAGACTGCCAGATAGTGTGGTGTGATGCATGAATTGTGATCGCTCCAGAGAGCGTGTTTGTACTGATCTCAGACTCATGTGCAGCTGTACGCCCATGGAAACCTGTTTAATGAAGCCCCCGGCGAACTACTCTAGTGCTGATATTGGATCCAGAGGCACTGTGGAGCTCGGTAGTGAGTGCTGAAATTGAGAGTAGATGTTGTGTTACAAGCTGAGGTGTTGTTGCGTTTGTATTTCCACAGAAATAATGCTTACAGCCACTAGGGGAGCTTGTGCTGAACAGAATGTAACACTAGTACTTGTAGAAATGTTTAGAGGGCCCTATGAAATCCATTTTATTTTTTCCCAAATTCCATTTTATTTTTTATTTTTCCAAATTCCAAATTTTTTTCCATTTGAATTTTTCTGGATACCTTTTTTTCTGTTTTAATTTTTCTAGACTCTGGGCCCTATTTTAACGATCTAAGCACATGGTCTAAACCGCATGGCGCAAGTGAACTTTGGGCGTGTCCAAATCCACTTTTGCTTTTGCCACTTTTGCCACTTTTACGGTTGGCGCGGCAGGCGCATAGTCCGAAAGGGTTGTACCTATTCTCTTAATGAGTCATGTGTGTGTTTTGGACGTAACGTGCAATAAACCAATTAGAGTCTCATCTCCATTTCCCTTTAAAAGCCTGTTGCGCTTGCATCACGGCGGATTTGATATTTACATGATGGAATTTGCAAGAGCAAAGACTGAACGCTTCTCCAGAGAGGAAACGGATCTGCTCGAGGGCAAGATTAAAGTACACACTAATAATCTTTTACATTGTAGTCCTTTTATTATTATATATTATATATTATTACAATATTTATTATTAGTTCATGTTAAATCAGGTCAATGAAGTAATATTTACAGATGCAACTTTTGATTTTATTCATCTAAAATAGAACATAATAATCTATAATAGTACTTAAAATATAAAATATATTTGTAAATTAAAAAAAAAAAGTAAATTATTATGAAGTGTTAGATATGTTCAGAAAACAATTGAGAATTATTGATTTGTTTCATTCGTTCATTCGTTGGTTCAGTATTACCAAGGCAGGGCAGGGGATGTACGTGAACAGTTTGAGTTAGATGACAGATTTTGTGTTGTCACAAACACATAAATGGGGCTCACAATTTGGTAATCTTGGTGATCCGGTGGGATCTTTCACCAATACCGTGTTTAACAAGGTATACGATAATATTTTTTGGGTTTCATAAAAACTCCCACTCCTCTTTCTTGGCACGTTTTCAAGAAAAGTCAAAAGATAGATTAAAATGCTGGCAAGGCACCCAAACCGAACACACACCACCTCAGTTTTAATTATTTTTTAAAGTGTTTTTTTTTTTTTTTTTTTGTGTGTGTGTGTGTGTGTGTGTGTGTGTTTTAGTTTTATTTGTTTCTACAAAGAAAGAAAGGCACTTTTGGGAGAACAGCTTCTTTTAAAAACAAGCGTTTTACTTTCGTACTGTAATATGATCTTATTGTGCATGAATCACCAATGCATATTTTATTGAAATGTGCCTATTGCTGCATAGGGAAACTGTAGTTGTTTCGTGTTAATTTTTCTGTTGGGAGACCTTACGCCTGATCCTTGCCAAGGGCAACGCCATTTCCCAAAAGATGTCACTTTATGTGTTGAATGTGTGAATGTCATTTCGAGCCTGTCCTCCAACAAAAAACGACTGTATAGGTTTACAGGGGTCGTGCAAAATCATGATTATAGTGCAGATACATTTTAGGAGCACGAGCGTTCTCTAGGATCGAACCCATGATCGCATGATCACATGATTACATATCATCGTATAACGCAACGCTCTACCAACTTAGCTACACGAAAACAGAATTATGACACAGATAAAAGAGTACAAAACATTAATATGAAAATATCCTGTTGCCGATAGGGGCACAATTGTAGTATACGCTCTGATGGGTCGTATTTCAGGGATTTTGACAAACGACCTATATGGGCGTATTGGTTGGAGGACAGGTTGGTCATGTCATGTTCAAAAGGGAATTCGTACATCTCTCTCTCCCTCTGCTTTAATGAGTCTGATTAGATTCTGAGGGTCATAATCAATCAATATTTATTAAAGCTGAAAGGAGTCTCTTCTCATCACTTAATCACTCCCACCATTTCATCCTTCAATCACCAAAAACCCAAATGACCAGCACAATCATCGCAGAGCTATTCAGAAGTCAGCAGCAGCATGTAAATGCAAAGACACATCTCGTCATCTCGCCGTTTTGTAATGTTTACATAATCGTCTTTTCACCATGGCCTTGTCGTATTGTAGCCGAGGGTCTGCGAGCATTAGGATCTGAATGAGTCTCACAATAAGTGTCAACTCGCCAAAGAGAATCTGTCCGTCAATCATGCCTGCGCTATGGCGAAGAGTTTAACAGTCTCTTCAGAGTGCCCACAAGGATAAAGGAGTGGAAGATCATGATGAATGAGAGGCAAGTTAATTGAAATGAATTATTCTTGAAATCTGAAAAGGCAATTGTAAAGCCAATCTGTATTACTTCATTATAGGTCAGTCAAAATAAGTAATTATCCTTTGCACTAGCCTTTCACTAGTCCTTTCTAAAGGATGTGGGATTTAAAGAAAAAAGACAAAACGATCTGATTGGAGCTTTTTTGACTCATTCTTCTCTATAATGAGTCTTTGTGAGAGAGGTCAGGGAATTTTGCACTTTTGTTCTATAGAAGTAATTCAAAATAGGCAATTGATGTGTATATTTGGCCATGACACTTAGTTATTATCACTATTAATTAACCTTCATTTAAAGACGCTGCCCTTGGATCACTAGATGTTCATTCAGATGCCATAACATTACATCCTGACTGCAGTTACTAAGGATTTTTTTCCCCCACCCAACAGGTTTATAAACTCGATTGCTGTAAATGGATCTCCAGGGGCCTATTAAGCTCACTTTAGTTGAGAGCTACAGCAACACATATTACTACTTGAATTATTCAGTGTGTCAGGTTGGTCGAAGTTAATTTAATCAGGTCACAGGTTCAGACTCCAAACTCATCCAGCGGGTTTGCGAACCTTGTTGTATATGTAATGATTGAGTGGCTTTCGGACAGAGTTGAGTAAATAACAAATAAACGCTTGATTGCTCTGTAAAATCTAGTGAGCGCACTGCAGAGGGAGTGTTATAAGGCATCATATTGTGGGTGCGCTACAGGCGCCAAGGCTGTTTTAAAAGGTAGTGAGCCTAATTATGCTGCCTCCCAAGATGCCTTGGTTTAACCAAAAATCTCAAAGCAGTATCCATTATAGAGAAGGCAATCCCAGAATGCATTGCAACAAGCTTAATGGAAAAATAAATCCAAGAGGGTGGCAATTAAAAATGGGTTATTCAACACAATAGTTGTGTGTGCATAAGAGTGATTTAAAAATAAATAGGTTTCATGGTCTCTGCTTAAAAAAATAAAAAATCTTTCTGCTAAACAAACTGCTTATGAGACTTTAGCCAGTATTCAAATGTCACTTTTAAACTGCTAAAGTAATACTTTTTCATTGTGGTATTGATGGAGTTGTTATTATTGTCTAGCATGCACTGGTGGAAAAATGCTTTGCCAGCACAACCTAATATTAAATATTGATAAAACATGCATGCTTGAAAAGCTTTTAACCTAACTAACCCTGTGCATTCATCTCTGTATGATTAAAATATGGATGTGTATTCTTGTGAAAGAAGGAAGTATGGTTTTAGACATCTGTAGCTGCAGTCACAAAGCAGTATGGGAAGAGGGAGACATGCTTGTGTAATGTGATTTGGGTTTGCATCTTAGTTTTGGGAAATATAAAATGATCTGCAGGTTTTGGATATGATATTATCTAGTTAATGGGATACAGCATAACTTATGTTCCTTCCTAGTAATTTGAGTCTTTAGGTTAATGTAGAAAAAGCTAATTGGAAATTAAGCTGGACAGTTAATTCCAAATTTGAAAGAAAAAAATAGCATCAGGAGAAAACATTCTAAATTATTGAGTCTTTGTGGCTGGGTTTTTGATGTGTGTGTGATATTGTATTCTTTCATTATTTTAAAATTTAAAGGAATATTTCACCCAAGAAGGAAATTGTTCATTTTTTCATATTTGCTCAGCCTCTTGTCTTGTACAACCCAAATGACTTTTTTTTTTTTTCCTACAAAAATTTAAAGCAGAATGTCTAAGGGGCAATTCAAACAGAACATGTTTTTGCATTTTAAAACACAAGACACAGGGAAGTCTAGAGACTTTTCTTTTTTTCCCAAGTTGAACTTTTAATTTAAGTGCCACGTTAAGAATGCAGTGTTATGTATTTAGTGCATGTTTACATAGAAAAACAATGGAAAAGCTGTTCAGTGAAATGCAGTCTTTTTCTGTTCCACGGAAGACTCATATTAGTTTAGAATGAGGGGGGAATAACTGATGATTCATTTTTGGGTGAACAAACTTGCTTTAAGCAAGTTTTTAACCCAATTACAATCTTCCACCTAAATGAGCTTTTGTAAATATAACTTAATTTTATTTATTTATTTATTTATTTTTATTTTTTTTACTATTTTGCAATAAAGTATGATCAGGGCTTGATGTTTACTTTTTTCCCAAGGAGCACATGGCTCCTAGGTTGAAAGATTTCAGGGGGCATTAAAAAAACTATTTAAAGAGAATTTATTTAATAATGTGTTTTCCCTAATAAAGGGAGACAAGGAGGCATTTACAAGCGAAATTAATTTAGTTTATTAGAATGCAAAAAAGTTCTAGGGTCATTCCATATCAACTCAACCAACAGTTGATTTGGTTCCTGCTAAAGTTTTTGTTTAGATCATTTTCTTTCTATTGAAAGAAATATATAATTTAAGAAGAAAGTATTAAATATTAAGTGTTATGGATGAATATTTACTGAGAAATCCACTATTTTGTAGAGTTGGGTGAGATTGTCACCATTGTAATGCAATAAAGATTTCTAAAGTCAACAGATTTTACTAACAGACCTCCCAGTCTCTGTGTAAAAATAAAATGCTGCCATTGTTCTAGTCATTTTTACCCACCTATCATTTTGACCCCTCTACAAAATAGTGGATTACTCATTAATATTCATCCGTGACATTTAATATTTTTGCTTATTTCAACAATATTTATGTTTGTCTTTCTTCAAGGAAAATAAAAACAAAATCAAAAGGCTTTAGCCAGGAAAGCTGAAATACACTGGGACTTATTTTGAACTGTCTATATTGCCTGCTGCTCATTCAAAAAGATGAAGTATATAACATGCACAGCCATCTACAAAATATGACAATGTTTATTGTAATAATAATTCATCAATAGTTGATAATAAGAAATCTTTTGGCATAAATGTGTGGTAATTATTGATTGCTCTGAAACTGCAAACCTGTAGAACGTGCATAATCACTGTTTTTCCATCCTCAAATTTGAGACGACTTAAAATTAGAACTACGTTTGATTACCATTTGTGACCCTGGACCACAAAACCAGTCATAAGGGTCATAAAAAATAATAAAATAAGCATTCCATTGATGTATGGTTTGTTAGGATAGGATAATATTTGGCTGAGATACAACTATTTGAAAATCTGGAATCTGAGGGTACAAACAATCAAAATACTGAGAAAATCACTTTTAAAGTTGTCCAAATTAAGTTCTTTGCAATGCATATTACTAATCAAAAATTTAATTTTGATATATTTACAGTAGGAAATTTACAAAATATCTTCATGGAACATGATCTTTACTTAATATCCTAATGGTTTTTGGCATAAAAGAAAAATCGATAGTTTTGACCCATACAATGTATTTTTGGCTATTGCTACAAATATACCCGCACTACTTATGACTGGTTTTGTGGTCCAGGGTCACATTTAAGGTATTTAAGACTTGTTATGACCTTAAATTTTATATATATATATATATATATATATATATAAAAAAAGTTTTATTTTAAGAACTTTTTTTAAATTCACACACATACTTTTAAGTGTATTTTACAGTTCATACAGATCACATCTTAGCTGCAATGTGAGTAAAACGCTCGCACTGTTGAGACATGATGATGTGCAGTGAGGGAGGCACAACTTTTTTTATATTTTGTCAAACACACCTTAACATTTTTTCTTTGTTAGCCAATGTAATTCCTTTACGTGCCATTAGTGACTGGGTTTGTGGCATTTTTATTCCTGCAGAAGAAAATGGCTTGAGAAATCGCCTTGATAAATGCAGCAATGCAGCACAAATTACCGCTGTGCTGCACGCAGGCAAGACCTCGGGATAGGCGACAAAAAGCACAGAGTTTCTCCCCAGTGGTTCTGTCAGCATGTGCTGAGATGAATGTTTATGGAAATAAAGGTTAGTCGACACATTCCAAGTGTCCATTTGGCTTAAGAGGCAAACAACTAGAAGTTGAGGCGGCTCTCTGCAGGGCACTGCAGTGGGTCTGTTTCAGTGAGATGTAAGGCTGGATTTTCTGGCTTTACTGTGCCTGTTCTAATAAAGCTTTGAAACTGCGCTGAGACTGGCAGCCCTGCTTTATTGGACTTTTAGCGAACGAAGGCTAATGTTTCTCTGCTCCTGTGGAAAAATGTTACTGACGTTTAACCAAATATTATTTTTTCTTCCCCTGTTGTTTTTCTTTATTCTTCTTTTTCATCATAGCATATGATTGCTCACAGTCATGTGACATATTACTCGCTTTTTCCATTAGACAACTTAATTGTTTGACCTGGTCTGTTTGTCACTGTGTGTAAGATGCATGTAAAAGTATAAATGAGTTCAATCCCAGCACAATACATGATTTTAGAATGCTGGCTTGTAAATCGTAGTAACAGTGTTATGAAAGTTGCGTTATTACGGTTTCATATGAATAAGAATAGATTATTACGTTTGGGGTTGGTAAGGTGCAAGGGTGCATTTGTTTGATAAAAACAGTAAAATTGTGAAATATTATTGCAGTTTAAAATAGCAGGTTTCTATTTACTATATTTTAAAATGTCATTTATTCCTGTGATGGCAAAACTGAATTTTGAGCATCATTATTCCAGTCTTCAGTGTCACATGATCCTTTAGAAATCATTCTAATATGCTGATTTTATGCTCAGGAAACATTTCTTATTTTCATGATTAATATTTTGTGTAAACTGTGATTGGTTTTTTTTGTTGTTGTTGTTTTTTTTGTAGTTTTTTTTTTCTCTGTATTTTTTGATGAATCGAAAGTACAAAAGAACAGCATTTATTTGAAATAGGAACCTTTATACATTATACATGTCTTTAATGTAACTTTTTATTAATTACTGTAACTTTTTTGATTAATTTAATGTATTCTTGCTCATTAAGGTTTACTCTCCCCCAGACTTTTGAATGGTAATAAACTCCTTATCTTGTATGTTTGTTCAATTCCAACTTGCACCATTTCCTGTAATCATAGTCTTATCCATAAAAATGAAAAAAATAAATAAATAAATAAATAAAATAAAATAATAATAATAATAAAAAATAAAAATAAAATAAATAAAAATAAACAAATAAATAAATAAATAAATAAATAATATTAAATTTTACTTAAATTTAATATTATTTACTTGTTATTAAATTTTAATTATTAAATTAATTTTAATGGTTAAAATAAATATATAAATATATATAATATTAATTATTAAACAATAATTAATAATATTAATTATTAAACAATAATTAATAATATTAATTATTGAACAATAATTAATAATATTAATTATTAAATCATTCTTTATATTTTAAAGTAAATAATAATAATAAAAAATCATCCTCAATCAAAAAAATGCAAAATATCTCCTGCTCAGTATTTTTGTGCTGTACTGGTCTGTTTCAGCAGGCATGGACACATGTTCATGCTTTTACCCCAGGCTTATTGTTAAACCAGAGTTGCATCTGTCATTGTTTATCCTCAGCATCACAATAAGCAAAGCTCTGTCGTTGCTTTATTTTGTAATGGAGAAGCTAGATGTTATCTCTTTAGTAAATGCATTATAAGGTAGGAACAGGATATTTGCTTTTTCCAGCTCTATTGATGCAATTTGGCAGTCCAAAATTGTTAGCAATGCAATCCAGGAGCAATTTGCAAGAAGACTTATTAGCTCAATGAAGCTAAAGAGGCCATCATGTAGAAGAGACAACAGACAACAACATTACGTTTGCTTTCAAATAAACCAAATTAAAGCAGAAAGATTGCAAGCGAGACGTCTGCCGCTTATCTGTGAGGATAAGTGCTAAGACCTGAGGGTGGGAACTTCAAAAAATCTTCTTGAGGGAAAGACAAAGAAGAAGTGTTTGTGTTTATGTGTGTGTGTGTGTGTGTGTGTGTGTTTGCTCTATAATCAGTGAGCACCTAATGACGACCAGTAGTCCTAATCAGCGTATCTGTGTCTGTGTATAACTCTCAGCAAGAGTAGATTAATCAAACAGAGTCAACATGTGTTGGCGAGACCACTTTACCCACACACTCCTCTGTCTATATGAAAGCTAACTCAAAGACAGAGTCCTCAAAGCCATGCTGAAGCCGTATAGACTGCATCAAGTTCTTCTGTGCGATTGAAAGAGCACTGACAAAAGTACCGCTTCCGAATTAAGCGCTTTGTAAACAACACTTCTAATAAACTCAGTAACACATATACTTCATTTGTTTACTTCACTATAAGATCAACTATCTGAGAAAAAAAATAGCTTCCCACAAAATGAAACCAAGAGGTGTTTTTGCTTAGTATCAAAAAGAACCAAGTTACAAAAGACAAGAAAGGATTCGCTTTGACTTTTTGTTCGAGAGTTTTGCTTAGATTTAAGTAATAAAAACCAGGAGGAAGTTCTGTTTCGTGCTTTTCAGTGTTGAAATAGCATTTCCTATTCAGCTTTAATGTGCTGAAATAACTTTAAACATTCGTAGGATGATTTTTACTGAAAAGTGAGGAAAGTTGCAATTCTTTGCACAATTTCAGCGGTTACTTGATGTTACTTCAACATCTGAGCTTCCGTTTACCAGATGTGATGTGGTTTTTGTATCAACGTTGATCAATATTTATATGTAAGATCCTAAATTAACCCTTAAATGCATGAATGTTTCGCCAATCATTATTACATATTTGGGTCTTTAGCGACCCGGTCCTATATATCCAACACGGATGGATCTCTAACTGCTGCAATAGCATAAAACTCTCCTGATATTTTAATAACAGTTACACAACAGTTCATTCTCGTCCTCGAATCTGATTGGCTGAGAGGAGTGTGATATTCTAGTGATAACAGAACTCTCACCATTTCACTGTTTGTATCACTCCACTTTTTGTATTTCTCACAGCGAGTGTCATGGCGGATGCCCAAATCAACTATAATTTTATAAATAATACTGTTTTTGTGTCACGGAATGTTTTTTTAGGGGAGAATGTAGTTGTGTAGACTTCAAATGTGGTTTGTTAATAAAGATAACGTCTATTTGAAAATTTTCTTTGACGTTTTCGGTGATGTGAGCTCCAAGCCTTCAGCAGCCATTCAGCGATCATGAACCCGCTGAGAGCATCCTTACCTCGGCCAGCTCTTATGGAATTTGCTGCTGGCTCTGAAGTTTCTATAGTGGTTAAACATAAGATGTAATTCATTTTGGGTAAATTCGATGGGCAGTCTTTGGTTGCATTAGTCAATAGGGCTGTGACAGTTGTTGTCTCTTGCCACCGGCAGTAGTGCACTTGACGTCACACACTCTATAACAAGCATATTACAAAGTTTTGTATACAAGTGTACTAATAGTAACAGTTGCAAATTGTTTTATTTAGACTATAAATCTATGCTAATTCACAAATTACCTCAAACACCATTCATGGCGTTTCCTTTAGATTGGCAGGTTTGAGCGCAGGAAAATACAGTTTATTCTGCATTCAGCAAAATTATTTTGTGTTGAGCGATGGACCTTGTTGGGAAACCAAATACTACATCGCCGATCTGGAATCATTTCCATTCATGTCACCCATCCGCATTTATACAAGTGTTCACAAGTTCACGTGATCGCAAACGCCCGGCTGGTCAGGTTCATGTTGGTGAGGCTTTCTCCAAACTGGCCAAATACGAACGAGACAGCGGTAAATGGAAGATGCTAACAAGAAATGTGGCAACATACACCGCTATTCCTATTCCACAGAGAGCGCGTGCAGACGAGGAGTTAACGTGCCCGCTTGCTTGGTGGCAGAACAGTGTCTACACCGGACAGTTGTCACACCGCGTTGCAACCCAACAGCACGTTTGTTAATAGATGATCGAGCCTCTATTATTTGTTGCGTTTCAAAATTATATTTATAATTTTTATGTATAAATATAATTAATATCACAACACAGCGCCACTGGCGGTAGTTGGTCCATTACCACTGCGGTGGTAAAAATCTGCCACCATCGCAGCCCTATTAAACAATTATTTGTTCCAGAGCAAATAGTTTTGGCTGAGGGCAAAGTCTCATCATATTATGTTTTATGTTCAATGCTGTATATCAGAGCGCTGCCTTTGTACTATTGACTGACTTGCCTAGCAACATTTATGATGGCTGTTGTTGTTGTTTATTAAATATTATTATTCAATAAATAATATTTTATATAAATAATAGTAGTATTTAATTATAGAAGCTTATTTACATTGCCTCCTTGAGGAGTTATAGGGGAATTGCACTTATTGAGTCATCAGATATTTAATTATTGTTGCGCAGGAAAAAATACTTATACTATTACATACTTCAGGTTGTGACCCTATACATAAAACACACACACACACACACAAATAAATAAATTAAAAAAAATTGGAAAACAGACATTCTTTTAGAATTTTTATTTTCTTATATTGTTTATAATGAATAGATTGAGACCCGAGGTGTGCATTTAAGTGTTAAATCTATTTGTCATTTAAAGCAATTGTGTCTCTTCAGAAAACTTTTATTAAACTGCTTGTTTGATGGATTACCTATATACTATGTTTTCTTGAACTTTTTGAAGCATCTAAACTTTGGTTGCTTTCTCTTTTGATGGAGGTACAGAAATCTCTCAGGTTTCATTATAAATATCTTAATTTGTGTTTCGAAGATGAATGAAAGTCTCATTGCTTTTGAACGACATGAGGATGAGTAAATGATGACAGCATTTTCATTTTTTTTTTTTTAAAATAACCAACTAACTTGACCTTATGAATACCTTTAGAAAAAAAGTGAATAGTATATTAAAGTTGATTTTAAAGGGGTGTTTCTGTAAATTTTATAGTGATCCTTGTCATCCGGAGCTGCCTGTGCCTGTAGAATATCTCAGCTATCTATCAGCAAGGTCATACAATGTTTTATGAGCCAATATTTGCAGAGTAGTGATGCGCATCAAATTCTCCACCAAACCAGACAGGACATTCGGTGTTCCAGGACTTTTCACAATGTTCCCTGTTTCCTGAATGTTCTGTAAGCTGGGGATATTGAGGGTAACAAGGTAGACCAGATGGATCCAGCTGCCCCTCTACTGCCTCGTTTACAAGCAAAATAGGGAAGAACTGTTTGGCATTCAAATATTATTTTGCCAAATGAAATGTTGTAATTACATTTTTTAAGAAATTAATACTTTTATTCAGCAAGAATGTGATGAATTAAGTAATAGTAAAGACATTTATAATGTTAAAAACATTTGAATTTCAAATAATTGCTGTTCTTTTCCATGCATTTTCTAACTTTCTACGTAATTAAATACCCTCTGATTCACAAAATGAAAACCTGTCTAGTGCTTGTGTGAGCACACTGCCCTGTATTCGCAAAGGCTTCTCTGTTGTTTTGTCTTTTTTGAAGCAGGACTGTAAATTGGCAGCAGCCGTTTTAATATTCTGTCCTGCAAGACCAGGGCAGGATTTTTTGAGAACTAATAGGCATTTCACGTTCTCCCAGTTAACATTGCTAATATACGCCTCTCATGCCCTGCAAGTGTTATTTTCCTCTCAGACTGAAGTGTTCTCTCCCTTTCAGTTCCAGTTTAGAGAGGCGGGCGTTGTGTGTCTGCCCTTGTTAATGCCAGGGGACGCCATCCCCGCAGCTCTTAGTCTTGGCTTGATGGCGTTATTGACTAACACACACACAGACACACATATAAACAAACCCACACACCTCTGCTGGCTGGGGGCTGCTTGTTATACTCTTATACACACCTTGTTTTTTGTGAAACACACACACACACACACACACACCTACATGCCTTCTGTGCTACAGCTAATCACCCACTAGTGCCCTTTTAGCTACACTATAGCCCACCCAATAATTTTATATTTGAATGCATCTTTCAGGTCATGCTTCTTAAAAAATTGTATTTGTTTTCACATAAATTTGTATTGCTGTATTAATATTCAAAAATAATATTTTTATTTAATGTATAAATTATTATTAATATCATCCAAAAATTATTTAGCATTTATATTTATAAAATACACAATAATTTGTAGTTTGTTAATATATTTTTTTTGTCTTTTCACGTTTGTATTGTTTTATTAATATTCAATAAAAAAAAATTATTAAATTGATAAATTATTATGAATATTCTCAAAAATGTATGTAACATTTCTATTTATAAAATACAATTATTATTATTTTTTTCTCCAGACATTTGAATGTGTGTTTGTATAGAAATTGTCTAGTCTTATTTCCTTTTTAACTGTGTTGGCAAGGTCAGAGTTTTCCTGTACAATTTTGAAAATTCAGTCACGGGGTTGCGTTTTTTTTTTTTTTTTTTTTTTTAATGTACCATGGCCGACAAGATGTTTGGGCCCTATCATATACTTGGCGCAATGCAACGCCAGGCACGGCACAAGTGTTTTTTGCTAGTTTCAGCTAGACGCAGTTATCATTTTCTCTTCCAGCGCCATATTGTTTAAATAGCAAATGCACTTGCGCCCATCTGTTCGCCCATGGGTATGCTGGTCTGAAATGAGGTGAGTTCAGGTGCATTGTTGGTGTGTTGCTATTTAACTAAAACCTGGTCTAAAGTCAGTGGTGCAGTAATTTTTTTATTATTAATTTAAAGGGCGCGTTAGTAATATGCACCTATAGGCAGGTGCACAACTTGTGTACACTCTGCTTATTACACACAGCCAGCACACAAATATGCCAAATATTAAAAATGAAAGGATTACAATGTAAAAGATTATTATTGTGTACACTTTAACCTCCCGAACAAGCAGATCTGTTTCCTCTCTGGAGAAGTGTTCAGTCTTTGCTCTTGCAAATTCCGCCATGTAAATAACGAATCTGCCATTGTGCAAGCGCAACTGGCTTTTAAATGGAATGGGAGATGAGACTCTGATTGGTTTATTTCACATTACGCCCAAAACACACCCATGACTCATTAAGAGAATAGGTACAAACCTTTTGGACCATGCGCCTGGCGCGCCGACCATTTTTTTCCATTGTTAAACTAGCAAAAGTGAATTCAGACACGCCCTAAGTGCACCTGCGCCATGCACTTCAGACCATGCACTTAAATTATCCAAATAGGGCCCTTAATCTGTAGACAAATAATTATAATAGACCATGGTATTAATGTGTATTGGTCCTTGGAATGAATATCTGGCAACCAAGCGGACCTAAAAATTTCTTGTACACCCACATCAGGAATTTAATGGATTGCTATGTCAGCATATCACAGTTACAGTGTTATTCAAATTTCCAGCTAACATTTTAAACAATTTATCATGCAAAGTGCTGAAAAGTAAAATCAAAGACAGAATAAAAGATTTAAAAGTACCAAAATTGAAAAAAAAAAAAAAAAAAAAAAAAAAAAAAAAATTATTTAGCCCCATGACTAAATAATAAATACAAAATATTGTTTTAGTATTTTTATGTAAAAAAAAAAAAAAAAAAAAACTATATATTTTAAGTAATGAACATGCAGAAAGGCTGCAAATATAAGCATTGTTTAGGTGATGGAAATCATCATTCTCAGTATAAAAACAATAGTGTGTTACTGTCATTGATAGAGCAAGAAAGAGTTACTGTATCTTTTTGACAAACAAGGCCAGCTAAGTGCCAGTCACTTTTGTCATTGCACAGTAAGGCTTGTGAAATGTGTGTGTGTCTATATGGGTTGTATTTGAGTTTATGTCACCCAGTGGGATAGATAATTGTTTAACTCTTCACACTAAGCACCATACTGACATTTTAATCCAGGCTGCCTGCATGGAAAAACATACACATGCATATGCACATAAAGCCTAATACAAACCCTCAAAGCATAAGCAAATATGCAAGTACACACAAATATCTTCAGAAGGCCCAGATAAGACGTGGAAGGCTTTTGCATTTGTGCCACTGCTTGTGTCGTTCCTCTGACTCCCTCTTGCATTCGCTCTCCCAGTATCTTGACTCACATTCAGAGTCTTTTCCAGTGACAATACTGTAGGTGTCACGATTCTCACGGGGAGACGCGAATAATCCAACTAAAGTCTTTAATGAAATCAAACAGGGAAGTACATCACAGGCTGGAAACACACACGCGACAGATAGAGATGACGTTTAACACTCAACCGGAAACACAGGGCAGGACACACTATAAGTACACGATGTAACTAGATAATTAAACACACACAACTAGAACATAATTAACTAATAATCACAGGAACAGGAAACTAACCAAATATGGGCATACAAGAGGAAGGGAAACACAAGACACAAAAGACAATCTTGACAGTAGGTTAGTTTTGAGGCAGCAGGGAAATGCAATACAGACACAAAGCCGAGTGTAATAGAAAGTTACAGAACCTCATTTCCCACAGAGCTTTGTGTGAATGTCTGAGATGAAATGCTCAGAGAGCTTATTAAGATTAGAGGTGTATGTGTTTGTGAAGGTGTGTGCGTGCTTGCGGCTTTTCTTTTCTTTTTGATTTTCTCTGAATAAGGATATATTGGTTTGTTCCAGTGTTTGCACAAAGTGATTATTTGGAGATTAAATTTAATAACTTTATTAGGATCTTCATGCAAATATAAGGATAGATCTTCATGTAATATTTAAAAAAAGAATTTGTATTCTTTTATTCAGCCGCTCATCACATCCAAAAAGCAGGGAAACAAATGCCTAGTGGAAATTCATAAGCCACAAATCAGTTTAGGCGGGACTGGGGCTAGTTGTCACACAGAAAAATAAGGTTTTGAGTTAGTCTAATGTTCAAATGTTCAAAACAGTTAGTGCATTCAATCCTCCAAACAACAAATAAATCAATAAAATAATAATAATAATAATAATAATAATAATAATAATAATAATAATAATAATGAAGGAGCTAAAAAATAATAATACTGACTGGCATTTCGCAAATTTTCTATTGATTGCTATGGAAATATTTTAACATGTTTTTTTTATTATTATTATCATGTTTGTGTGTATTCATTCCTCCAAACAACAAATAAATAAATAACTAAAATGATAATTTAATAAATTACTACTACTACTACTAATAACAGCAATAATAATTGTATATAATAATAACTGTATTAATTTTATGTATTTGTGGCAAGTTGTCACATATAAAAAAATATATTTATTTATTTATTTATTTGTGTGTGTGTGTGTCTGTTACGGAGTGAGGCGAGTGGAGGCGAGTGGATCCACTTGCAAGCTTTTATTAAGAAACATGGTCAAAATCAGGCATGGGTCAAACCACAGCAAACGGATATGTCGAGGGCATGACACAAGAGCAGTCCGGTAAACAAGCAAGGGTCGATCGATGGCAAACTTAATCCAACAGGGCAAGACAGAGAGGGATAATCCAGGTACACGCAATAGTCCAGGCAGGAGCAAACAGGGTCCAAACGGCAAGACGATAGGGCAATCCAAAATACACAGGCAAGGGATCAAGACACGAATGACTCAGGAAATAACAGGATGAACTAGACTTTGAAAACTAGCAAAACTCGGAATGGCTCCATAAAGTTGCTATCACTGGTTGAGGGATAAACGCAAACAATACTCGGCAGTGAGGAAGAGGAAGTCCATGGCTTATGTAGGGTGTGTGATTGGCTGCAGCTGTGTGCATCAGCAGAGTGAAATGGATTGTGGGAACTGAAGCCCAGGGTAAGTGTAAAAGTCTGTGTAGTGTGAGAGTCCATGTGGGTGGATAATGACCTCTAGTAGTGAACAAACGGAAGTTCATAGACTGGATTCGTAACTGTGTGTGTGTGTGTGTGTGTGTGTTTATATAGCCATAATACTGGCTGGCATTTCGTAGAGTTTTAATTGTTGTTATTGTTATCAATTAAAGCAGAAAAAATTGTATGTAGTTGGGGCATGTTAAAAATCTATTTTATGTTTATATGTCCTTAATACTAGCTTGATATTTCTGTTTTTCTGTCTTGCATTTTATAACATTTTAATCGATTGCATTTGCTGAAAAGCCATTAAACAGCCTAAATGTACAATCAATTTAACTTTAGCTTTAATCAAGACTAATTTTAACCGTCTTACAAAAATAACCACATTCTTAGAAACATTAACTGGAGAAAATATTGTGAATTTAGTCTTAATACAAATAAGACATCAAAGTGTTTGCAGCACATCATAATCAAATATTCCCCTTTCGGTTGTGCATGTTTATATCACCATGGTATTAAAAATCGAGAAGCTCATCATGTGTTTCTGAACTGACACATAATCGCTATGTCAGATCGCTGTAGGTTGCTTATACGTTCCTTGTTTGTTTGTTACCAAACCTCTGATGAGGTTTTCTGATGAAATTTGATGAAAACCCTTGCTGCGTTTTTTAAAAGCGCTCCTCATTCCGGAGCACTTGAAAGTTAGCCTTATTTTCAAGCTGTGAATATGTGAGCATTTGGGAATATGTGAAGGTTTCGCAGCTAACAGGGTAGCGGCTCTCGTGTTTGTTCTCAGAGGTACGCGTGAATGTGTACGTTCCTCCAGCTGTGATTTATTGTGAGAATAAGCGCCTGTTGTGCCTATCCTTTGGCCTGCATTGTTCGTAAAAGTAGATTCGGGTTTGATGCACCAGTGTGAAGCCTCGAGCTAATTTCTGTTAGGGGAGAAAAGCACAAAGTGTCGAGCTCAGTTGTCAAAGCGATACACCCTTCAGCTACTCATATTTTCAGTTGTTCCTTCTCTCTCCATTACTCTTTCAAATATGTGCCCTGTCTTCAGAAACACCTTCCCTGGGCCGTCTGACTTTCTCTCTCTCTGAATACATGACTGCCGGCCCTGTCTTTCATCTGGTTTCTAGACTTTGCTATGAGTTTTGGCATTAAAAGTAAATGCTTTAATTAAAATAGCAAGGACATTTTGAAAGATATACTGTAAAAAAAAAAAAAAAAAAAAAAAGATTTTTCAAAGTTGTAAATAAAACAAAGATTAATTAATTATGTTTTACAAGAAAATACCATTTCAGTTTTCCTACAAAATTTCATGTTTAATTCATTGTGTTACTCAATTTCTGAGTGGAAATGGTTTCTACAAGAAATTTTGTTTAGTTATTTTGATTCAGATGTTGGTCAAAGACATTTAAATGTCCGCATCAAAATAAATTTTACAAAAGTGATTTTATATACATAGAAACACATTAAATGCAAGTAAAGTGTCTACTTTTAAGGTTTCAAATAAGTTTTGGGAGAATAAAATGTCAAAATGTGGGTGAAATCATTTAAAATTTAAACAACATACTTATTCTGACCTGTACGTATTAAAATATATAAAAGAATAAGTGAGCATACTAAATTTTATTACATTTCAACTGAGTAAAAAAATTCTTGCCGACAAATGGTCAAAATGGGATAGTGTAAAATTACAAGTAAAAATTTTAAATTACAAGTAAGTAGTATTTGGGGTAAAACTAATTAGTCTTTTAATATGTCATAACTTTTAATATGTCATAAACTGATTCTTGTGGTAAATATGCCTGAGGAGTTTGTTACACTGAATGACATTTTAGTGGCTGTTTTCTGTAAATCATGGTAAAAATGTATGATATTTATTTTTTGCGCAGAAAAAAAGAAAAAAAAAAACTATTTAATTAATCAGGACACTTTCTAATGTATTGAAAAACACAACCTGATCTCATGGTGAAAACGTACCTGTGGGAACTTTTTCGCAAGACAAGAAATATGTACTGCCATGTACGCTTCGTGACATATTCAATGTGAAAAGTCCACTGAGTGGCGCTAAAAAGAGTGTTTGTTTTTTTGTTTTGTTTTTTCCTGGAACAGATGAACGTACATATGGCACATTTTATGTAACGTTGGTTTTGTACGTGTCACCTCAGTTCTTGAAACAGACTTGAAATGTCTGTTGAGTGGTGCTATAAGTCTAATGCTCCACTGACCCATGCACATTTTAGGCATTTTGCATGACTGCAAAAAAAGTTGTGGAGTTGTGTCATTGAGCTGTTGTGCTCATATCAGCTATGCAGCTTTGATTCCAGCTCCATCCTTTCCATTATTACCTGCCCTCTCTTTACTATCCTATTATTAAAATCAGAAAAAGGTCAAAATTAAAAGGTCACTTGACATGTCATAACAGCACAAGTTGCTGCCATGTAGCCTCAGCCTCAGACGTCATGCCCACAGAACATTGGCTAAACGTCTGATGCATATGGCACACTTAGACTTAGTTCACACTGCAGGTCTTAATGCTCAGATTGGATTTTTTGTTGAAATCCGATTTTTTTGCGCTGTTGTTCACATTGTCATTTAATTGCGACTGCCATCAGTCTCATGTGTGAACCGTATACGGCCTTGAAGTGACCCGCATGCGCAGAAGAAGACGTGATGTCAGACGCAGCACACTGTGTTTGCGGAAATAAAAATGGATGCTGCTCGTGTTAGCGTGTGTTTATCAATTTTTAAGTTAATGTGCAATCGGAGCCTAAATAACAAAGTGATAAGAAGAAGAAAATTAAGAAGGAGAGCACGATTTCCTCCAGCGCAGAATTGTGACGTCTGTCGCATTTCAATGACGTAAAAATTGCATGAAATGCGACATGGCCGTTCAGACTGAATTCGCATTGCAAAACATCGGATATGTATCCGATTTAGGAGCACATATGAAAGTGGCCTGGGCCTGATTTGAAAAAATCGGATTTGTGCTGTTCAGACTGTCATAAGAAAATCAGATATGGGTCACATTTGGGCAAAAAAGTCGGATTTGGGCCACTTTAGCCTGCAGTGTGAACTAAGCCTTAGCTGCAAACACTTCAGGAGTTTTGAAGTCATTATCAGATTGTTTAAATTATACAGGATTTCCGGGAGACGTGTGTGTCGCATTCTTTAACATTCCGCCTGGAAACAAAGATGTCGTGGCGCCAAATTCCCTCATTGAAGAAGAAAGCTGTCGTGTTTATAACTGTGACAATTATTGCTAATCAGTATAAACTAAACTCTGGGTTTTCAAAAGTATGTGAAATATTTAAATTTCGTGGCATAGAATCTTTAAAATATGTCCAAGAGTTTTACACGCCGGTCTGTTATTGTGGTGACATTTCCACGCCCCTAAACATGACACGCCACAAAACGAAACGTGATTGGTTGCTTTATCTGTCAGTCAAATGGCCTCTTGGGCGGGTCTTGGCCATTCAAAGCAGACAAAGTTCCCAGACCTTCAGCCATCAGTCTGAAGGTCTAGCTACGTGAGACTAGCTACCGTGTGACTTAATGATTGGTAAAATAATTGGTGTAGAAACAATTTCACAAACAATTACAAAGAAATAGCAATTGAAGTAGAAGTAGAAAAATTGAAACAGTATTTTTTACTCCAATAGTCTTTGTTTTATTTACAACTTTGATTTTTTTTTTTCAATATAAAATGCTCTTAAGCTTTTAATTATTATTATGCTAGCATTTTTATGACTTAATATTAATTTAGAGACTACATGGAAGCACATTAGGGCTGTCATTTTATTTAGAAAATTTAATTATCTACATGAAATCATTTATTCAAATTAACCCCAATTAGTTGCATATATCAATATTTGCTAATAATTTTTGTTGTGTTATTTGTAATAAGTAATTGCACTAATTGAATTTGTTTGCATCCACGTATTTGCCAGGTACATTTATGCATTTAAGTGACTTGCATTCAAATGTATTTTATCAGTTCATTACCTTGGAAACTGAACTCACGACTAGTGCTAGCGCCATGCTCTACCATTTGAGCTACAGAAACAACAGCTTTTCTGAAAAACACACTTTCTCTACATTCACATATAACTGCTGAAAGTCCACTTGCATGTCAAGGTTTGAAACCTCTTTCTGTGTCTTTGCCTTGCTCTTTCTCCACTTTCTACATCACTTGACGACTAGAGGTTCGGCTCTCATGTGTTCTATTTTTGGTTACTTTTATACGTCTACATGAAAAAGGGAATAAAACTAAAGTGCAAGAGAAAAGAAAGCAACAAACTTCTGCAGGATAAGCTCCAAGCTTTCATCTTGTTCAGTCTGAGATACATAAAAAGAAAGAAAGTAAGGGAGAATCTAGGAAATAGAGAGGTTCTTAAACAGAA
Organism: Spinibarbus caldwelli; assembly: GCA_039654775.1. Taxonomy (NCBI): domain Eukaryota; kingdom Metazoa; phylum Chordata; class Actinopteri; order Cypriniformes; family Cyprinidae; genus Spinibarbus; species Spinibarbus caldwelli. Next base: position 10,634,321 of record CM077249.1, on the reverse strand, counting down.
GAATGTCACAGTGGAATTGAATGATTCATGTGACAGAGCAGCTTTACAAAACAACGTGAACATTCACACACAACTCTGACCTTCACGCTGAAGAGATGCTTGCATCTCAGTATGTGTCTGTATTTGTCTATATAAAACTACATGCATTTGGCCATTTAATCACACTTAAAATAATAAATTTTATTTTATTAGATGCCAAACTTAAACAAAATGGCATCTGCAAAAAAATAATAATTTCAGTTTCTTTTTTAAATTTTTAAATAGGTGATTTTAGTGGAATTTTTAGTCTAATGCAGTGATATTCAGACATTTTTGAGTCTCTTAAATGTCCAAATCTATGTTTTCAGTGTTATTTGAGTATATATTGTGTTTTTTTGAGTCTGTGCACAAGAAGGGTTTGAGATGAGAAGTACCGTGACATTAAATCATACGCATATCTTCTCGACACACATACACACAAACGCACTGTGTAACAGGCACGGAACAACCTCTGCTTCTCCCTCAGTGGTCTTCAGCAAAATAAATGTCCCAGAAAGTTTTTTTTCAGACCCCTGGATTGTGATTTATGTCGGTGAGTTCAGTGTGCATGATGTGGACCGTGCCCTTCGCAATGGATCATTTCATAGCAATCTTTCACAAATGGAAAGATTGTATCACTTTGCCGTACAATAGTACTGACTGAAATAATGTTTTATTATATTAAGTAAAAAGTTGGCATCAGATGTGGCTGTATTTGTTCTGTTCTTATAAAACTCTTATATACAATGTGAAAATGCAAAGTTGTGATATCCAACCCAAGCTAAAAGAGCCAAATGGGTGGGATTTTCATATGTGTCACTGATTTGCTTCACATGTTTTTTGAAACCTGTATCAAATATACTTTTCTTGTTCTTCCTTGAGCTGCAAGTTCTTAGAGTCAGTATTTTTTAACATACATTTTCACAGAAGATGTCAATGGTACTGACACAGACAGATGATGAGACCAAACGCAGATGTAGAAAGGGATTGTGGGATGTGGTGTCTAACTCCAGAATCTCTAAACAACATAAAACAGTAATCACTCTATTCTTATTAGAGACAACCTCTGCTTTCTCACTGCTTCACCTCAGTGTATCGACTCATGTGTCACTCATTTGCTCTCGGATCCTGAGGGCTAGGGGCTCATTTCAGCCGCTTTGGAAAGAGGTGCACGAAAAGATTAAGATCGTCACATGCGAGGAACTGTCATTTTAAAGCCTCTTGCCCTTTTTTCTAGTGATTTTTTTCTGTACTTTTTTTTTGTTGTTTGTTTAACAGCCTGTGATGCCCTTCCCTTATTTTCTTTGCTTTTATCTTCTGACTGTTTTATCCTTAGTGGATGGAATTTCTGATCTTTCAAAGACCTTAATGTGTTTATCATCAGGCCAAACCTTAGTAGCATCAGAACTTTATTACACCAGTTTTCCCTGAAAATTATGAAGCATGTTTGTTTGGAAGAAGTGTTCATGCAAGAGTGGGAAGATTGAATTTGTTTTATGTCTTTGCTACAGAATGGGGTGTAAAAAAGTACTGAGAAATTGTATTTAAAGCAGTGGTTCTCAACCTTTTTTTGACTTGCAAGCTCTTCATTATCCAACACAGTATTCGAAGGCCCCTTACATGGGCCTCACATGACAAAGGAATAGTTCACCCAAAAAACGCAAATTTGCTGAAAATTTAGCATTACATCTCTTGCTCACCAATGGATCCTCTGCAGTGAATGAGTGCCATTAGAATGAGAGTCCAAACAGCTTATAAAAAAAACATAAAAATAATTCACAAGTAATCCAAACTACTCCAGTCCACAATAACACAATAACACTTCATACAGTTGTCCTCTCACATTAAAATCCACTAACACATATGTGACCCTGGACCATCATCTGAAAGCTGAATAAATTAGCTTTCCATTGATGTATGGTTTGTTAGGATATGACAATATTTGGCCGAGATACAACTATTTGAAAATATGAAATCTGAGGGTGCAAAAAAATCAAAATATTGAGAAAATCGCCTTTAAAGTTGTCCAAATGAAGTTCTTAGCAATGCATATTACTAATCAAAAATGATGTTTTGATATATTTACGGTAAGAAATTGACTAAATATCTTCATGGAACATGATCTTTACTTAATATCCTAATGATTTTTGGCATGAAAGAAAAATTTATCATTTTGAACCATACAATGTATTTTTGGCTATTGCTACAAATATACCCAAGCTACTTAAGACTGGTTTTGTGGTCCAGGGTCACATATTTGTTTGGAACTCTTTTTACTGATTTTGCTTGTAAACGGTGCTTGATCTGTGCATATTTCTCTCCTGATTCAGATGACTTCTTCACTGGAGAAAGCAATGTTATGGATAGATAGAGGACTTGTATTTTAGCTGGATAAAGTTAAAAATGTCTTGATGGATTTGTTTATAACAAACACTCAGCTTTTCACTTGTTGGACTGGAGTCCTGTGGATTACTTGTGGATCATTGTGATGTTTTTATCAGCTGTTTGGACTCTCATTCTGATGGCACCCATTCACTGCATTCACTTAAAAAGCAATGTATTTAGCTAAAAGCATACTTGAGTGGAGGTAGAAAAGGTTGTGTGTGTGTTGTGTTCTTTCTTACATTTTTTTAATGGAAAAAATAAGGAGACAATTGATATATGTCCCATTAAAATAACTAATATTTGATTGACTCCTTAGACATTCAGCTGGTTTTAGCTGTTTTCTTACTTGAACCTCTTTAAAAATGTTTTAACAATTAAAGTGTATCACTTTAGGTCAAAGTCTTTTCTTCACAAGAATTAATCTGTAACAATTCACATAAAATGAAATTGATGTGACAGGTTAGCTCTGTAAGATGAGAAGTATATTAATAGATTTATGTCATGATCACCAGTGAAATGTGTACTTTGTTATTTGAAGGTCTAAGTTAAATTGTCCATCAACTGAATTGAACAAATTAACATGTATTTGTACGAATAGAATAAATGAACTAAAATAACTTTTTAAAGTGCATCAAGTAGCTATGTCTCCTGCTACAGGAAAACCCAGCGGTCTTTACTCTGTCCTCATTATAGTTCAGTTCACTTCTCAGCTGCCCAGCAGAGCTGATGTCCTTTCTTTTTTTCCTTTGTGCTTCTGTGAATAATTCTTGTCATCAAGGTGGAAAGATGAAAAACTAGCACAGCCACCCAAAAGCATCCCTTTCCCATATCCTGTGCTGTCCATCCTGGTGGCTATGAGCTCTGAAGGTGCTCTCAGAAACAAATCTCTGTCTTTCAGAACTTAGAGGCATAAACTCTATTCAGATGGTAATTGTTTCACATGGGGACGTGATGTAATTTCAGTATTTATGGATATTAGTCTGTGATTTTATTGCAATCTGAATAAGAAATGTCTGTTTTTCTCCAATCATTCAAAAGAAAAATGGTCTTCAGTGGATTACCTACTGTTTTTCTGACAACACCAGGGTTGTGTGGTAATTTGCTTTCTGACCAAATCATTATTCCAGTTTATCATGAAGGTACTGAACCAAAATGTATTTTGAAAAACTTTTTTGACTACTAAGTGGTGTAAAACACATTTGCTGGTAATGAGCATTTGGGGATTTGCTGCAAATGGCATTTCTTTTAGAAAACAGAGACTGGAAGTAACTTCGGTGACATGCACAACACTTTCATTCCGCTGAGTGCATGTTTACAATGGAAAAGCAGATGAAATGAAATGGGAAATTGTGTTGTGTGTGAACTGCACCTAACCAGTTTGAAGTTAGATATGATTGACCAAATATTAACAACTTAAAGCAATTTTTTAGGAATTTGTTTTACCACTATCATATTCAAAATGGTGGAGAAGGAGTGCCACTTAAAATAAAATACATTAATTATCAAAAAAAAAAAAAAACTGTCAAATTGACAAATATATATATATATATTTTTTTTTTGTGAAGTTAATGTTTAAAAAATTGTAAGACATACAGTACATCTTTGATGCATGATGGCAATTGGAGGATTTTACGTTAAATTCTTCATAAAAATGCTGTTTAAAAGTGACATTTTAAATTAAAAATATATATATTTTTATCAATTAGAAAAGCCATTTAATTATTTACTAATTTATTTTTTATTTAATTCATCAGTTGTTGGCTTCCTTTTTAAGTGGCACTCTAAATCTTTCATATTTAAGGAGTGAATTCTGAGAAAATGCGGCTGTCACTTCCATAAATAACTGTTGTGTATATAGTTCTCAGAAGAACCCTGACAACCATATTTAGCTGCAGCGTGTACATGTCATTGCCTATAAGAATAAAATTGCATAACAGCTCCCTCATCCCCCTGTGAATTATCGTCCGAACGCAATGTTTTCTCTCAGGATATCCTTCTTCCCATCTATCATGCGTCTCAGCTTTCTTCTTGGTTCTCATTTTTCTTCTTTTATTAATCTCTATTGTGCCTTCCCACGTTACAGTTTTTTCTTCCTTCTATCCTCTTCTTCTCAGCGTCTTAATGGCTCTCTTTCGCTTTCTGGAGAGAATGCCCAGTCTGACAGCATTCGAGGTTAAACCACAGATTTAGAGACTCCATCTGGAGCTTCCACAAAAGCTCCTTTAAAACACACATACACACACACACTCACATACATGTGCCAAGGGGCCATGCAGAGGACGGCGCACACTTCTCCGGTGAGAACATTTGTTCTCACGAAAAGACGAAAAGCACGAACCCAACTTGGGATTTTCTTTGTTGTGCTCCATGGCTTCTTTCAGAATTGTGCAATTTCCGCTACTGTGTGTTTTTTAATCACACCTCCATCTCAGCAGTCTCGCAGATGCAGCACATGTGCCGTTTAAGCTCATAAGAATTATTTCCAGTTTGTGTTTATTCAGTTTTTTTTTTTTTTGTTTTTTTGTTTGTTTCGCTCCAATCATTTCATGCACATCTGTGGATGATTTGAAACAAAACGAGATGAATTTAAGTTGATTGCTCTCAAGGGAAATTACTTCTCCTATTGTCATGGTAGCCAATGGTGGAACTAAAAATAAAGGACAGAACATAAAATTTCATGTGTAATAAGACAAATTTAATCTTTTGTTAATGTTCAGTGGGCAGGAGGCTAATATTGTTTGCCATGTGATAGGAAGTCATGAAGTGATTCACTAATTCTTCAGTTTGTGTATGATGTTGTGTTAATTGGTATTACCAATGGTGAAAAGTGTTGAAAAATATATGCTCAATACTGGGAGATATGCTTTGATCAAAAATACAATAAATGACTATTACTGTAAAATAGTATTACAGTTTAAAATAAATGTTTTCTATTTGACTATATTTTAAAATCTAATTCATTCCTGTGATGGTAAAGCTGAATTTTCAGGAGCCATTATTATTGTTCAGTTGTAAATAATGGCTCTTTTTATTATCAATGTTGAAAACTTTTTTTTTTTTTTTTTTTTTGTGAATAGAAAGAAAAAAAACAGCATTTCTAAAATAGAAATCTTAGTAACATTATAAATTTATTTACTGTCACTTATTATACATTTAAATTTGCCCTTCATTTTTAATATTGTACGTTTCCTCCTAAAGCATCAATGACTGAGTCCCTGGTTTGTGTTGCTGACAAAAATCCTCCAGGTCCTGTCAGTCTTTGGTTTTCCAGCATGCTGTGCATGCTTGAGTTCTTCCCCACGGTGCCTTAATGATGTTGAGATCCAGTTTTGATACTCAGACTATCACAAATGGCTACAAGCAGTCATTGATGCTGGAGTAGGCAATGCAATACTTTAAACTTTTGAGAATCATCAGAATCATTTGTGAAAATTAAGTTATTATTTTGTCCTTGGGAATATAGTTAAATATCTCTTATCTTCTTCAGGGCAAATTTCTAAATTTAATCTCTTTTATTTCTCTTTTATAAGATGGTGCCTTTGTGTCAGGGTGTCCCTCAGGGGTCAGTTTTGGGCCCTGTTTTATTTAGTGTTTATATGCTGCCTTTTGGGCAGATTATTCAGAAGTATGGCCTGGGCTATCGTTATGCGTATGACACCCAGATATATATTAACACTCAGCCTGATCTTGCTTCTTCCTTTTTGAATCTTTCTGCCTGTTTGCTGGAAATCAAGGCATGGATGAAACACAACTTTCATAAGCTAAATTGTATCAAAACTTAAATTTTATTAATTGGCACTCCATCTAATGTTAATAAGTGTAATAATTTTAAACTTACAGTCGACAATACCTAAATATCCCCTTCTCTCCAGGTGCGTACTTTGGGTGTGATTTTTGATGCTCAGATGATTTTTAATTCTCATTTTAAAAGATTAGAGATTTTGGTAACACTTTACTTAAAGCTTTTATGTATAATGCATTATGATAGTAGTTTTAATGCACCTTATAATGCATTATGAATAATTGTAACCACAGTTAATACATTATAACACTTATCAATTCATTGTTACACTATGCATTTTAAATTTGGTTATAATTATTCATGACAAGATATAATGTATTATAGTGCACATTATGAATAATTCTGATGCATTATACCCTTTAATAACCCTTTATAATGTATTATACATAAAGGCTTTAAGTAAAGTGTTACTGAGATTTCTTTCAATAACCCCCAAAAAGCCCCAAACTTTTGAACGTTATTGTATAAGACACGTCAGTGGAAAATTTATATAATTGAAGTAAAAACTGCAGCAGAAGAAAAAGATTTGGCTTTAAAATTCATTAATTAAACAAACTGTTCCTAAATTTATCAATAATCAAAATAGTTTCTAGTTCCAGCCAGCCTTAAGCTATTAAATAAATCCAATCTGTGGTTGTTTTCTGTGCTGTGGGCAGATGTACCACAGTACAAACGGCATGTTTGCCCTATTAACTGTTTGAACTTGTTAGCATGCAGGTTAGTGTTGGGTTGTAATGGTGGCACTCAATCATGAGAACTATTATAGGCTCTGTGGGGAGTGTCAGGGACATTTTATAAATGACTGCATGGAGTTTATCAATAAACTGCAGCAGTACTAACGCTAGCATTCAGGTGTGGGAAAGGCTTCTGTCTGGGGTAGTGATGATGGTGACCTGTAGATTGGCAAGGGAAGACTTCTAGATCAGCTAGTAATGATAACAGATGATCTGTGGTGCAGAGAGTGTCCAGGTGGACGGCAGTGGAGCCCCAGCTTTTTAAAAGAGTAGAACGGAGAACAGGACTGTCAGCAAAGCTCAAAGTAGAATTTATTACACCACCAGTCCATGACCTTGAGGAAAGTTTACCAATATTTCAGAGCAAACAGGCAAGAAAGACAGAGTGTGTGTTGGTATGTTAGAAGAAAGTCTTTCAGTTAGTTACCTCTCATTTAAACGTTCACCGTGAGCAGGGAAAAAACAGCTTCCTTCAGCACTTACAGCAGTTCTCAGAGGTAATTATAACAACTGCTGTTGTCTCTTCCTTTTTCTTCATTCTTTTGTTGCAGGCATCATGCCATGCGTCTCCAGCTGGGTTGGAGTTCTGCCACAAGTTTAATAACACGCTTGTTCATAAACTTCACTTCCAGGTCCAAGAGTGCTGTCTGAGAAGTGTGGAAGACGTACGCTGTCACTGATATCTCAGACAGACACACTTTGTGATCTGACGTCTGTATGATACTGATACATATCGAACTCAAATCTGGAAAGTATCTGACATTTTTATTTATATTTTTTAATGTAATTTTAGAATTTTATATATTATTTATGGCGTTATTTTAATGCCAAATGTCGAGAGCGCATTTTTGTAGCGCGAAAGTAGATTAATATAATGCGCAAGCGCGATTCTCCCCGCTCGCACGCGGATTTCCTTTGCTCTCGCACAAACCCGGATGCGCGCTCTCGGATATACGCTGCTCTCGCGCAGAGAGAGTGCGCGCACTTAAAACATGACTCTCCCAAGAGGCAACCCTGACTCTCACAGTGCATTATGGGGATTCTTTAGCCGTTGAGTGTACATCGGTTGTACACTTGTTTTTGCGGTACATTGTGGGATTGAATGAGTGCACTCGAGAACGTCCACTATGGTTTCGAACATAGACATAATAAATACCTAGATATTTATTATGTCTATGGTTTCGAACACCACTTAAAATGGCTGTCCCTTCAAATAGTGCACTATTTGAGGGTATAGGGGGCGATTTCGGATACAGCCCCGGTCTCTCTCGTGAAACCAACACGGAAGTGACTAAAACTGCAATTCATCGACTGGCCGCTAGAGGCTGGCTCCAAAAGGGAGTCAGTCCCATAGACTCCCCATGTTAAAATGCCCAACTTTACAGCAGAAAAAAACATGTTTACAGCCTGGTAAATAAAAAGTGGTTTTGGTCTATGTAACTAATTTTGCCCTTCATGACAACTGTGAGGGGGGTGAATTTTTTTTATAAGTCATCCTTTTAAATTATATTAAGCCTTAAAGTTCTGCATAATTAAGGGCGTGGCCACTTGAGTGACAGGTGGATTGCCACTGCTGTCACCACCGTCGAGCTAAGTGGGCGTGGTTTCAGCAACCAACTCCCGCCTCTTTGCCCATTTTCGATTATCCGGGAGCTGACACGCTGCCAAGATGGCGACGGCCGACTCGCTCACTTTGAGCTTCAAAAACGCTCTTCATAAACCTACGGGTGACGTCATAGACACTACGTCCATGTTTTTATACAGTCTATGGCAGGGTTCCTCAAATCTTACCCTGGAGGTCCAATCCACTGCAGAGTCCAGCTCCAACCCTGATCAAACTCACCTGTCTGTGATTTTCTAATGATCCTGAAGACATTGATTAGCTTGTTCAGGTGTGTTTGATTAGGGTTGCAGCTAAACTCTGCAGGAAAGTGGATCCTGAGGTCCAGATTTGAGGATGCCTGGTCTATGGTCTCTCCTCTCGCTCAAAGTGTGCGAGTGTGCACTCAAACTTTGTCCTGTGCACTTGCAAATCTCTCTGTGCTCTTGCACTAGATATTCTTTTCACACCTGGTTATCAACCAATCAGATTTTTTCCATGACTGACCCCGATGAAAATACTAGGCCTACATGAAGAGGGAACTGATCTTAGAATTTCTTTACAATTTAATAATATTTAGTCATATCAAATGTATATTAGAAATGATTAGGAATCAGGTGCTTGGATGATTTATATATATATAAAATCATTTGGTCAAACCCCTCTGAGCGATTTATCTAAACAACTTTCACTAAACAACTTTCACAACAAACAAAAAAGTAGCCTATATGATTCTTAAAGTTCATGTGGCCATACATGTATTGTGTACTTGGGTTGTTATATATATATATATATATATATATATATATATATATATATATATATACACACACAGGTGCATCTCAATAAATTAGAATGTCGTGGAAAAGTTCATTTCAGTAATTCAACTCAAACTGTGAAACTCGTGTATTAAATAAATTCAATGCACACAGACTGAAGTAGTTTAAGTCTTTGGTTCTTTTAATTGTGATGATTTTGGCTCACATTTAACAAAAACCCACCAATTCACTATCTCAACAAATTAGAATATGGTGATATGCCAATCAGCTAATCAACTCAAAACACCTGCAAAGGTTTCCTGAGCCTTCAAAATGGTCTCTCAGTTTGTTTCACTAGGCTACACAATCATGGGGAAGACTGCTGATCTGATAGTTGTCCAGAAGACAATCATTGACACCCTTCACAAGGAGGGTAAGCCACAAACATTCATTGCCAAAGAAGCTGGCTGTTCACAGAGTGCTGCATCCAAGCATGTTAACAGAAAGTTGAGTGGAAGGAAAAAGTGTGAAAGAAAAAGATGAAAACGAACAACCAACTGAGAGAACCGCAGCCTTATGAGGATTATCAAGCAAAATCGATTCAAGAATTTGGGTGAACTTCACAAGGAATGGACTGAGGCTGAGGTCAAGGCATCAAGAGCCACCACACACAGACGTGTCAAGGAATTTGGCTACAGTTGTCGTATTCCTCTTGTTAAGCCACTCCTGAACCACAGACAACATCAGAGGTGTCTTACCTGGGCTAAGGAGAAGAAGAACTGGACTGTTGCCCAGTGGTCCAAAGTCCTCTTTTCAGATGAGAGCAAGTTTTGTATTTCATTTGGAAACCAAGGTCCTAGAGTCTGGAGGAAGGGTGGAGAAGCTCATAGCCCAAGTTGCTTGAAGCCCAGTGTTAAGTTTCCACAGTCTGTGATGATTTGGGGTGCAATGTCATCTGCTGGTGTTGGTCCATTGTGTTTTTTAAAACCAAAGTCACTGCATCCGTTTACCAAGAAATTTTGGAGCACTTCATGCTTCCTTCTGCTGACCAGCTTTTTAAAGATGCTGATTTCATTTTCCAGCAGGATTTGGCACCTGCCCACACTGCCAAAAGCACCAAAAGTTGGTTAAATGACCATGGTGTTGGTGTGCTTGACTGGCCAGCAAACTCACCAGACCTGAACCCCATAGAGAATCTATGGGGTATGGTCAAGAGGATAATGAGAAACAAGAGACCAAAAAATGCAGATGAGCTGAAGGCCACTGTCAAAGAAACCTGGGCTTCCATACCACCTCAGCAGTGCCACAAACTGATCACCTCCATGCCACGCCGAATTGAGGCAGTAATTAAAGCAAAAGGAGCCCCTACCAAGTACTGAGTACATATACAGTAAATGAACATACTTTCCAGAGGGCCAACAATTCACTAAAAATGTTTATTTATTTATTTATTTTTTTATTTTTTTTTATTGGTCTTATGAAGTATTCTAATTTGTTGAGATAGTGAATTGGTTTTTGTTAAATGTGAGCCAAAATCATCACAGTTAAAAGAACCAAAGACTTAAACTACTTCAGTCTGTGTGCATTGAATTTATTTAATACACGAGTTTCACAATTTGAGTAGAATTACTGAAATAAATGAACTTTTCCACGACATTCTAATTTATTGAGATGCACCTGTGTGTGTGTGTGTGTGCGTGTGTGTGTGTGTGTGTGTGTATATATATATATATATATATATATATATATATATATATATATATATATATATATATATCTTGATTTAAGACAGAACTAGGGTCAGATGCCCTATTCCGTAAATATGAATTTATCATATTTGTCATAACATCACTACATTATATTATATGGGTTTAATGTATTTGCAGACAGTGTCATTACCTATAACTGTCATATAACTGTATATTCACTGTTTTAGAGGAGAGTGCCATTGAATGTGTTGCTAATATGAAGTGAGTTTTCATGAAAAGAAAATCTAACTAAAATCAGAACTGAAAACAAACACTGGATTTAAGAAAATAAATAGATACATAAAAAAAAAACTCCCAATAAATGTACATTCAGCGATTCTATCAGAGCATTTAGTGTGTTATGATATCATCGTTTACAACTATTTTTGCATTTGATGTTGTTTGATAGGAATTGTTACTTATTATTGCCAACAACAGAGAATTTATTGGAATGATTTTAAATTCAGTTGAGGTATCTGACATAATATGATATAACATTGACCTTTTATATGAAGTCATTAGAGCCATGGGCTGTTTTTAGATAAATCGAGGGGTTTGACCAACCATAGTTGGACAGAGGTTATTTATATGTACAAACCATCCAAGCACCTAATTTCTAGCCAAATATACATTTGATTAACATTGCTAAATATTATTAAACTGTAAAGAAATTAAAGATCCTTCTTTGATTGTCAAAATATTTCACAGAAAAGAACAAAATACAAACATAAAAGAGATAAAGTAAAACAAAGTAGCCTACAATAGCCAGTGTGTTAAAAATGTAACAATAATAAAAATAATAATAATAATAATAATAAAAAATCAAGGAAAGGCCCTAATGAAGAAATCTGTTTCAAGATATTTTTTAAAAGTGCATAATGATAACTTTTGACAACGTTTAATTCAGGTGCGAAAAGAATTAATCTTCATATATATATATATATATATATATATATATATATATACATATATATAGAGAGAGAGAGAGACAGAGAGAGAGAGAGAGAGATAGATAGATAGATAGATAGATAGATAGATAGATAGATAGATAGATAGATAGATAGATAGATAGATAATATTTAGATAAATCGCTCAGAGGGGTTTGACCAAACAATTAGACAAACAGGTTTTTTTTTTTAATTTTTTTTTTTTTTATAAATCATCTAAGCACACGATTCCTAGCCATTTCTAATATACATTTGATATGACTAAATATTATTAAATTGTAAAGAAATTCCAAGATCCAGTTCCCTCTTCACGTAGGCCTAGTATTTTCATCGGTCAGTCGTAGAAAAATCTGATTGGTTGATAATTTTTGATGTTTAATCCAGGTGTGAAAAGAATTAATATCTAGCACAAGAGCACGGAGAGATTTGCGAGTGCACAGGACAAAGTTTGAGCGCGCACACGCACACTTTGAGCGAGAGGAGAGACACGTTTTAAGTGCGCGCACTCTCTCTGCGCGAGAGCAGCGTCTATCCGAGACCGCGCGTTCGGGTTTGTGCGAGAGCAAAGGAAATCCGCGTGCGAGCGGGGAGATTCGCGCTCGCGCATTATTTTAATCTACTTTCGCGCTAAAAAAAAATGCGCTCTCGACATTTGGCATTAAAATAACGCCATAATTATTATTTTAATATAATTTAAGTTTTTGAATAATTAATATTTTTAAATTTATTAAAGATTTCACACTAATCAAATTAGATCCTTTTAAAGTGGCAGCTTTCTAATTTTTATCCAACAAAAAGGTAAAAGCTTCTGCACTTCCATCTATATTTCATAAGGTCATACTTTATGAGGTTGGCTGCACAATTAATCGACTTTCTAATCGTGATTACAATTACGGATGCCACAATTATCTAATCGTTCAAAGGCGCAATTATTCTGAATACTTAAGATGTGTCTGTTTTTTTTTTTTTTTTCCTTTTTACAGGTTATCTTAAGGGTTATTTCCATTGTTTTAATTTTAGTTTCAGTATAAAATTATAATATCATGCACATTTTTACTTTTTTTTTCTTTTACATAGTAGACATTTGAAGGCTTAATATAAAAGCATAGAAAAAGCAATACAAACAGAAAAATAAAAATAAATAGAAAAGCAATAAAAGTTTTTCAGGAAGAGTGTTTTCAGCTTGTTTATTTTCATATAAAAATATGGCATGCAGTTGCGTCAAAGAAAATAAATTGTGACAATCGCAAGTAATAATCAATTTCAAGGGAATAATTGACAATTATGATTTTTGTCATAAATGTGCAGCCCTATTATGAGGTAGATTTGGGTGCTTGACAGAATTGGACACTGGTGCTGTATTTTTAAAATAATTTTTTAGAGATAGCTTTTAATTTTTTTTTTTTTTTTTTTTACTTTATTTACGTTTTACAGGGCAATTTATTATTGTGATATCCTTTATTTCAGATAATTTCCTGAAGTGAAAGCAGTTCTTGGCCAGAATACATTGACCAGCTACATTTATTAATTAGCCATAAATATTCTTTTTCAAAGTACCTTACTTTGCAATTACAGTATACATTTACCCATTTTTTGGGAATCGAACCCATGACCTTGACTTTGTTAGCGCCGTGATTTTACATTATGAAATACATTTTGTGTCACTTAGTCAGCGGTCTGGCCTCACAAGATTATCATGGTATCCACATCAGAACCGTGAGCACATTAACATATGTCCGCTCTGATGCATGATAGTGATGAATAATGGATGTGAACTGTGTTGGTACACAGAGATTAGCCAATCACAACAGAGGTCATTTACATATACAAGTCTTGAAGGTGTAGGAGCACAAACGAGCTTTTTAAGTCTGAGAGAAGGTGAAAAATGTTTGTGAAAAACGTAACTATGACTGTTTTTAGTGAAAGAAACCTTGACTAACATTATTAGTGCACTTCAGCAGAAAAAACATAGAAAAGTGTGGAACGTGGCACCTTTAATCATGTCAGCTTTCAGCAGGGCTTGCAGGAACAGTGTGTATTGTAAACCTTTTCAATGGTGTATTAGATTGCTATTTCAGTGTTGCCGTTGGACCGCTGCAGTGTGAGAAGCCCACAGGAGTGTGTGTGTGCAGGTGTTTGAACTATGTGAGTATCTGTGAAGAAGGACCCAGGGGTTTACTTCAGTAAAGCACTGCTGCCACATCCAATCTCTGCCCTTCCATCACCCAGAGCTGCCATCTAGTTCACACTAGGGCATCAAAGACAAGAGACTCTCTATCTCTCTTTCTCTCTCCACACACACACACACACGTTTAGTTTCAGTGTATCTGTTACATAGTAAATGCATAGGAAAGATGGGAAATAATGGGGTCCAAAAGTCTGAGACCGTATCTGGCATTCAGAATCTAATATTGAAATGGAAATAACAAAGCTTTGATTAAAGATTTTGAACACTTTTTAGATCACTAATCAAATCAGTAAATTTGAGACATTAATCATTTTAACTTTATTTATTTATTTATTTATTTTGTTTGTTTGTTTCAAAACACAAGATGCTCTTTGGATGACTCTCAAATCATAATAGATGACATAATTTACTAGAAATTGTTATGCTGATATTAGAATTTGAAATGAAAAAGTTGTATTAAACTGAATGTTAAATATTCTTTATTCAATAAACATATGCTATAATGATGAATTAACAATTAACAATTAAATATTTAAAACTGCAATTACACGTTGTTGTTGTTGTTATTATTAATCACTAGATATTAAAAATTTTACACTAAAATAATAATTATATCCACCATCTGAACCGAGTGAAATAATCCCAGTATGTAAGATCCAAGTATATATTCTTCCCTACTGCTGCCACACAATTTAAAAAAGCATTATTTTTATCCCACAAAAAGGTAAAAGCTTCTTCGCTTCCATCTGTATTTGACAAGGTCATACGTTATTAGGGTAGATTTGGTTGGTGCCTGAGAGAATGGGAGACTGGGCACTGTAAACCCTCTGTGCTGCTTTTTCTCAATGTCCTTACATTTAATGCTATTCCAAGTAATATATGAAGACATTTCGGTCAAAGTAAGTTCCAGTGGAGTTCCTTTAAAAACTTTTAGGAGAGTCTTGATTGGATGGTAATACATTGGGGTGCTGCAAGTGGAATTTTAATGGGTCAAATGTTGAATACTGAACCTTGTATGGTTTATTGTGATGGGCTGTTTTATGATTATGACGGCTGTGATTACTCTTCCATTACTCTCGCTTTCAATTACCGAAACTCGTAATGTTTCCCAGGATGCTTTTATTTCATTCTGATTTGTTTATTTTTCATTGCTTCCTGAAGGCAGAGACAAGGACATCCTCTTAATCACAGGGTGTAAATACATGGGAGTATAATACAGTTTTTCAAAAATCCCCAAGTCATTCTGCTCTCACCTCCTTGATGATTTGACATCAGTAGTCATAAGGGACGACGCTTGATAAACGGAAGCCATTTGCCAGACAGGGACTGAAGCTCCCCCCACCTGATGAGAAGCTTCAGTGTTGCAGCTGATTTATGATGTCACAGCACCATAAAGGGCACGCCGAAGCAGGAAGAGATTCATTAGGAAGCCTGTCCAGGTTTTTAGTGAAGTCCAAGAGAGGCGCTTGGAATACTGATGGGCCTTCTGATCTGTGCTTGTCTTGTCCTTAAGATCTCACTTAAATGAAGCTTCCTAAAAGCAGCACACTGGGGATGGGTACAAGTGATCGAGAGCTCGAAAGTGACAGCAATGATCGATTGAAAAAACATAGTAGATGAATAAATAAAACATATATTACTGATCCAAGGACAACTAAACACATGGTTGCCAAAAGTTGCATCGTTTTTTTATCTGTCTGTCTGTTGATAAATTTATTCAATGGATTTAGATTCACTAAACAAGAAATCTGTAGCTGCCTAGACATGAATTTACTGGCAGAAGACCTTTTGCATTGACAAATACACTCAAATTGGCAAATCAAATTTCTTAGCACCATTACTAAAATTACAGTTTTTTACAATCATTTTTGCACTAATAACAGAACCTTCATGTCATTTTTCAAATTGTCCAGTGTTCAAAGCTTTGCATATTGCATTCATATATCTTTGAAGAAGCCTTGCATTTGCAGAAGCATTGGTTCAAAAAACTAATTTATTATGAAATATCATAGGAATATTATTTTAGATCACCCACACACAAGATACCTATAGTTTCACTGTGTATTTGTTAATACAATCATTATATATAGTTGTACAAAATATGTGATTCAGGTTTCATTATTTTACTGTAGACTAGAGAGAATAGTACAGACACAGTTGTATCATTGAATTACTGTAATGTGGAATTTACTGATGAAATAAAATCACAACATAGGTTTTCCAAAGGAAAAATTTAGATTAAAAAAAAAGAAAAAAAAAAAAAAAACAATACAGTATACTGTAAACTGAAGTGTTCCTCACTGCACTATGCATTTATGTTTCAATCAACCCGGTCTTGTGGATTTGGCGACATGTTGTCCAGGTATTTCGACGGTTGCTGCTGGCCAATTAAATTCCGACCTCTCCTCCTTGTCTTGGCTAGGTTAAAGCCTGCCTCATCCAGAAATATGAATTTGTGATGGTTTTCATCAGCATCCAGCTCCATCACCCTCTAAAAAGATGAAAACAATTACTGATTGCAATGATATAGAATGTTTGGGGATTTTTTTCTCCCCCAAAAACAGGCAAATTGATCATACCTGAACATACTCAGTCATCAGTTGCTTCACTCCATCTGTATTTCTTTCAAAAGGCACATGGTATAGTTGTTTTAAAGACACCTGATGTCTTTTCAGCAACCATGCAATAGTCGTCAAACTTATGGCTTCCACATTGCTGAATACGTCACCACATATGTTGCCGAATTTCTGTAAGGTGAATATCATTTCTGGCCCGAACCAAATTGATCACAGCCTACTCTTGTTGGTCAGTCAGAATTTTGCTTCTGCCTCCCCTATTTGGCCTAGTCTCTATTCTGCAGGGAGAAAGTCACAGTAAGAACAAATTTACAGAAATCACATCACACACTGCGGTACACGCTGCCATGCTGTATACACTAATTCACTGTAACAGTTTCAAGTAGCTTAAAGTTTAGTGGATTCTGAAGACTTACTGGTTCTCATTACGGAAAGTTCTGATGATTGAGGCCAAAGATGATCTTTTGAGGTTTGGTTGAAACATTGTAGCTGCTGCACTCATCGTCATGCCATGATTTATGACATAGTCTACAACCATAGCTCTGATTTCATTCGACACCCTTTGCTGTTGCTGCTGGTGTCTAGGTCTGTGGTCTTGTCCTCTACCACGTTCACCCACCTCTCAAACGAGGCCCACGGCCACCTCTCTGGTGAGGCCTAAGCCCTCCTCTATGATGAGGCCCACGGCCACCTCTCAAAAGGGGTGCTTGTCCCCTTCTATTCCTTTGACCACCATGTAATCCTAGCCTTTCACCTTCCACTTCTGGCTCCATGTCCTCACTATGTTGAGTAGGCTACTAGGATACCACTCATCTTACTTATATATGCATACAAATATGTGAAATCAATCAGCAGTAATGATTAGCCATTAACTCATTAAAACCACAAAAGTAATTACGTAAAAGTGACATCTTGCATACAGTAATGTTGAATATGAAAATCTGTTCTGTAAAAGTGGTACATAGGACCATAGAAACCATATCTGGTAAAGAATGAAATATGACATTCATAGATAATGTAGTCCATCTGGGTCATATTCTGTGGTAACTGGTGTCAAATTATCTATCCTGAAATTGTCATGATCTAAACATGGAATATTGTTCATCAGTTTCCATAAAAGCTATGCTTCAAGAGTAATGCAACAGTTACTTATCATTTTAAGCTGTTGTATCAATTGATAGTTAGATCTTTGTAATGAAATGAATAGACACTCAACTCAGATGTAATGTGTGAGTTGCATTTTGAAATAGTAATACTTTGATGTTAAGTTGTGTCATTTTGAACCGGTGATTTTAGTTCAATGAACAAATGATCTTTGGCTTAAATGTATTGTGTCCAAGCATTTGAAAAAAGTGTTAAGTGTTTTGAAAAATGTGCATTTTGATCATTGGTTGTGAATTATGTGTCTAGAGTTTTGAAAAATGACATGAAGGTTCTGTTATTAGTGCAAAAATGATTGTAAAAAACTGTAATACTGTTTTTCTCAATTGCTTTGCCACATTTTTTGAAACAGTCTTAACATTCTCAAAACTGTAAGTGCAATTGTCACAACTGTTTGCTGGAACAACTCTGTTGCATGTCTGTAAAATGTAGTAACTCACCCAAAACATTTAATTCATGCTTCAAAACCTGTTTATTGTGTAAGTGACATATATAACTTGGTGGTTTGGCAAAATTGTGATTTCTATTTCATTACAATCCAAGTAGGCTTGCAAA
The DNA here is from genome assembly GCA_039654775.1 of Spinibarbus caldwelli. Lineage (NCBI taxonomy): Eukaryota > Metazoa > Chordata > Actinopteri > Cypriniformes > Cyprinidae > Spinibarbus > Spinibarbus caldwelli. The sequence goes on along the minus strand of CM077249.1, from coordinate 10,615,849 downwards.
AGGATGTAACATTTCTGGCAGCTTTCAAACATTTCTGAAAATGTATAAAAAAAAAAAAAAAATTCAAACGTTTCCAACAAATCCTGGAAAGTTTCCAAAAATTCTGGAAAGTTTTCTGGAAATTTACCAGAATTTTTCTGCCCCTTTGCAACCCTAATGGCAAGAAATTTTCCAACTTAGTAGACATTACAACCATTCCATGTCAGATATTTATGGAATATACACACATGTCTGACAGTTGACAGTCTGATAATTGAATGGATCATTCTGCATTTGATGGCTCACACGATTGAATAATGTTTAGAAGTTGGGAAGAGTTTGACAATTTCAATGAGAAGCAACTTATCAGTTTTGAGCGACAAGCATGTGCAATTAGTTAATGAGCAAATTGTAGACAATTGTACTTACGCTTTTGCAAATATGTGGCAAAACACATGCAATTTGCTTAAATTAATAAGAAATGTGAACAAGAAATTAATTGTTCAGACATCTGAACTTATTATTTTGATTAAAAAAATAAATAAATAAATACAAAATCTGCAATTTCAAACAAGGGCGAAACATTTGAAAAGATAAATAAATAAATAAAATTTTGACTGTGCCTAATGATTTTGGATATCAAAAATGCCATTCTTCCATGCTCTACAGAAAGTTGAACCGCAACAAGTAAATTGATTAAACTGATGTGTGACCAAACCTGTAACTGCCGTATTCAGAGACTTACCAAAGGCAAGTTGCCACATCTTGTTTTGTAGATTAATGAGCACATTACTCATTTCCACAATCCTAATTACAGTCCTTCTGCAGTGTTATTTTTCCTTTGTGTGTGTTCATGTTTCTTAATTTGCCCAGAGTTTAGTGTAATTAAGTGGCTTCTATGAGCATCCAGGCATCTGTAAGCTGCTGGTTGAGTATTAAAACCTGCTTTAATTACCCAGAAGATTTCCAGCATCACATACACCAGGGTCAAGTTATAAAGTTTAAAGGACAGTGAAGGTCAAGACAAAAATCAACTAGCCGGTCCCAACTCGGTCATTGTGATTGAAGTGCAGAGAACGTAACGAGGACTCATTGCGTGGTGTTTACTTCACAGTCGATAGCTCTTTAAAGCTTAAAGACATCCGTGATGAACATTGATGACACAGATTTGCTCCACACCCGTATTAGTCCTCATTATCGGCACACGTCCTGTCTATGAGAGGCCATTACCGAGCCGAAAAAGAAGGCATCTGTGGGTGGAAGCTCTTAAAGGGTAGCAAGTGATGTAGGGAGGCACCGAGCAGCCCTAACGAGAGCGCTCTCCATTGCACTTCAGCTGCTTGGTGCCTCGAACGCAAATAACAGGCCACTCTAGATGGTGTTTAATGCACAAAGCTCCTTAATGTGGACTTCCAAGCAGCTGTTTCAGAAAACGCAACAGCGATTCTTTTAACCAAACGTCCTGCGAGAGAGGCTGAAATATGATTAGTGCTTGGTGCCTCTAGGTAACACAAATAAGCTTTCGGTGCCACTAGTTTTCCTAGAAACTGTCGAGTTGGAGAAAAAAAGGACTTAGGAATAGGTTTGGAATCTCAGCTTTTCACCTTGCAGTATTTTTGAGGGCTTTATATATAGACCTCTAAAAGTGCCCAGCTTTGTGAATCATTAGTTCTGTGCAGTCTCTGTAGATGAACATACTCATTTTTCAATATCATTCATTTCTATGGGAACCTTAAACAGGCATAATGTTGTATTATATATTGATTCTCCTCACAGCTCCTAGCATACGTTTAACTGCCTTTCTGGCTTTTTTAAGACGAGCCCACATATATCATTCCCTAAATGATGCTTGTGAAAGCAAAAGCACAATGAATTATTTTTGACAGCCCAGCACAAAGTCAATAGCCCTTATTAATTACAATTGATGTAATGTATGGCAAGAATAATACATTGGGACTTGGGGGGAAAACAGCATAAGCCTATTGCTCTTATTTAAGAGAGGGTTTGGCTTTGGGATGAGTGACAGGGAGGTGTGCAGGGGGAGCAGGGAACTGTATAGGCCCAAGTAAGGATGGGAAATTAATTACGGCTGTAATTACATGCAGGTATTTTTTTTTTTTTTAAGCCTCTGGTTGTATTCGAATTCCTGTCACACTTGTGGTGTTCCCGGTCAAAAATGACCGGACTCCAGACAACTGCTTATAAATCTCTCAATATGCTATGTTATCACCAAATATTGGATTCATTCTTTTTGTCAACTTGTTTTCTTTCATTTAGGACTGGTTTTGTGTTTCTGTTTGCATCTGATTAATCGTAGGCCTCATTTATCTGAGAGTAGGTACCTCGTTTTTTGAGTGAAAAAATTATTTTTATAAAATTTATTCTCATAAAATAAAATGAATTTAAATTAAAATATATTAAAACAAAGTATTTTAAATTGTAATAATATTTCACAATATTATTGTTTTAATGTGTTTTTGATTAATAAATAGTGTCATGGTGAGCATAAGAGACTTATTTCAAAAACAGTGAGTCTTACCTTACCTCAAATTTTTGATTGGTAGTTTACCAAAATGGAAGCACTAAACAAAGAAACAAAAATATTAGTAACATATTTCATTAATTCATTTCATTCATTTATTTTTATTTATAGAATACCTAAATACTGATTCAAAAGTGTTCTTGGTTCATTCATTTGGGAATTTGATTACATTGCTCCAATTTATAAGTTTTTGATTTATTAACAGAACCAACTTATAAGTTGTTTGATTGGGAATCAGACTACACTGATCGTGCTGTATGTCGGATTCATTAAACACAACCAACTCATAAGAGTCATTTATTTAAGAATCAAAACATGCTCACTAGTGACTCACTAGTCACACTGTATGTTTTTGATTCATAAAGGAACCAGCTCCTAAAAGTCATTTGTTCAGGAATCAAACTACACTGGTCACACCATATGAATTTTGATCAACTAAAAATAATCAGTTCATAAGAGTCATTTGTTCAGGAATCAGGCTACACTGTATGATGTTTGATTCACCAAAAAGAGCTGCAGAAGCTCATAACCATCTGTATTTTTAATGGAAGTGATCCTTAATTATTCTTGTCGGTTCCCAACCTTAGGCACAAATCTAGAGTGAGAGCAAAGCATCATGGGATTAGATAGTCCTCCAAAACTGAGCAGCCGATTCAACAGAAGAGCCCCTCATGGAGACAAGCCTGCTCCACTTCAATAAACACCTGACAACCACACCGATTTCTCTCTCTCGCTCTCTCTCTCTCTCTCTCTCGCCATCCTTTATCCCTCCGTCTTCCTTTTATCTGTTTACTGGCCTTGAGTCTCTCTCCCAACCTTGCCCTTTCCCTCTCATTCTCACACCTGCGTGACTCGCTCTCCAATCTCGCCCTCTCACCACACTCTTTGACAGGCCACGGACAGGTTGACACTGCCTCCTGTAGCCTTACATATCATTAGGGCCGCTCTCGTCCACAGCCAGACTAGGGGGCAGTGACTCTGAAAGCCCTTTCGGGCCTGGGCTGCTTTCCTCTGGGCAGCCCTCCTGTCAGGCCTCCCTAATACCTTGTTGTGCTTGGGCAGTCAGAAGAAGACCTTTCCCTTGTCTGGAGCCTCCCTACAAGGGCCAACCGGCAGCTCATGTTGATCCATCAGCGTGACAGCAGTGTGGTCGAAGAGAAAGAGGCAAAAGGAACAGAAAAGCGGGCGGTGATGATGATTGACAGGTGGAGAATATGGAGGTTTTTCTTGCTGTGTGTTTTAAATAAGACATTGAAGCCAGTTTAATTTTTGTTCAGTGAGAATTTGTTAATGGTTTATTGTGTTGTGCTTCATAAAGCTGCAAAGCTACAAACAATGTTCCTTTGTCCCATGTTCAAATGCGTGCTATCATAAAAAGTACACCCAGAAATTGTACATTTCATTATTGCTGAACTGAATGAAATGAAATTGACTTAAATTAAATAACTGGCAGGAATTTGCAGACGTTTAGTGGCATTCAACTCCCCTATTTCATTTTCTTTTTCAGATAAGTGTATCACTTTGTATTACGCACGGACTGAAATTACTGCCACACAGCACATTAAAGAGATTCCGATTAATGGCTTCCCTTTTCCGGGTTGCTGGTCATGTTCGTAATTTCATTTAAGCCTCGGCTCATTCATTACTTTCGCTAACAATTTCTCTCTTTTTTTGTAGCAAACATTCACAACTTCTTTGAATTGGCCACTCTAGAAATTAAACAAAGTCAACTGAGCTTGTAAGTCATAAATTAAAATCTGTAATGGTTTTTTGCCAAAGATGACATTGCGCTGTATTTCACACGGCAGGCTGTCTGGTTTTTTCTACTTCCACAAGTTGCTGTGTGAAATTCTGCCTTGTGGAGTTTGCATATTGTCTGTTGTATGTAAACTAGCTATTAGCACTAAAATAACAGCCAGAAACATCTGGACTTGACTGTGACATCTGTCAGCGGGTGTTGATTACTGACCAAGCGTGCATTGCGTGCTGTAAGTTATCTCATCTGAAGCATGTATATGGGGATACAGCTTAAATTTACTATGAAAATCCTATTTCTTTTGCCAAGACAGGCCAATAAATCTTGTAAACAGTGAAAATGGAGCCTCTATTTCCTCTCAATTGCTTCGACGAATCACTTAGATTTTGCAATGACAAGATGTCCCCTTCAAAGCCCTTTTTTCCCAGCCATGTTTGTGTACGGCCGTGCATGTGTGTGCATAGCCAATCCTCCTAAATGAGTAATTCATTCCTTCTGATTCACAAGCAGGTCATTCATTGCCGCATCCTTGGTCAAAACAAAGCACAGAAAGAGAGGAAAGTAGCCTAATCAGAGCACAGAACGTTCTTCAGTTTAAAGGTCAAAGACTAATGATTGATTAATATATCATTTTAAAACACTGGGTGGATTAAATGTTCTAAAATGATATTTTCAGGCTGGATTTGAGTGTAGAAGGACGATATTTACATATTTTAAAGCAATACGCAGATCAGGTTGAATGCACTGTGTTCTTTTACACGTGAGCAGCTCATGATCCAGTGTTCCCCTTTCAGTCGGTCAATCCGAGTCACGTCGGATGACCGATGAAATTGAGATCTCGCCAGAGAGACCAATCCACTTCGAGTGTAACTAAACGAGCCAATGGTCATTGGCATGCGATTATTGCATCCAGCTGCCGCTGATCACAGCGTGAGTATAAGAGGCAGCCGGTGCACCGCATGAATTCATCCTTTCGCTTCGGAGCTGAGTGGTAGTGGTTGAAGCTACTGCTCTCCCTTTCCAAAAGAGAGTGTTCTGCGAGTGCGGGTGTTACGGCGCAGCAGCGGTGGTTACGTTGTATGGGAGAGAAAGATCGTCTTCCTGCTGACAGCCACACTAGGAGTGTGCGGTGGCCAGCTCCCCTGCGTGCTTCAGCACTAAAAGAGCATTTCTCTAAAAGAGTAACACGGGTGATTGCGTCTTTTTAAAGATTTCTTATCACCCGTGCGTTTCTGGGTGTGGTCGTTTCCTGGCGCCTCAGGACGGTCACGATCGCTGCCTCACGTGTTTGGGCATTCAGCACGCTGAGGAGGCTTTCGTGGATGGTTCATGTTCTTCTTGTGGGGGCATGACCATCTCGGAGTAAAACGTCAAACATGGCGGAGTCCCTCTGCCACGATCCGGCGTTCGTTCCCGGGGCGCCACTGGATCCGGTGGAATCAGAGGTGATTTGAAGATTATGGTGAGGGCTTCCCTAAGTGGAGCTCCTCACCCCTCAAGCACTCCGCAGCCGGTGGAGCTGCCGAAGGAGCACGCTGGGCCCTCTGCTGGACGGGGTGCACCACGCGTTTCCTTCGGTGCCCCCTCTGATGACCAGATGTCGATCACTGCATCGGAGGGCGAGCCCTCTCTCTCCAGGGATGACGACCTGGCTGCGTTGCCCCCTTCGGGTGTGGTAGCGTTGTCCGAGCCAGACCCAGAGATGACGGCTATGCTTTCCCGGGCCGCCGAGAATGTCGGGCTCATGTGGAATCCTCCACCCTGATCCCGATCCTTCGAAGCTGGACGAGTGGTTTCTCAGTGCATGAGGAGCTTACAAGATCATGGAAGGCACCTTTCACTGCCCGAAACAAATCTTGTGGCTCCTCCGCTCTCACCACCCTCGATGGTGGGGCCGCTTTGGGGTATACGGGCATCCCCTCGGTGGAGCAGTCTGTGGCCATGCAACTGTGTCCAACAGCAGCTACCACTCTGCGGGGTGACCCGTGTCTCCCCTCACGGGCCTGTAAGTATTCATCAGGTCTAACTGGCAGTGCTTATAAAGCCTGTGGGGAGGCGGCTTCTGCCCTCCACGCCATGGCGTTACTGCAGGTCCACCAGGCCAAAGCCCTGAAAGACCTGCACGAGGGTGGTCATGACCTGGCAGTTCTAAATGAGCTGCGTGCTGCGACGGACCTCGCGCTTCGAGCGACGAAGGTAACCGCACAGTCTCTGGGTTGTGCGATGTCCACGCTAGTGGTCCAGGAGTGCCATCTCTGGCTGTGTCTCGCTGACATGAAGGAGCAGGAGAAGGTACAGTTCCTGAATGCTCCCGTGTCGCAGACCGGCCTTTTGGCGACGCTGTCGAGAGCTTTGCCCAGCAGTTCTCGGCAGCCCAGAAGCAGACTGAGGCGATCAAACACATCATGCGCCGGAGGAAACCTGCTGCTTCCAATCCGGCTGCAGCCCCTCAGCCTGCTCGATGCTGTGGGCGCCCCCCTACGGCCGCCCCTGCTCCCGCGCAGCCACAGCAGCCTTCCACCAGGCAGCGTCGTGGAGCCGGTCACAGGCAGGACGCCCAGCCCGTCCAGGCCCCCGCCAAACCTGGCAGCAAGCGCAAGTGCAAGAGGCCCTGAGACGGGCGACCCAGAGATGGAGGAGACTGCTCGTCGGGAGATGGTGACCGCACCACTCCCTCCCCCGGAGGAGGGCCGGGTGGAGAATCTTTTGTTTCATTTTGTTTTTGTTCCGCCTCTGGCCCAGCAGCCAGCGGTACCCAAAACATCAGTAAAAGAGCAGTTTCCTCAATCTCTGGGTCTCAAGAGGAGGAGAGCGGTGAACTGTGCATCACGGGATCACTTCCCTCCTCCTCTCTCGCCAGCAGGCAGCGGGTGGTTGCCCAAGAGCACCCCTCCTGCCCATTTGTGGAACCAGGTAAGGGCGGTAGCACTCGAGTCCCCGCTTCAAGTCGTCACACGCCGGCTGTCAAAAGTCTCAAGCCGGATTCCTGTGTTTCCTCCCACACGAGGAGGAATCAGGTGACTGTTACACTACACACCCAGACCCCGCCCCCCGCCGTCACAGGCCAGGCCATCACAGGCCCCGGGCCGGGTCCCTGTGTTCCACCTCGCTGCCCCACCGCGGGTAAGTCGGTGGCCCCGTTGGTCCCGCTGGTACGGTCTCTCAGAGCCTGGCTAGCGCTTCCTAGTCCGTCTCGGTGGCTCCTGCGGACCATCAGACTCGGCTACGCGATTCAGTTCGCCCGGCATCCCCCAAGTTCAGGGGCATCCGGTTCACTTCAGTCAAGGCTGTCGATGCCCCTGTCTTGCGTGCGGAAATTGCAGACCTGCTGGTGAAGGACGCGATAGAGCCAGTCCCTCCAGCTGATATGAGGTCGGGGTTTTACAGCCCTTACTTCATTGTGCCCAAGAAAAGCGGTGGGTTACGACAAATCTTGGATCTGCGAGTTTTGAACCATGCACTTCACAAGATGCCGTTCAAGATGTTGACGCAGAAACATGGACGTTGGGTGCGTCTGTCCCCTAGATTGATTTACAGCGATCGACCTGAAGGATGCATACTTTCATGTTTCGATTCTCCCCCGACACAGGCCATTCCTGCGATTCGCGTTCGAGGGTCAGGCATATCAGTACAAGGTCCTGCCCTTCGGGCTGTCCCTTTTGCCTCGACCAAAGTCGCAGACCCTTGTTCTCCTGAGAGAACGGGGCGTGCGCATCCTCTACCTCGCCAACTGGCTCATACTTGCACAGTCTCGAGAGCAGTTGTGCGCACACAGGGACCTGGTGCTCAGGCACCTCAGCCAGTTGGGCCTTTGGGTCAATTGGGAAAAGAGCAAACTCGTGCCAACGCAGAGGATCTCTTTTCTCGGCATGGAGTTGGATTCGGTCAACCAGACAGCACGCCTCACCCAGGAACGTGCTCAGTCGGTGCTGAACTGCCTCAAGACTTTATCAGGCAGGACAGCGGTCCCACTGAAACTCTTTCAGAGGCTCCTGGGGCATATGGCTGCAGCTGCGACCATAGTTCCGCTTGGTCTGCTCCATATGAGACCGCTTCAGCACTGGCTCCATGGCCGAATCCCGAGGTGGGCGTGGAAACGCGGTACTCACCGGGTTCAGATTACACCGGCCTGCTGTAAGACTTTCAGCCCGTGGTCAGATCCCTCGTTCCTTCGGGCAGGAGTGCACCTGGAGCAGGTATCCAGGCATGCTGTGGTATTCACGGATGCCTCAGCCACCGGCTGGGGAGCCACGTACAACGGGCACGCAGTGTCAGGTGTATGGACGGGTCCCCAACTGTGTTGGCATATAAGTTGCCTCGAGCTGCTGGCAGTACGCCTTGCCTTGAGCCGCCTCAGAGGGCGCCTTCAGAGCAAGGACGTTCCGGTCCGTACGGACAACACTGCGACCGTTGCGTATATCAACCCGCAAGGCGGTTTACGCTCCCGTCGCAACTCGCCCGCCACCTCCTCCTCTGGAGTCAGAAGCATCTGAGGTCCCTTCGTGCCATCCACATCCCAGGAGTGTTCAATCAGGCGGCCGACGAGCTGTCTCAAGCGGAACTTCTGGAGACTCCATCCCCAGGCGGTCCAGCTGATTTGGAGTCGGTTCGGAGTTGCTCAGGTAGACCTGTTTACATCTCCGGAAAACCACCCACTGCCAGTGGTTCTACTCCCTGTCCGAGGCAACGCTCAACACGGATGCACTGGCACACAGCTGGCCCCAGGGCCTGCACAAATATGCATTCCCTCCACTGAGCCTGCTAGCACAGACACTGTGCAAGATCAGGGAGGACGAGGAGCAGGTCCTGTTAGTGGCTCCATATTGGCCCAACAGGACCTGGTTCCCGGAACTCATGCTCCTCGCGACAGCCCCTACCTGGCCGAAGGATCTGCTTTCTCAGAGACGGGCCCCCTCTGGCACCCACGTCCAGACTTGTGGAAACTCCGTGTGTGGTCCCTGGACGAGACATGGAGGTTCTAGGTGACCTGCCCCAGGAGGTAGCTCTCACTATCGCTTCAGCACGAGCACCGTCCACAAGATGGGCCTATGCCCTGAAGTGGAACCTGTTCGTCGAATGGTGATCCTCTCACCATGAGGACCCCCGGAGATGTTCGATCAGAGCTGTGCTTTCCTTTTTGCAACAAGGGTTGGAGCGCAGGCTGTCCCCCTCCACCCTTAAGGTGTATGTTGCTGCTATTTCTGCCCACCACGACCCCATAAAGGGGAGGTCGGCGGGGAAGCACGATCTGGTCGTCAGGTTTCTTAGGGGGGCCAGGAGGTTAAATCCTCCTAGGCCTCCCTCCCTACCCTCTTGGGATTTGGCATTGATGCTAAGAGCCCTACAAACTGCCCCCTTTGAGCCGTTGCAGTCAGTCGAGTTGAAGTTTCTCTCTATGAAAACCCTACTCCTGACTGCGTTGGCCTCGAACAAGAGGGTGGGGGACCTGCAGGCATTTTCGGTCGACGAGTCGTGCCTTGAGTTTGGACCGGCTGACTCCAGTGCAACACTGAGGCCCCGGCCCGGCTATGTGCCCAAGGTTCCTACCACTCCCTTCAGGGACCAGGTGGTGAACCTGCAAGCGCTGCCCCTGGAGGAGGCAGACCCAGCCCTAGCTTTGCTCTGTCCTGTACGCGCACTGCATCAGTACGTGGATAGAACTCAGAGTTTCAGGACCTCAGAACAGCTCTTTGTCTGTAACGGAGGACAGCAGAAGGGGAAGGCTGTCTCCAAGCAGAGGATGGCCCACTGGATAGTGGATGCCATCACTTTGGCCTACAAAGCACAAGGTGTGCCCTGCCCACTCAGGCTGCATGCTCACTCCACTAGGGGTGTCGCATCGTCCTGGGCACTGGCTCGTGGTGCCTCGTAGCAGCCATCTGTAGAGCTGCGGGTTGGGCGACTCCCAATACGTTTGGTAGGTTTTATAGCCTACGTGTCGAACCGGTTTCCTCCTGTGTTCTCACCTCAAACGGATAGTGGCACTGAGAGGCCCGGCTCAGAGTCGGCTTGCGGCATTCTTACGCCTAATTCTCCAGAGAGTTCCTTAACCAGGCAAACCCTGTCGAGTCCTCCAGCACTCCGGTGTCCGGACGTGGCGGGGCGTCCGGCGCCAGGCCTTTCAGCCAATGAATTCTTGAAATCTAGTGTGAGGCTAGTGCCCATATGAGAGACCCTGTTGGGATCCCATATGTGTATTCCACGGTATGCTTATTAGAGCCGTGTTTCCCCTGGCAGACCACATTCTGCCATCTCTAATGATCCAGCCTAAGCCATCTCAGAGACTTCCATGTGCAATAGGGCCCTATGGGGTTACTTCACATGTCTAAATGTCACTTAAACCCCTCTGGGAGGAGGTGACTCCGCAGTGTGCCTCTTCCAAGTGGAAGGGCACGCTTCCCAGTGTTATCCTAGTCCTACTGTTTGGGTTTCTCAAGGAACAACAGTAGTTGACTTTCTCTGTGTAAAGCCCGGTCCTATCGTCTGCCTTATAGGAAGGATCAGGAGGCCTACACAGGGCACTGGAAGGGGCAGCTCCTGTGGCACTTTGATAGGGATCCCAATTTTGTCGGTCATCCGACGTGACTCGGAGTGACCGACTGAAAGGGGAACATCTCGGTTACGTATGTAACCCTCGTTCCCTGAAGGAGGGAACGGAGACGTCACGTCCCGTCGCCACAGTCGCTGTATCACCGCTGAGCTGCCTGGACACCGGCTCGGCTCCTCAGCGAAAGCATGAATAAATGTGGTGTACTGGCTGCCTCTTATACTCACGCTGTGATCAGCGGCAGCTTGATGCAATAATCGCATGCCAATGTCCATTGGCTCGTTTAGTTACACTCGTAGTGGATTGGTCTCTCTGGCGAGATCCCAATTTCGTCGGTCATCCGACGTGACGTCTCCGTTCCCTCCTTCAGGGAACGAGGGTTACATACGTAACCGAGACGTTTTCAGTGTCTCAAAGCAGTTCAGTACTCTGTAAGTGCTGTGAGTTTGAGTCGTTTATAACTTGTCTTCCCAAACTTGTAAGGAGAAGTGCTTATTAGCCAAGTGTTGTCAACAAAAGAGAAGCTTTATAGGCTTTTCTGTCAAAATAAAAACACAAAATTAACATTAAAATTACCAAGACTATAAATATTGGTATTGTGATTTTACAGTTGTACTGTTTAATAATAATAATAATAATAATAATAATAAGAAGAAGAAGAAGAAGAAGAAGAAGAAGAAGAAGAAGAAGAAGAAATATACTATTTTAAATATTACTATATTATTATTAATATTACTATTATTATTATTATGTTCATATTGATATAGAATCATAACGTTTTTTTTTTTACTCAATTGTTCAGTCTTACAAACAAGGAGAGCAAACCTGGAACAAAAATAAAATAAAATAAAATAAAATAAAAAAATAAAATAATAATAACAATAACGCAAACTAGCATTGCATTATTAGTGTCTGTTCAAGTCAGACAGTAAACCAGATTTTATTTAAAAGTAATTTTACATTTTGTAGCAATCATTGTAGTTTTCCAAAAAAATAAAGTGTTTAAATAAGTTATTTGTTAAAAAAAATAAAAATAATAAATAATTGAATTCATGTTTGGTTCGTTAAGACTGTGTTTTGGCTGAAAATAGTTCCCAGAACAGTGTATCGGTGCTATATATAATGGGTCATATGTTCACCCTCTCAGATAAAAATTTAGAGTGCCTATCTGTGTCTATTTTGGTTTATGTCCACTTCTTCATATCAGAGTGTCTCATCAGTCTCCATATTACTTTCTGTCTGAGGTGAAATCGATGTTTCTTCTGGAGGCTTTGCTATTGAGGTTATGATAGCATGCCACTGCCAGTGCTGTCTACCAGAAACAGTGAGGGAGATATCACATAGGATACAAGCAGTGCCTGCTCTGGAAATAACTTTGGCACTTCTTTTATGATGCAATAGATTTGAGAAAAGAAATGAAAAAGTTGAACTTTAGTTCAGTTCTTTGAAACAATAATCAGATGTCTGTCAGCTAAAGTTAGGTGGTCATTATAGTTCTCATATTCACTTGTACTTTCAGTGTCATTTTGCGTCAAAAGAACTTTAGTCTCACACTCTCACATACTGTAAACCTGATTTCAATTTTTATGGTTTGGAAGGATATAGAAACTGAAATATACAATTAAGACAGACCATAATGTTTCTGTGCAAATTCTGTAACTTTAAAGCAGGTAAGTGCTGAATAACCAACAATTGTTCTTTGGGGTCCAGAGTTTAATTGAAGTCCCTTTAAGGCAAGTCAGTTCACTCATCTGCTATCTTGATAGTCCCTCTGGGCAGCTATTTTCTATGCAGGCAATAGTCATACAAGTACATCTTCCCTCTACTTGAATGGAGAAAGAAGTAAATCTCTTTAATGTTTGTCAAGATTACATTTCAGTATGTTTCACATCAGCAATAAAATCTGACAACAGTGGCAATCATAAATTGTGCTTCTTCAGCTGATCAGGGTAATATGGATATGCTTTCTACAGTAAACAATCCATTGCAGAGATATATGTACATTTAATTGTCCATTCTCATTACCTCTGCTTATACAGTTACAGTTTACCTTTTCTATCATCTAAGATGCAGTTTAGAGGTTAACTTGAGATAAGCTCAAATTAATCTCAAATAAACACTGATAATTTAATTACACTGTTAAACAATTGAATTTTAAGCAGGTGTAAAAACTAATATTTCATCTTTTACATATAGTGTTTTGATTCATCCGTTTTCTTTCTTTTTTTTTTTTTAAATGTATTTAGACAAAATAGAACATAATTTTAATATCAGCTGTCAGTTATCATCCATATCATGAAAATAATTATCAGCTTCTTGGTATCAGCCGGAATTGTAATATTGGTGCATGTGTGTACTTTTCTTCTTATATTACACACCTACACAAAAAGGTAATAAAGCTGTCAACGGGACGTTACCCAAGGTTATTATAATTAAATAAAACTGAAACTTTGGGAAAAAATAAATAAATAAGAAAATAACCTGGGAAATAAAAAATATACAAAAATAAATAAAACTCTTTACTCACGTGTTAACTAAAATAGAAATAAAATTTAATAACTAAACCATGCTGATGAACTAAAATAAAAATGAAAACTAAAATTAACTGAAAAAAATAAAACTAACAGAAAACGAAGCTAAATTAATAATAATTTGACCATGAAAGGTAAATAAAAACCAAAACTAAATTGAAAACCCAAAACATAAATAACTTTTGTGCATGGCACCATTCCAAAATGTGCTAATTATGTAGGTACCATTTAGGTACTAATACTGTATGTAACTTTAGCCTACTAATATGCGGTCTTTTTGGGTCAATACGATACAAAGGTGTACCTTTTGAAAGGGTGCACAACTTTTGACAGCTTTTGTATTTTTTTTTTCCCTGAGTGTACAGACCCACATGTTACTATTCCAGTTAGTTCTGACATCTCTTTTCTTTTCTGTGTCAGTTACAGACTGTCGTATCCTGGAGAATCTTCAGCGCTATGCCTCCCCTACTTACCTGCCCGTCAACTATCAGCTCCTCAACACAGAGTCCTCCTTCTTTCTTAAGGAGTCCACCCAGGACTTCATGCGCAACTCTAGTTTCCTTTCCAGAACGGAGCTGTTCTTCATCCACCAGGCCAGGAGACCTCCCATCATCAATGCCACATATGGGACCCTTGCGGTGGAAGAGCCTATTCCTTTGGACCTCCTCCAGATGCCTGGCTCCTTTGTGGCTTCTTCAACCCTCTTCACCTTCAACTGGAAAGTACAAACCTTTGTTCTCAACGAAAGGATTTACCTGAACAAACCCAAGGTTCAGGTCTTGTTCTACATCGCTGGAAGGGACTGGGATGACTACAGCACGGTGGACAAACTCCCCTGCGTTCGGATGTTCGCTTTCCACGAAACCCAGGAGGTCCGTGGGAGCTGCAGGTTGCGAGGGGACATGGGTGTCTGCGTCGCTGAGCTTGAGCCCCTTCCTGGGTGGTTTGCACCTCCTAGCGTTGTCCCTGGACGGCAGAGGGGTCCGGATATGTCTGAAGGAACGCCTGTAGAGCTGTACTACAGCCTTCGGGCCGCAGAAGTAGGGAGCTGTCTTTCCGATGAGTTAGGGGTCAAGAGCGCCGCTCACTCGGATCAAGAGGGATTGTTTGGGTCGCCGACCTCTACACCCATGAGGCGCATCGGGAGTGTAAGATTATTCCAGAATCCATCTGCTCCGGAATTATCAGAGCAGCGTTTGGATGGGAATTTTGCAGTGCTGGTACCATCCTCGCCAGTTCGGCAAAGGGATACCGTGTCAGCATATGTTGCAGCTTCGCCGTACTCACCTGTGGAGATGTTCACTCTCAGGTAAGAGATCTACAACCACAAGCATCTCTGCTGTGTTAGCAGATAACTATACACATGAGACCATTACCAGGGGATTTCATGGCTGTGTTACAAGACACTCTTAAAAATAAAGGTTCCAAGAGGAAGAACAGTTTTGTTCACCCTTCAGTGTAGAGTTCTTAAAGGGGTCATGAACTGCCTTTGTTTTTATTTTGTACTGTTCTCTGAGGTCCATTTATAAAGTTATTAAGATTTTTACATCAAAAATATCATAATTTAGAAGTAGTAAGCTATTTTTTGTCCTGTTTTTAACCCCCCTAATCAGAACGCTCTGTTTGAATAGGCGTGGCGGATTGACTCGGAATTAAATGCCCACTGCAATGATTGGCTAATAGTTGAGTATGTTGATGGACGCTGTCATGATTTAGGTCAAAAATGCTTAAATAACTCAATACAAAAAGCAATAGTGACCACGTAATGAAATCAGTTACTCACACTTGTGTGTTGTGACATTACTGTCAGATCCAGTATAGTCGGCACAGCATCATCTTTTAGTGTCAATCTTTTTGAAAATCCTGTCGAATTGTGCCTTGTTTGTAAACGAATCTGCAGTAAAATGAAGTGAACAAAGGACCAAGTTCTTACTGACGCAGTCTGGATCTTCATTAAAAATAAAGTTCATTCATTCTTTCCTAATGTTGGGATCAGAAGGAAGGCATAGCAAACACTGTTTTTTCACAACTTGGCACTGCATGTTGTGGAAGTGTATTCTTGTCTTCAGAGCCATCTTTATCGTTTGGTTTCTGCGTAGACCTGCGTGTTCGCCTGTCTCGTAAACACTACATGCTTGAATCGGTGGGTGGTGCTAAACGGGCAGCGATGTCAAAGCAGGCTTCTGCAGAGGCTGTGCTTATCAACACTATTACATCATAGAGTAGAACATTCTGAAAGATGTCGTTTTGGCAGACTGCCTTCAGTATAAGCTGTTTTTAGACTAACAACAAAGTTTAGAGTTCTGAAACTTACAGGATGTTTTTATAGTACAATGACCACTTATATGTCAAAACATCAAGGGAATTTTGGTTTCTCAGTTCATGACCCCTTTAAAAGAACCATTTTTCTTAGTATTAAAAATGTTTTAATAATATAAAACAACTTTTGTGCATTGGAAAGGTTCTTTATGGGACGTCAATAAAGAACCTTTATTTTTAAGAGTGAAGTTTTCTGTAATGAATGCCACAGAAAGCTCCACTATTGACGTCACACCATTTTATCAGCAAAATTAAACAATTTGCTTTGCAGCTTCACAGATGTATTAAAGCCATTTGCTTTGTTTTTTATCCTGTTATTTTAATTTGAACTAATCATATTCTGCCCAGTTATCAGCCTTCGCTCTTCTTGAATCTCCATATTTGGTTGCATATTTTCCTTGGCATAATCATTTGGCTTTTGAAATGGTTGTGATTAATTCCGGCTGGTGTGCCTGAGATGAATTTTCACTTCATGGTTCCTTTACTTAATTTAACTATGCTTTTTGTTTACCATCGCAGAGAGAAAGACATCTTCATTTTCAGGTGAAAACATCCAGCCGAATTTGCGGGTACTAATTAGAATTTGCAGATGTGGCTAAGTGATTTGGGTAATTAACACACAGTGCAAATGAGGATGTCATCAATTAGAATGCGCCTCCATTAGCTTAATGACTGCAAGCTCGTCCAATTGTAATCACAGTGGGCGAGAACATTTATAAACCATATGAGACCCAACCTGACAAGAGGTCAAGCTAATTTGTCAACCTTGCATGTGCACATAAGCTAAGAGGCACTAGCAGAGATAAGAGCTGAAGAAAATCAGCTGGGGTTTTTTGCTGACTCCTTGGCTAAACTTGTAGGAAATAGTGAAAGGGCAAATCAGAGATTGTTTTTTCAGGGTTGTACGTGTATTCATGCTGGTTTGTGTGGATGCGTTAATGTTTGTTTTGTCCAAAGATGTGTTTTGTGATCAGCAACCACTCTACTAAGATATGCTGATAGGACATAAAGACCTGTATTTATGAGTGTGTGGTTACTGTACTGTAATCACTGGAAAAACGATTCATGAAAAAAAATATTTGTGGTTGTATAGTTATGCAATATGCATGTTGAAAGGGCCGTATGACCGATAAAATCATGCTTTCATTTTTCTCAAGCATAACATTATCATCTGATGAATTATTGATGTACAGCTTTAAATTAAATCAGTATTAAATAGTCTACAGAAGATCATTAAAGGAACTTGAAAGAAACAAATGCACTAATTCTGAGTATTAATGATCCATTAAATGTTTTTCATGAGCTGCTGAGTATGAATGTCTCAATCGAGTTATGACACCATGAGATTATTTATTTATTTATTTATTTTATTTTATTTTTTTTATACAAGAGTGTGAAGAGAGGGGGTTGTATATCTCTTCTGCTAAATGAAAATTAGACAGACTAATTAAGGTCTGCTTGAATTAACATAAATAATATTCATGTAGGAAACCATAGAAAATATTTTGATTTCATTATTTTGAGTTTTCTAATTAGATTATAATTGAGTATATTTTCTAAAATCAGTTTGGCTTATTTACATATTGCATATTGCTTTAGCAGGCACTCTGCATTAAGTAAGATTTTATGATGAATTACTGTATGGCTGGATGCTTTTTATCTACGTTTTTCACTGTATATTTCTTGGTTATTTATCTGAGATTTTTTCAACAGTTAAAAAAAATGAGCAAATGTATCCAAATCTGGTTATAATAATTATTACTTTAGGCTGTGTGGAAAGCGTCCCACAGATACTGTATTAAGTCGAGCCTGTGGAACATCCACCGCCTAACTCCAAAATAAGCAATCAGCCCGTCCCAGAGTAAACAATCTTTTTCCAGATGGAAGAGAGGGCTAATCTTCAGTAACTCCGAATCTACACACACATTTGTTTTTCTATCATAATGGGGACTATATATTGACTTTCAGTCCAAAATGTAGGCAAAAACTGACCCACACGCACTCGCTGTGTGGATGAAGATACAAAAAGCAATTTTGCTGAAATGATTTTATTTCTCTTCTCATGCATAATCCTTTTAGTTCAGTGGAGGTGTCATCGTGTATTGCTTGTTTTGATTCAAAAGGTGTCCACTTTTAAAATGATTTTTGCAGGAATTCAACTCAGAACGAAGCATTAGCTTTTAAAAAATGAAAGAATATAATCTACTACCACTGCAGAGTACAATGCACCACCAACTACTGTACATAATTAGTTGAAGCCTGCAACTGTAAAGCTTGGAATCTGTGAGTCATACAGTGTTCAGAAATGATGCTTTTATGTTGCTATTGTTGTCGTGCTAAATAGCTCTACAGTGATTGCTGCATATAATCATTATGGCTGTCAATGCATGTTAGCTTACTATAATGTGATCAAATGTTAACCTCACCCCCATCTGCAGAATGGTATTTCAGTATACTGTATTTGATATGATATGTTCTTGGTTGTTCTAGTTAATGAGATTTATCGTTGAATAACTGCATTTAGTTTGAAATACTGGTGAAGATTATCAATGCAACTACGGAGATGCAGTATTTAGAACCTCTGATATTGTAATCAATTCTTGTTGTTGTTTACACTGCTGTTCAGGTTTGGGATAAGTGTTTTTTTTTTTTTTTTGTTCTTTTTTTGTTCTTTTTTTAAACGTGATCAGCAGGGATGCCTTAAATTCATAATGTTTGTATTTCAAATGAATAATCAAAGAAATGTTTCTTGAGCAGCAAACCAGCACATTAGAATGATTTCTGAAGGATCACTGAAGACTGGAGTAATGATCTTGAAAATATATTAAAATAGAAACAGTTATTTTAAAACTGTAATATTTTACAATATTACTGTTTTTATTATATCTTTGATAAAATAAACACAGCCTTGGTGAGCATAAGAGACTGAAAATATATTGAAAAACCTTACCAACACCAAACTTTTGAACTGTAGGGTATATTGAATATAAATATGGATGTCAGAATTACTGTTAGGTATACACATCTATTTTTAAATAGTACTTTTTTGTCTTTATCAGGAAAAAAAAAAAAGGTCTGTGACTCTCATTTTGGTGCAGACATGGAAATCCAACTTTCTTAGGTCACTATATTGGTCATTTAATTGGGTCAGATTCCCACTGTAACATTCAGAGCTTGAAACATATGCAAACATCTTCCTCTCTGATAAGGGACAATAGATTTTCAATTTAAAGACCCCTTTAAGCAGCTTATTATGCACCTTTCTGCTCTTGAACTGAAGTAATAAAGGTTCAGTCATGAGTCACAGCTGGTACAGACTCTGTATTCGAGTCTCTTGCAGTCTAATGCAATATTTTCTATCGAGTGACGTAGCATCCTATAGGTAACATCTGTTTATGCTATATATATCTCTCTCCAGCACTGAGGTCTTGGAGATAGCGATTATTTTTTCCCAATGCATTGTTGAAACAGCACACTTTGCAAGAATTTATTTCCCTCATCACAATCAATAGCTAAATCTTGCATCGCTCTATCTGTAATACACTTGTTCTGTTTGCAGGTAACTGGAGGATTGCATCCAAGTTGCTAAGTTGCTTTGATTTGCGTGTGTATCAGCAACATTTTCCAATTTCAGCTTCAAGATGAAAGCAGCAACTTTTATTCCCCGTGCTTCATATGCACGCTGTTTTTATTCTCATGGCTGACTGAAGGAAGTTCCTGACTTTTGCAAGAAAACTATTTAAATGAGCCATCTGAGTTTCTTAAAAAGTATTAAGGTGAAGAAATGCTTGTTTGCATCAGCTCCCCGCTCTGGATCTGGTGGGTTTTTTTTGTGTGTGTAAACATTGCACTATAATCTGTCTTCTTTATCAATGTCACCTGTGTCTGCTGAGGCAACTCCACTGGTATTTTACCCTATATAAAAAGAGATTTTTTTTTTGTTGTTCTCTTAAACTTCATGAATTATACCATTTTAAAGCTTCAGTGTGAATTATACATCATTTGGATATTCATAAATGGCTGACATATACAGAATCCTAATTTTTTATCCTCAAAAGTAGCTTTTGTACTAGACTGAAATAGGTAGTCCTACCATAGTATGAAGAGGAGTAGAAATGCACGAATGTTTATGAGTAATCTGAACTCATCATTTGTTTCCTTCAAACACATAAAGACAGTATAGCTGGGTGATATTAAGAATGAGAATTCAAATTAAAAATTAGTAGAATGATTTCTGAAGGATCATGTGGCACTGAAAATTTAGCATTGCCATACAGTATAATTTAGTACATTTACGATTATGTATAATATTAGAAAATTAATGGATATACAACAATAATAAACATAGAATGATTCATATATTATCACAATAAATGGTATTGTTTATCTTTGAATCCATTAATTGAATCAGTTTGGCCAAAGATGCATTAAAATCATCAAGAGGGGTAAATATTTATGGCTGCAGCTCATAAAGTAGCCAGTCATAATGATGTCTGTACATTGAAAAAAAAAATAAAAAATTGTGGTGAAATAAATTTTACTCAGAAATTGCTAATACATTTCACAAATAATTACAAAGAAACAGTAAGTAACACAATGAATTAAGCATGGAATTTTGAAGTTAAAAGACTAAATATTTGTTTGTTTGTTTTTTTACACTATAATTGTCAGACTTCTGTCCCTGTGTCTTGTGCTTCCACGTGCTCCCAGTGTTTCCATGTCCTTATTTGGGTTTTCCTGTTTCCTGTCTTTGTTATGTGTAATTAGTTCCAGGTGTTCCTCGTTTTCCCCTTGTGAGGTCTGTCTATTTATAGTGTGTTCTGCCCCATGTTTCCCATCCGCTGTTGAATGTCTTCCTTGCCCGTGCTCTGTGTTTCCCTGTTGGAAATTAAAGACTCTTGTTTTGTGAATTCCTCGTCTCCTCGTCTCCCCGTTCCACGGGGTTTGTGACAGAACAGCGGACCAACAAAGTAAGCAGTGCCCCTTCTCCTCTTTTGTTTTTCCGTTTTTGAAACATTTTTTGTTTTCCTGTTTTTTCCCCTCCACGACTATGGAAGTTGCCGCTCGTGTCATCGCCCTTGCCTGCTGTGATCTCCCCTTCTACGAGTATGCCGGAGAATTCTGCGGGCTCACCGCGGCAACGGCGCTGGACGCCTCCGCTATTAACCATCTGTTCTGGCTTGGGGCCAGTTATCATTGCCCTGTGGACCTCCCCAACACAACGGGACTTAGTTGGAGGGCAGGAGTCTTCTGGTGTCTGGGGAGTGTCCGGGCCCGAGCCAGAACCAGCTCGCCATCCAGTCCGTTCGCCGTTCCCCTCTCAGGCCCGCCATCCGCGGCTCCATCAAGCATGCCGCCGTTCGCAGCTCACACAGGCTCGCCGTTCACAGCTCACTCAAACCCGCCGCCGTCCGCGGCTCACCGTGGCCTCAGAGGCAGATCCGCCATGTCCTCCCGAGTCCCCTGATCCGCCATGTCCTCCCGAGTCCCCTGATCCGCCATGTCCTCCCGAGTCCCCTGATCCGCCATGTCCTCCCGAGTCCCCTGATCCGCCATGGCCTCCCGAGTCCCCTGATCCGCCATGGCCTCCCGAGCTCCCTGCTCTGGCATGGGTTCCGGAACGGGCGGCGCCCTGGAGGCAGTCTGTCCTGTTACCCTGTCCCTGGAGGCCTCCAGAGCACCCACCCCCCCTCCCCGTTGGATGTTGTACGGTGCGGGACACGCCTTTTGGGAGGGAGGGGGGGGTGGGGAGTAACTGTCAGACTTCTGTTCCTGTGTCTTGTGTTTCCACGTGTTCCCAGTGTTTCCTGTCCTTGTTATGTGTAATTAGTTTCAGGTGTTCCTCGTTTTCCCCTTGTTAGGTCTGTCTATTTATAGTGTGTTCTGCCCCATGTTTCCCGTCCGCTGTTGAATGTCTTCCTTGCCCGTGCTCTGTGTTTCCCTGTTGGAAATTAAAGACTCTCGTTTTGTGAATTCCTCGTCTCCCCGTTCCACGGGGTTTGTGACAATTCAGTATTCAGAGTTGGAAAAAGTACCTTATTAGGGTTCACTAGCTGAATATTTGTCATTGTCTGAATGTTTATATATTTTGGATGTGGCAGGATAAAAACTTTGTGTTTCTCAAACAGTTTTTGTTATTTTAATCATGCACCCCCCACTAAGAACAATCCACAGAGCGTTTGGATGCTGAATATTGGATTCAGAGGCTGTCAGCTGTGCTTAATAGAAAAGTGTGAGGGAGATTTGTAGTCATATACGTGAGTGTGTATGTGTGTGTTTTTGTTTACATCAAGCAAGTGTGTGAATACCAAAAGCAGAGCCTACTTAAAGGGAAACAATTTGCCCCATCTTTAAAAGGCAGTGCATTAGTGGGCACATTATCTGTGATTCTGCCTCATTATACACACTGATGGACAGCAGTTAACTACTGCAGTCACCTCACCCTCAGCTGGACCCTTCAACAGCTGCACTGCACTGGCCAGCACACAAATAAAAAAAAGCTACTTCATTTCATTTGATGATTTCACTTTGTGTTTGGAACTTGACAAAAAACAAAAGAGATGATTATTCATAACAAATGTCTAGCATCTGTGCAAAAACAGATTCACAGCATGTAACAACACTCAAAACAGGCTGAAAGGGATAGTTCACCCAAAAATGAAAATTCTGTCATTAATTACGCACCCTCATGTCGTTCCAAACCCATAAGACCTTCGTTCATCTTCTGAACACAAATTAAGATATTTTTGATGAAATTTGAGAGCTTTCTGACCCTCCATAGACAGCAACACAACTGTAATGTTCCCAGAAACGTAGTAAGGACATTAGTAAATCAGTCCATGTGATATCAGTGGCTCAACTTAAATTTTGCGAAGCTACGAGAATACTTTTTGTGCGCAAAGAAAACAAAAATAACATAATTTATTCAACTATTCTTCTCCACCAAGTTACATCTTCTGCCATTTTGGAGAGTACCCAAGAACGTAATCAACGTAATCAGCGTTGTTTACACTTAGGGGAATGCGTGCGTATGTGTTGTGGTACTGTCTAAAATGGCGGAAGATGGTAACTTGAATAAAGTCATTATTTGTGTTTTCTTTGCGCACAAAAAGTATTCCCGTTGCTTCGCAAAATTGAAGTTGAGCCACTGATGTCACATAGACTGTTTTACCGATGTCCTTACTATGTTTCTGGACCTGGGAACATTACAGTTGCGTTTCTGTCTATGGGAGGGTAAGAGAACTCTCACATTTCATCAAAAATATCTTAATTTGTGTTCAGAAGATGAACAAAGGTCTTACAGGTTTGGAACGACATGAGGGTGAGTAATTAATGACAGAATTTTCATTTTGGGGTCAACTAACCCTTTAAAACTAGTATTATGAAATAAATTGGGGTTCTGGTTTCTTAACGCTCAGTACAGAGGTCCTAATTTTTAATTAATTATTATTTTATTTTTATATTTTTTTTTGTACTGGTTAGATATGATCTGTTTGATAGACTGAGTTGTATGGATTACTTGTGGATTATTTTGATGTTTTTATCAGCTGTTTGGACTCTCATTCTTACGGCACACAGGCATTCACTGTTATATTGTTACAATTTCATTTACGGTTTTATAAAAGCAAAGGCACTCAAAGCTTTTTAAAAAGTATATTTGAGCCAATTAAAATTAAGATCACTCATTAACATTTTTTTTAATTAGACATTTAAATATATTTAATGCATTTTAAACATTTAAAAATTTAACCTTTTTTAATTGGACTCTTATTTTGTTGCAGCCTCGTTTAGAGTCGCTGAATGTTTGTTCTCTGACACAAGTAGAAAAGATGCTTGTCCTCAAACATAAGGAACTTGCCCTTCACAAAAACACGCTCGCAAACAAATGGACACCTACTTAATAAAGAAACTGCTAATTAGAAACCCTTTGCTCAGCTGCTACTCCTCACCACAACCAGTCCTCTGACCTCTCATCAACATCTATTTCTTCTGCTTTCTGTTTTTCAGCTCATCGTAACTCAAAAACCCTCACTAACGCTTTCAAACTCCAGGACCATCTAATTAACAGACCAAGCAGAGCCAAACAGGCACCAGCTCAAGCACCTGCATATTTTGAACTCTTCCTTAACACTGATGAATACTTGATTACTACTGGCCAGCGAGAGCTCATTATTTCTGTATATTGAGTGATGTTTAGTCACATCCAAGTTTCTTTGGACATTTCATCAACTGGTTTATACGGATAGTCTGGTTGCTAGGTAATTGTAGCTAGAGCTAAGAAGTATCTTAGCGATGAAAAGCAGAAATGAGTTTCATGAAACTGAAACGTTTCTCTTGTCAAACTTCTGTGAAACATGAAGGATGATGTGCGCTGTGGATACTTACAAAAAGATTGACAGAGTCAGTTTGCAGCAGCTGTTGTGTATTTTAAGCCATACTCAAATCTTTTCAACATAAAACATTGATATTGGTCTTTATCTATGGTTTGTCTAAATATTTTTATTATAAAAACATCACATTTGTACAGTAAGTTCACTACCTGTGTAGGGAGATTAGACAAGGGATCCACATTAGTAAAATTCTGAGTGATGTTAATAATAATAATAATAATAATAATAATAATAATAATAATACTTTTATTATTATTATTATTATTATTATTATTATTATTATTATTTTATTTTTATTTATTTGTTTGTTTTAAATGGCTATTAACAGTAAATTGCAGAAAAAAATATATTACTTTTTTTTCCCTTCAAAATTTGCTTTTGGAATATATTTCATTTATTCATATATTCAAAAATGTGTATGTAAGCGATACAAGTAAATCATAACATTGTAATTATAAAAAATAGATATTCATTTTCAAATTGGCTAAAGATTGCATTTTACTGCTATTAAATTAATTAATTATTTGTTTGTGAAGAATACAGCAGAGATCTAAATGTAAAAAATGTAGCAAATTAGTGTACAAAATTAAATATACAATATTACCTAATATATATGCAATATCAACTAATGCCAATAAATAAATAAAATAAAAAAATCTAATATTAGACTGATATGGTTCTAGTATATTGAAATGGTTCAAAGTATACTTTGAAAGCACTAAATTTGTATAAAAGTATTTGGTATAATACTTAAATGTTAAAGTTTCCAGAAACAGTGGCCCTAAAACATATTTAGACACCTGCGTCCTAAAACTCATTACACAATCCATCTGAAAGATCAGTCAGAACCAGAATCCATCATGTAAATAGCACATTAAATTTCTATCTGACAGAAAGATGTGATGCAGAGCCTAAATAATCTGTTAATGTAAATCCTATAACCCTCTCCCTCTCCTCTTTCCTAATGGATGTAGAACATTAGAATAAGTGTCTTTCTCTCACAGCTTCCCACAGATGTGATGTGACAAACTAGTTTGCCTAACATTGTCATTTCCTAGCAACTGAATAAGCCAAAACCAACAGATTAGCATCCCGCTGATGAGAAGATCTCATGAGTGTTTGCACAGCCTCTCCTAGCCACAGCCTCGGTTTTTCCCTCAGTGTATAACGGGAAGATTTAGCTGAGTATATTAAAGCTCTTCTCTTATCTGACTTCTTATTTTGGGCGTTTGCCATAAATGAGCTTTTTGTTTACTGCATTTCTTTTATGTCTAACAGTATCAATATCACTATCTTTGGGTAATGCCACAGTGTGTTATGTTTTCAGTGTATGGTGACTTCCATACTAACTCATATCGTATTATGCTGGCTCCATTTTTATAACCACTTATTGGCTTTAAATACCTTTTATGTCAATGATTTGCATAAAGAATGTTTAATGAGCTGCCTTTTATTAGGACAGAATATTCATGGCAGCATTTTCCTTAATTTTTGTTAAATCCATTAAATGACTCTAAAGCATGTTGATGTAGCCCACATATTCAGGAGATTATAATTTCATTATTAGTGGGATCAACCAGCCTTCACTATTACCAATTAGTGTTTAAAGGCATAATTGGAAATGCAAATCAACATTATTTTCAGTTTTATCACACTGCATTAAATCCTGCAATAATGCATGCCTGCTTGTGTGATTGATTCATCTATAGTTACTAGATGATCATGCATGTAATGTGTGTTCATGCACACATAAAGTATATTAATTTATACTGAAATGCATAAGAAATTAAATTCATACATGGACTTTAATACCTTTTTTCTACGATGAGCATGTTAAGTTCTGAATTTAAATTCATTTTGATATTTTTTTGAGGGGCATAACCTCAAAAAAGTCAGGGTGTCCTGAAATTAAATAAAACTATATTAAAAGAACAAAATAATTTTTAATGATTTTTACCTATCATTTTGAATACTACTTTATTATAAATTTAAGAATGATTTTATAATCTGTTAAAATCATGTTAGAAAAACTGCTATATTAATATTTAAAAAAAATGTCTAGCAAATAAGAGTTGTATGGTGCAAGTAAAATGCATAGAAAATCTCTTAAAATAACAGATTATATCAGATAATTTGGCCATTTTATGACATGGCAATGTTAGTTGAAGTTGTTGCAACTTATAAAATGTAATATTTATGAATTAATAATTCATTATAATAATAAAACCTTTAATTATTATTGAGATGTGTAACTCATTTGTACAACTTGGATACTACGGATATTCGTATACATATATCATTGACCCATACCCTGCTTGTTGACAAATCCAAAAAACGAGAAAATTACTTTTGCTACTGGGACTCATGAGAATTAAACTGATGTTGTTTAGTAACAGGAGACAATACAAAAAATTAAATAGAATCAGTTTAAATTGAATGCCTTTGACCAGTTGGACCTTGTGTATCTTGTGTGTCTTTTGTGTATCTTGTGTATATAAATTAAAATTATATAAATTTGTATATAAATTGACCTTGTGTATTTTGTGTATCTTGCTAACTGAAATCAATCTCCTTTAGGCTTTACTCCTAATAACCTTATTTTTGGATTCAGTCAGTTTTAGAAGCATTGACGATGTCTGGCTAAATCTTTTATTTTTATATTGCCTTCATTCCCCTCACGTATCTAATAACATGCCGCCATAGTTCTGGGTCAAGAGGTGAAGCAAAGCGGCAGTGTCTTTATGCTGAGTTCGCTTGTTGGACTTAAGCCTAATACGTTCTTACATTTTTATTAGCAAGCAGATTGGATAACACAAGCGCCAGATTTGTTCCTGAGCCAATATGTCACTTGTGTCTTTATCGGATGATTCTAAGGCTGGATGATTTAGAGCAAGAATCCTGATAATTAAATCTATGATACGCATGCTTTAGGAAAGGTTAGCATCATTGCTTAACTGTACACTGTGGATGTGTCACTATATATGGACATCAATAGAGCAAATACAGTGCTAGTTCTGCTTCGCTACTGTCTGTCTGCTAAACAAGGCAGCATCTATTACCAAATATTGATTCTGATTGGTCAGACCTTCTGCTTTTTAAATATTTCCATATTGTAATGTTAAACTGTATATTTTTACTGTTATCACTGGCATCCTATTTCCTATACTGTGCAAGTTTCATGTCTCTGTATTACTTTGTAGTTTCATTCTTTTCACATAATATAATAATTTCAACTAAAGTTAATATTTCATGTCCATTATGCCTTACAAATGTCAGAGCTGTGGTGTAGCAGATTTGTCTATGGTGTTAATGTGGGAAGTGTGGGTTTGGATCTGGTTTGCATCATCTCCTGATCTCATTCTTCTCTCTTTTCTCAACATAATTTTATATTTTTATTATATATTTTACAAAAGTATTTGGACACTTGATCATAAACCAACCGGGACTTCACATTCTAAATGCATAGACATTAATATTGAGTTGCTTCCCTGATAATTGCAGCTATAACAGATGCTTTTCAGCTTCTTATGGTATTCCTTGGAGTATTTCTGTGGGAGTATTTGCCCATTCATCCAGAGGTCAGGCACCGATGTTGGATGAGAAGGCCTGGCTTACAATATCCATTCCAATTCATCCTAAAGGTCTTCGGTGGGGTTGAGGTCAGGGCTCTGTGTGGGCCAGTTCTTCCACACTTGTCCAACCATGTCTTTATAGACCTTGCTTTAGCCTAACTCCTGTAAAACTGCCGCATACCATTACTTTACAGTTGGCAAAATGCAGTCAGGCAGGTAATGTTCCTCTGGCATCCACTAAACACAGGCTCACTCATAAGACTGCCAAACAGAAAAGCGTGATTCATCACTCCGTAGAAACAGGTTTCCACTGCTCCAGAGTCCAGTGGCAGCGTACTTTACACTACCCCACCCGATGCTTGGCGCTGTACTTGGTGATGTGAGGCTTGCATGCAACTGAAACCCATTCATGAAGCTCCTTCCACACAGTTTTTATGCTGATATTAATGCTAATGGACGTTTGGAAGTCTTCAGCTATGGAATCAACAGAACGTTGGCAACTTGATGCACCATGCACATCAACACACAATGACCTGCTCGGTGACTTTTCGTGGTCTTATGAATAATAGCTTACGATAATTACGTAATAATTACAAGTTTTTTTGCTGTTCCTAAACGCTTCCACTTTCCAGTAATACCACTTACATTTGACCATGGAATATCCAACGCTATCTCACAGCCAGTTCGTATGTATTTTACAAGGTGGCTAATTCGTACAAATTCATACGATCTGACTCATACAATTTTGTATGATTTCTGTGATGGTTAAGTTTAGAGGTTAGGTGAGGTCCTTCGTACGAATTCCTACGAATTTGCCACCTCCTAAAATACGTACAATTTTTCACAAATCATATGAATTCATACGAGTGAGGTCGTATGAATTTGTACGAATTAGCTACCTTGTTAAAAATGTATGAATTGCCTTGAGATCAGGTTGGAATATCTAGCAGGGATAAAATTTCAGGAACTGACTTATTGCAAAGGTGGAATCCTATGAATTCAGTAAGCTTTTCAGAACGACCCTTTTTTCACAAATGTTTGTAAATTCAGATGGCTAGGCTAGGTGCTTGATTTTTGCCACGTTCATGCCATGTTGTAATTACCGTAATTTTGAGATGACATCACACAACATTCTACTCAGTGCTGTTCACGTCCTCGGACTCAGAATTATGCGCTTCTATAGCAACACTATCAATGCCTAAATGTTAAACGTGTTATCACGTTTAATTACGAGTTCTAAGAGGACGTGAACACTTTTCACGTCCTCTTAGAACAAGTTGAAATCTCGTAATTACGGTAATTACGATATGGCATGAACACACCTTTTATACACCTGTGGCCAGGGGCGGACTGGGACAAAATTTCAGGACGGGAAATCTCACACTCATCCAGGCCATCTCATACATCCACAACAAATTTTGAAAAAAGTTTAAATCCCTAGGCTGGAGTCGCACAAAATAATTAAATGTTATCTCTTGAACTTCCATTTTCCTTTTTAGTCTCTTCATTTTCCCTGACATCTCTCTGTCCCTCATGTGTATGTACCTTTTATTTTAGAAAAAAATTAAGTATTACATTAGAACCGTGTGTTATTGTTTTATCTTGCCTGAATGTCAAAATTAGTACAATAATAGCTACATCTTGAATATATATTTACAGAAAAATCTTAACACTGAACATGTTTTTGCATTATCATGGATCATGTTTTGTCCTAAGTGAAATGGTATTATTAGGCCTATGGTAAAAGTATAGTAACCATGTTTTTTTGGCGGATTGATTACCATTTGTATAACCAGAGTTTTACTACAAATACCATGGTGAAACATAGTGTAGCGAACCCATTGTTAATTTGTGGTTACACTCTAAAAAAATAATGGTGCTTAAAAGGTTCTTCACAGTGATGCCACAGAAGAACCAATTTTGGTTCCACAAAGAACCATTCAGTCAAAGTTTCTTTAAAGAACCATCTTTTTCTTACCTTTTTATAATCTGAAGAACCTTCTTTAGCCACAAAGAACCTTTTGTGAAACAGAAAGGTTCTTCAGATGTTAAAGGTTCTTTATGGAACAAAAAGGGTTCTTCTGGCATTGTGAATGAAGCACCTTTATTTTTAAGAGTGTACTTTAACTATAGTAACCATGTTTTTTTGGTTTTATTTTTAGTAAAACCAGGTTAATTTTTGTAAGGGTTGTGTTGTTGTCTGCCTTAGCTCCCTCTAAACCTGTTATAAAACGATGTGAATATTTGTCTGCTATTCCTACTCTTTACAATAGTAATTATGTCCTTTTGGTAATTGTTCAGCAATTGACTGCTACTGTTAACATTTGCTAGCAGTTTAATGCTTAACTAAGTAAACAAAGACAAAACTACAATAATCTATTTACAGATGTAACTGACCTGCACTTGAAGTCCTAAACAGGACAGTTTTGCCTCTCTGCTCCACCTGGGCACTTCCACTCCAATCTCCAGTCTCGCATCCTTTTGGCGGACGCACGGATGCGCGGAGCGTGCACGAGGCGAATCGCGTTGCCAGTCAAGACCAGTCTTTGGTCAAGACTAGGGATGCAGCGATTAACCGGTTTCGCAATTAATCGCGCTTTAAGACGTCACGGTTAATTAATCGTAAAGGTTCCGCTCAGTGTTCGAACTATACCGTGGACTTTGGGGGAGCCCACTTGTTTTTGTTGGGGGGGGGGGGGGTTTATGCATAACAGCTAACAGAATACATAACAGATACAAGTGTATGCACTACTTGCTTGCACTATATAGGATAAATCACTATACAGGATTTACCCTATTATACTTTATCGACACAAATTGATAGGTGAAACAACAAACAGCCACCCACAAATAGTCTATAAACAAAGCATCAGGCTGTCTTTGAGTTCACATGAACAACGGTTAAAGTTACTCGTCAGGCTACAGAAGAATACCATAATTTCTCCGTTCAATTAGACCCAAGACATCGAGAGTCACACAGACCTATAACAACCCAGCCACAACACATAATTGCGAATAACATGCCTTACCTTAACATAGAATCGACCACAGAGGCCTGAATGGATTTCAAGGACTCCGCGCGCAGATCAATGGCCTCCAACATTTATACTTTTTCTACGAATCTTTTGAGTTAACGTACTAAACATGAGTGGAATTTGCACCGCAGCGCCCCCACACCTTGATGCTCATGACAAGAATAGCAAGTATAGTTATCTTTATTGAAGCGAATTAGGTTTAAATCGCTGTCATGCATGAATGAATATTTTTGCAATTTTACACATGATGCTCACATTACACAAAACTGAAATTGCACGTCAAAATAACACATTGTCAATATTTTTTGAGACCCCCCAAAATTTCACAAATCACGTTTTCAGGGGAGCCCATGTCTTATTAAGGGGAGCCGAGCTCCCCCTAGCTCTCCCGTAGTTCGCACCCTGGTTCCGCTAAACCGAGTGTTTCTGTTGCACGGAATGGAACTGTTGCGGTTTGCGCAAAACAAAATCAAAGTTACACTAGCGGTGCACCAGCTTAAAATTACGTGCTTATCAGAGACACGCATTACATTAACTGTGACAGAGGGACCAAACAGCAAAGCTTTATTTCCACCAGAGAAATGCCTGTGGATATGTGGGACCATTTTGGGTACACCAAGTATGACCAGGGTGTCATTTAAATATTGCCGTAAAAAACTGCTGCTAAAGAGCGAATACATAAGGGATAATGCGCGGCTAGCTGTACACTGAACGATTTTAATGCACGACGTGAAGGCAAGAACCAAGCTATACGGCTCATTAGCTCAGCATTCTGCCGCTTCAGATCAAAAAGAGATGAAATAGTGCGGTAAGATCACATTTATTTGAATTAATGAATTATAACATTTACTTGAATTAATTATGAGAGAGAGAGAGAGAGAGAGAGAGCAGTTGCCTGTGTGAATTAGCCTAACTATTACCTGCGTCTGTGCGTCTCTCCGGTAAGCTATTTAATCAATTTTATTAATAAAAGTCACGGGGCAGCGTTCTCAAGAAGTTTGTGTCCTCCTGAATGTTTGTATCTACGTGCACAGCGCGATCTCCAATCTCACAAACCAAAGTAATAGACATGATTTTCTCAGGCCGCAAGTAAAATCATATGAATTATTATAAAGATTATTCAAATGAATACGTATGGATGAAAGTTGATTACAATAATATTTCAGTTTATTTCCATCATTAGTAACAGTTTCTCCTGTGGGATAAATAAAGTTAATATTAGTCGTATATTAATAATACTTCATTAACTTTGTTATTTACTATCCCTATTGTAGTATTATTCATAAGTAAAAACCAACAAGTTTTTTTCTTTTTTTTTTTTTTTTTTTCACCATGTTTCCAAATTCTCTACCCCAGGTCCAAAAGAAATGTTAAGAATGTACAAACTGAAAACATGAAATACTTTTGTGATTTATTTTCATTTGTTATTTTTAAAAGAGAAATACTGTCATGGATGTTTACAGAGCAGAGGTCACCTTTTTTAATTCCAATGGGAGAGATGGACTTTTGTTTGTCTTTTGTTTATTATTATTTTGTGCTGTATTGTTGGTTACTGTGTTATTTCTGTTTCAAAAGCCAGCAATAAATAACACTTTAATATCTAAAGAGTGTTCATGGGATTTTATACATTAGTAATGTTTAGTAATAAATGCATAATCATCATAACCGTAAAACCGTGATTATTCCTCAGACAATAATCGTACCAACAAAATCTATAATCGTTGCATCCTTAGTCAAGACTAACCGATTCATGATTTATTCGAGTTTTATTATTGAATGGCGAATTAGGAAATAATCACTTTAGAACATTCGGCAGGCAATAAAAACAACAACAACAATAAAAAAAAAAAAAAAAAATGTAGGGCAGCGGGTCAAATTGGCTGCCAGGCCACCGGGAATTCTCCCGGTGCTCCCGATGGCCAGTCCGCCCCTGCCTGTGGCAATGGGTCTGATTGAAGCACCTGAGATCAGGTTAATTCACATGTTTCTCCCTATGCTTCTGTCCATATAATGTGTGTGATTTTTTTTTAATTTTTTTTTTATTGAAAATAAATTCTATACATCTAATTTATTAATCAGATTTAAACAATAAAAAATGTATATTAGTAAAACACCAGACCTTAAATAAAAGGTCACATCTTGTTTATTGTTTAAATACCAATTAGTATAAGAGTATTGATCTAATTGGTATGAAAATGAGAGACATTTTGACCTCTCAAATAGATGTTTGTGAGAAAACTCATCTTGGTGTACTAAATGAGGTTTGCACTGAAAAATCCCACACATGAGCCTTGTAGCATGTTCGTCTGGCGATGTTCCATATTTCTTTATTTCCTTTTGTTTATTTATTTATTTTTGATGTTCCTTGGGATGTCAGATGTGTTCTCAGTGTGCCCCAAATCTGCGACACAGATTCAGGAAAGAAAACCGAAACACCGGGGGGCTATGCTGTGCTATAATTCCTGTTCTTGGCTCAGGAGAGAATGAGTCACAACGGTGCCTTACAATTTGCAGAAAAGAACAGAACGACAAAATCTCTTTCTGGAAAAGTACAGAGTAATTTGCTCCATAAATGTGCCAATGAAACAAAATTGCAGTGTTAACTTTATCTGTTGCTGTCTGAATGTGTGATTTTATTGTGTTTGATATTTTATTGTATTTTTTGTAAGGGATAAACACCTTTTAAGGGTGTCCATGAAATAAAAATGGGACATTTTTGGCTTTCTCTGTGATAATATACTCCTTTATTTGGAAAAAGTACTAAAATATTGGTATTTTATATCTTACACTCATGGGTTTGTATACATTTTTGGTCCAATCAAATGCTTTTGATGATAAAGATTGTCCCTCCCACTAATACATCTCAGCTGATTAGCAATAGCAAATTATGGTCCATGTTATAACTAATGATTATTGATTATTTAAAAAGAAAAAAGGATACATTTCAGTTTTAATAGGGAACAACTTAATTTTCAGTTTAATTTTCCATTTTCCTGTGCAACTGATGAACTACTCTATCCATGAATGAAAGAGAAATACCTACCAATCAGAGAAATACAGAAAATCAAATCGCACCATTCTATTCTATTCTATTCTATTCTATTCTATTCTATTCTATTCTATTCTATAATGCATGCAATTTATTTGTTGCCTTGCAAATGACGTAATCAAGTCTCACCCCAACTCTCTCTGTCTCTATCTAATTTCCAAATATTTTTTTTTTCTTAAAATCTGACTGACTATTTTGTTTATATACTTATAACCCAAAACTCATTGCTTTATTTATTTATTTATTTATTTATTTATTGTTTTATTTATTTATTTTATAATTTTTAATTGTAATGTGGAATTTGCAAGACATTAAGTTTTCAGAGCTGTACTTCTCGTACTTCTCGAGCTGTACTCGGGACATATCCCCAGTGAAGACCTCGACTTATATACAATAAAACTAAAAATAAAACAAAATAACTAAAAATATAATAAAATACCTAACTACATAATACTATTATTGTTAGAAATTGCAACAATATAAAAATAGAAATATAATACAGTTATACATTTAAAATTTAATTAAAAAAAATAAGTAAAAAAATAAATAAACAATAATATCCTGGCCAGAGGAGAACTGGCCCCCTGACTGAGCCTGGTTTCTCCCAAGGTTTTTTTTCTCCATTCTGTCACAGAGGGAGTTTTGGTTCCTTGCCGCTGTCGCCTCTGGCTTGCTCAGTTGGGGACACTTAATTTCTAACGATTATCATCAATTTGATTTCATAGATACTATTTAAACTAAACTGAGCTAGACAATGACATCTCTGAATTCAATAATGAAATGCCTTTAACTGAAAATTGAGTGTTTAATCTTATTATTATACATTACTGACACTCTATCCTCCAATTTGATACTGTTAAGTGCTTTGATACAATCTATATTGTTAAAAGTGCTATATAAATAAAGGTGACTGGACTTGACTTGACAATTTCCAAATATACATATTTTTTTCTTAAAATCAAAGTTTGTAATGTGATTAATTTTAGAGCTGGTTGGTTTGGTTCTTAAATTTCTATGAAGGAAAAAAAAACAAAAAAAACAAACAAACAAACAAAACTAATAGGAATAACTGGAAACCAGATGGCTTAAAAAGTATATGGGCACTGTTGCACTCGATTTAGACTCCGATATGTTGACGCAATTATTTTTCTTCATAGAACCTTCATTTACACAACCACTTACCCATAAACACCCCTGCAGTCTTCCCTTCTCATGGTTTCAGTCCACTTCTGGTGGTCTAAGGGGTCTGTCTACAATATCAGATCAGTGGATAATCTCTTCTAACCTGGGTGATGTTATCTTCCCCCACGTACAGCCTGTTTAAGCCCACTGGCATGCTTCTCAATCCCTTCCACCATCCTTCACGTTCTCCCGCCTCCACTCTGAAATATCAGATTAGTCAAAGATGAAGCACCTCATCACCTCCCCTGTTTTATCTCAAATGTGTTGCATGACAGTCTGGCTTCACCCTGAGGTTAAACTGGATTTGGTGCACTTGACTCCACTCAAGTCGAGATGGAAGAGATCTGGGGTAGTGGATACCTCGAAACGTTTTCTTTTTCACCTGTTGGGATGAAAGCGCCCTGGCCGCCTTTGACCTGTTTCAGTCTTTACTGCTGATATTTAAAGAAAAAAAAGAAGAAGATGATAAAGAAGAAGGAGGCTCAACACTTAATCAGAAAGTTTCTTTTCTCTGGTTGCATAACGTTGCGTTGGCTTCATAAAATGTGAAACATCTCAGATTGCATGGGAGTAACATTTGAATCTTCATTCACCTTAAGGTTGCGGCCAAATTGATTATTAACAAATGGGGTCATGGCACCATTTTTATTATATAATTCTATAACACTTGCAATTTATTTGTTGCTTGCACAAGTCAGAATAAAAAAAGATTCACAAAGCCTTACAGTATTGTGGTGAAATAGTAACAATGCTGATGTTTTTTGCCATGGCAACATCATAATGCATTAGGCTTAATGTCACCTTGAGGAAAATATATTGTTAATTCAGCTGCCTTCTGAAATAGAAATTTATTTCTGTTTATGCGCTTCTAATACTCAGATTGATTCTCCAACATTTTCATAGCTTCATAGATCTATATTTTATTTTTTTACAGTGATATATCGTTCATTAGTGTAAATGTTTCTGTTTTTCAATATTTTTTTTGCCAGCCATTATTGCTAATATTTTCCTGTTAAAGCTGAGACACATTTGGAACAGCAAAACTAGCTTCATTAGTCTTACTCACAGAGATGAACCTCCACGCTGATGTGAGATGGCACAATTTTACAAATATCATATTGTGCTCGGCCCACCTTTGATATCTGTATTACTTTCATGATGGGAAAATGGGCCATTTCGATGATTTGCTCCTTTATAATGCCAAAACGATTTCTCATTTCATAGAGCAGAGAGAATCTCACAAGAGCTGCTCTTATCGTTCACGTTTCTACCATCCCGACCTTGAGTCCTGACTCTTCGTGATGTTTTGAAATGCTTATTAATGTTGTACATTACGAATCCTAAATGACCTTGTCGTGAAACACAAAAATGCTTGATACGCACTTGATTTGTAAAGAGTTTGATGAAGGGAAATCAGACTTCTCTTCATCTAATTTTAGTCACGTTATTTGTTGACAGGACTGCAGTTTCTGTTCGTGATTAGGGAATCAAAGAGTTAGTTTAAAACATGTTTTTGATCAAAGCCCCTTTGTCTGAGCAGTTTATTTGACATGAGAGCATTGTATCACACTTTTCCCATCACATGTGTATTACATAGATCATTATAGGCTGTCAAATAGATCTGAGCTCTTTTCACTTAATTTAGAGTGGGCAGATTTAATTAACCTTGCCCTCCCTTTGGGTTCCTTTCATCCCAGGTTGTTTTATCTTTTTCACATTGACAATCATGGATAAATGCAATTAAAATTAACAATTAAATCTCTGTTTCGGTGGAAAGCAAATGAAGGCATTCAATTTTTGACAGAATAAAGTTCATAAAATGTTTGACTGAAAATTAAAGGTGCGATGTGAGATTTCTGTGCCAATAATGTCACAGAACAGAATTGTTTTTTTTTTTTCCAGATTCAAGTTTTCCAGAACACTTCCACCATCTGCCATTGGTGAACAGATGGATAGTTGGATAGTATCTGCATATTAAACTTTGAGTTTTTAAAATAAATATTATAATATAATATAATAGTAATAATAATGTTGATAAAATATTTATATAATATATACTATTTTATATAATAATAGTGCATTTATATATTTTTTCTTCTATAAAATAAATAGATTATAATAAACAAATTATATGTAAATAAATGAATTATTATTATTTAAATTTTTCTGAAATAAAGGCTTCTCCTGTTTTTATCTCAGAGGTTCTGGTTTCCAATTTCGTTATGCCTTTTAGTAAGATAATGTATTTGAAGTCTTTTAAACTGCATCTTAATGTCAGTGGACGCCACTATCAACTGGACACCGCAGATGAAACCACTACCCTTTTCACTGAATGAGAATGAACACACAGACTTGCAACTCTGTAAGCGAATCAAGTCAAATTTCCACACCGTGGGGAATTAACTATGAAAAAGACATGCCGTACAATGCTGTGGCATTTTACATACACGTCCACATTTCTGTGGCTTATTTAATAGGCTGACATTTTGCAAAAGGTCTTGGCCTTTCTGGACTGAGTCGTTTCCTCCAATGTCAATTTTTCAGCTGTTGAAATCCAGCCACCAGGAAGAGAGGCCAAAGGGCATGCCAGGAGAGGATGGCTTATCAGCCGGAGAAATTGATCCATGTTGGGTTGGTCCTTCTGTGTGCCACTTTTCACCCTGATCCTTCAGGCCTAATCAATGGATCCTCGCTAGGGAGGCACAATCTGCCAAATGCCTGGGTTCTCGAATCCCTGACCCTGAACACCCCAGAGATCAAGGCTTGACTGGTTAGCATGGCCCAGTTTGCTCCTGCTGGTAGATGCTGTAACCCAGCCAAACATTTACTACTGAGAAGCGTGGGAATGCTAAGCTTTCTCCAGGTATTCTCCTTGGAAGTCCTTCATGAAATCTTTGCAAGGCATCTTCTGTAAAAATATTTTTTGTAAATTAAAATTTTCCAGTAAAACTATGTCCTTAAGAAAATCTAAATATAATTAAAAGATAAAAATACTTTTTTTAGAAATTAATGTGTCCTTCAAGTTAAATACAGTTATTATGAGTTCTGAGCACATGAAGGAAAAAATGAAGTCATATTTACAGTGCAAGTGAGAAACTCAAAATTCTGTTGTTGAGAATGGTAATGAATGATTTTGTCAAGTTATTGTAATTTTACCTAAACTGTAAAGAGTACCTCAAAACCATACTTATACGCATAGTTCACCCCAAAATGACAATTACCCCATGATTTCCTCACCCTCAAGCAATAGTAGGTGTATACGACTTTCTTCTTTCAGACGAACGCAATCAGAGTTGTATTAAAAATGTCCTGATTCTTCCATGCTTTGTAATGGCAGTGAATGGTGGTCAGGATTTTGAAGCCCAAAAAAGTGCATCTATCCATCATAAAAAGTACTCCACACAGCTCTGGGGGTTAATAAAGGCGTTCTGAAACAAAGCGATGCGTTTGTCTAAGAAAAATGTCCATATTTAAAACTTTATAAAACGTAATCTCTAGCTTCCGCTAACTTTCGTACAAGCGTTCATGAGAGAATGGCGTTACAGCGGATGACGTAGAACCAAGTTTTGTTTACATCAAAGGAATACCAGTCTCCTCTTGGCTTATATCGAAATCTTCAGACATTTTTCTTTATAAATTCTGCATGCATGTGGAATGGTGCAAAACAGCTTAAAGACAGTAAAGTTAATCACTCACTTTTCACTGTTTACTTGATTTTTTTAATCTATTCATTTTTTTGTATCTACCATGTATAAGTGATAGCATTGAATAATTTCGAACATTCTGAATTGGGATGTAGTTACCAAGTTACCGGAGTTTTTTCCATGTTATTTTTCCTACTGTTGAAATAACAGTAGGAAAAATAACAATTTGGCAACAGTTGTCGTATTCCTCTTGTTAAGCCACTCCTGAACCACAGACAACGTCAGAGGCGTCTTACCTGGGCTAAGGAGAAGAAGAACTGGACTGTTGCCCAGTGGTCCAAAGTCCTCTTTTCAGATGAGAGCAAGTTTTGTATTTCATTTGGAAACCAAGGTCCTAGAGTCTGGAGGAAGGGTGGAGAAGCTCATAGCCCAAGTTGCTTGAAGTCCAGTGTTAAGTTTCCACAGTCTGTGATGATTTGGGGTACAATGTCATCTGCTGGTGTTGGTCCATTGTGTTTTTTGAAAACCAAAGTCACTGCACCCGTTTACCAAGAAATTTTGGAGCACTTCATGCTTCCTTCTGCTGACCAGCTTTTTAAAGATGCTGATTTCATTTTCAGCAGGATTTGGCACCTGCCCACACTGCCAAAGGCACCAAAAGTTGGTTAAATGACCATGGTGTTGGTGTGCTTGACTGGCCAGAAAACTCCCCAGACCTGAACCCCATAGAGAATCTATGGGGTATTGTCAAGAGGAAAATGAGAAACAAGAGACCAAAAAATGCAGATGAGCTGAAGGCCACTGTCAAAGAAACCTGCGCTTCCATACCACCTCAGCAGTGCCACAAACTGATCACCTCCATGCCACGCCAAATTGAGGCAGTAATTAAAGCAACAGGAGCCCCTACCAAGTATTGAGTACATATACAGTAAATGAACATACTTTCCAGAGGGCCAACAATTCACTAAAAATGTTTTTTTTTATTGGTCTTATGAAGTATTCTAATTAGTTGAGATAGTGAATTGGTGGGTTTTTGTTAAATGTGAGCCAAAATCATCTCATTTAAAAGAACCAAAGACTTAAACTACTTCAGTCTTCAATTACTTCAATTACTGAAACAAATGAACTTTTCCATGACATTCTAATTTATTGAGATGCACCTGTATATCTACAATTTGACTTGTCTTCCTTTTGCTTTAGCAGCAGCACTCAAACTGCATGAACTGCAGAGGTTTTTGTTAAACCTGATGATCATATTCTCCAGCATGATTTAAAATGATTGAAAGAGCATCCTGAGCTTCAGTTGAAGGAATAACATCTGACTGTCTGTACAAAAACTCATGATCATTGCCACAAATTTATTTGATTAGTGACCTAGAAATACGTGAGGAATCAAGAGTATTTCTTATTCATTTTATGTTACTAAAAAAATCAGTTTATTTCCAGGTTTAAATTTGATTTTAAATTCCAGATTTCAATGTCTGAACCTGTCTCTGTCTTTATATTGATCTAAGTGTGCTTTCTGTATCTGTACCCCGCATCTCTCTCTTTCTCTCTATATATTTTTCGATAATTAATTTGATAATTGGATCAATAGATTCTCCTCATTTTATCAGATGATTCTGTCATTCATAAAATGTTGACATTGAGAGGACTTGAGAACATTATCTACAGCAGATAAGGTGCAACCTCTGTTGATTCACATACTCTCTCTCCCTCTTTCTCTCTCTCTCTTGATCTGCTCTCCTCCAGCTCACCCTCTGTTCCTCTCACTTGCTCGCTTTATTTCTTTTTGTCTTTCTTCTTTGCTTGCTGCATAATCCAAACACGTTCCAAATGAAGAGATCTTTTTCTCGGGCATTAGTCACAACAAAGAAAACGAGACGCTGGGATCTTTTAGTTTGGCCTATATGTGTCTTTCAGCTTTCTTCTTCTTTCTATGCTATCATTAAAGCAATGGATGCCACACATCATCAAAACAACAGCTGAACTGAAAGGGTTTCTAGAGAGAAAGGACCTTTAGACATGAGTTATTTATGAACCTTTAAGACAATTCTCACGACGACAAGGACAGAATTGAGATAATGAGTTTAGCCGCTGGCTCCTTTTTATCATATCAACGCCTGTAAATGCATAAGACTATTTGCATATGAATGAGATGATTCATAAAACTCACTGTTGCATACATTGTTTGCACAGAGATGTTTAATCCATTGAAAAATGAGGAGATTTATTGTATATCAAGTTCAAATATTGGTCATCAACACGCTTGAGATTATTTATTTGGTACACAAGGACTTAAAGGACCATTTTTGCTGCCCTTCACAGTGGTTGCTTGCCAGAAAAACAGGGGTATTTGTATTTGGTCAAGGCTTGACATCAGAAAGAGGACATTGTGATAACTGTAGCTCTTTTTATGAAATATAAACCAGTTTTTCTGTAGCAAACTCCAATTATAGCTCACTCCAAAATGATTTTCATCCACAACATGTTGAAGATTAGCAGCAAAACATGTTGAAGATTAGCAAAGATTAGCACAGCAAACAGTTTCCACACAAAAGCAGTTTAATCAGAGTACTGAAGCATCTCTTCCATTGACTTCCATTCAGATGAAACAGTCAACAGTCATCCTGTTATGCACTACACCTTTTTTTAGAATTGGTGATGGTTAGCCGGTTATGTGTTTTACTGTGCTCCTATTGGTTCTTCATTAGAGGGAAAATTGACACATTTTCAATTATTCACTGGCAGGCACTTTTAACCACAGGGACTTACTGTGTGTTTCATACATTTTTATTGGTTCATGCATTCCTTAGGAATTGAACTCATGACCTTGGTGTTGCTAGTGTCATGCTCTACACTGTCTTATCAGAAATATTGCGGACACAGACAGATCTCCTTCTATAGGCTAAAACAGACCATTCTCTCAGATAGCTACAGTAATTACAGGTGCAGTATGCAAGATTTTTTTTTGGTTAAACATGAATTAAAATGGATTATTGAGAAAATATATTAAATGTCTATTTAAAACTTTTTTTTAATATAAGAAAAGTTATGCCTTTTCTTTTAGTAGGGCCCTACACTCTTAAAAATAAAGGTGCTTAAAAGGTTCTTCACAGCGATGCCACAAAGAACCTTTTTTTGGTTCCATAAAGAACCATTCAGTCAAAGAACCATCTCTTTCTTACCTTTTTATAATCTGAAGAACCTTCTTTTTCCACAAAGAACCTTTTGTGAAACAGAAATGTTCTTCAAATGGTAAAGGTTCTTTATCCCTTTATAGGACTAATTGTGAATTTACAGCTTAAAAAATAATTGACTTTATATTTTACATATATTTAGGAGTAAAATAATTTTCCAAAATTTGTTTTCTTCATCTGACCATTGACCTTTTTTTTAGGGATCTGTCATTTATAACTGACGTTGTCCCATTAGGGTAAATTATTTTTGGCAAATTGTCTGAAACTTCACTCAAAATCAAAGGCTTTTTCACTATCTGAAAAGAAGTGAAAAGGTCTTACTGTTTCAAAAAAACATTAAAAATCTTTATGAACATTACATTTTTTTTCTTGTGCTGCTATATTTGATTTAGAACTCGTGTGTGAAAATTTCTAAAACCTGACACAAATTCGGATGCAATTTCACTGCCTGAAAACCATTTCTTAGTGCTTCAAAAGCATTAAAACAACTTTAACATTGTGTTTCATCTTGGAATTTCAAATCAATTGTCGTAGCACAAGTGAAAGTCAACAAGACTCTTCTTTTTCAGTGTACCCCACACATTCCACACATAAGTAGATGTTGACTTGTGCAGTCATCATTGGAGCATTGCTGCCAGTCAGTATAGTAATGACTATAGACATTGGCATCTTTCCTGACCTCTGGTTGTTGTATGGATCGCATCTTTCAAACTGGCACACAATAATGTACCCAAATTCCTGATTTCCACAACAACCTATTCTTCATCACTGCCCTCACTCTCATTGCTTCTATCTTCCTTGGTCCTCAACAACTTCTTTTATTACTACAACCTGATTTTCTGATGCACTCATATCACTATCATCAATACTTTCTCAAATAAGTACAGATTTGTCTCACAATCTTCCAAAAATCTTCCAAAAATGAACCTAAAACACATGCATAAAGGCTATTATACTGCCTGCCAATGCTGGTCAATAGTGCCAGCTACAGCAAATATGCCTCCTATAATAGGACTTTGTCAGTTATGCATGACGCTCAGATTTGTTGGTCTCTGAGTTGTTGTTTTTATAAAAGTGCATTGAAAATGACAAAAAACACTTTTGGATGTACAATTATATTTTTTATAACTTGAATTAATATGTATTTTCTAGTCTAAAATGAACTCACTATGGAGCCTTGAGAGCACGTGACCTAACATGTGCTAATGTCTCCTTTACTACTTAGTTACCAAAAATGTGAAGCACATGGCTAATATATTTTAATTTTACTGGTTGAAGGGGATGTCATTTGACATCAATAAAATAAAAAATTCTTGGTTGAAGATTAATATTGTATTTTAAATGCAATTTTCTTTAACCATCTAGTCAAAAAAGGTTCTTCTATGGCATTATGAAGCACCTTTATTTTTAAGTGTATGATTAATTATGTCATGTGGAAGATGCGGAGAGAATCTCGAAATCCAGTCACAAAACTTAAATTTACAGTACAATGCAGCATGTCACAGAATTTGGCCAAATTTCGATATATAAACCAAAAGTAGGGCTCTACACTTATTAAAATCGCTGTATGGACTAAAGAATGTTATTTAAATATCAACATATTCTGCATGTCTCTGTAAACATCTACTACACATACTTAATCACGTGACACGTTTTTTTCCCTGTCTGCCGTTTCACTATATGAAGACATGAACACGTGAATTTCATCACCAAAGCTGCTCTGAGTCACTTCATGAACATTTCACCATTGTATTTGAGAAAACTGATACCAAATGTTCTGTATTGCACCTTTAACATTGCAAAGAATTTTTTATTTTTTAAATTAAATATAACTCTGTACTCTGTTATATTACCCTGGAATTAAATTACCAACTTACTAACTAACTAACTAACTAACTAACTAACTAACTAACTACCTAACTAACTAAATAGTTAACATAGGGCTTTCTAATACAGCAGCTGAAATTATTATTAACTTTAAATATTTTCCTCTTTTGACTGCCCTAATCAGTCTCTCTCTACAATTTTTCCTCTTTTAGAAAGTCATGAAGACTCAATAGTAGATTTTTTCTTTTGCTGTTGGAACACAAAAATGATATTTGCTATGTTCTCATATGTACCTCTATATAAGTTAGCTCTGCTATAGTGTTCCAAACCCAGAAATGCAATCCAAGATGCAGTTTTGCATTATAATGATATTTTTGCAGATTTTACCTCAGAATCAACTCAAAAGTACAATAAACCTTAATCAGGTTAGACGCCATATTGAATTTAACACTGCTGAAAATGAGACTGTGAGGGATAGACTTAAAGTTTTTATTACAGCACACACTGTATAAAGGTCCTAGATCACGTTATTCTTACAGCTTTCAAAACTGTTTTGCTCTACTGAATGTTTTTTTGTTTTTTTTTTAACAACAGTGCAATACATTGAACGCACTGCACTTCTATCATAGACCAAGGTCTATGAAGTCTGTCTACTAATGAGTATTTCCACAATATAATTATTACACAGAAACTTAATACAGTAAGTTTTCAGTGTGTAATGTTAACACTATAATAAGTGTGGCTGATTAGCAAGTGTGTTTGTGTGTGTCCGTGTCGGTTCTCTCTGAAATGGAGACTAATGGGCAGCTCGTCCAGGCCTGACAAGCCCTGAGGACCAGTGTTCATACTCCTTGCGTCTGTCATCCATCATATTTCACGCACTCTGATGTGAGGAAATGATGCTAAGCTAAGCGCCGTCGGGACTAGACCTCACTCCACTGAGAGTTTTTGCACATCTACACCTTCACCAGAGCTACAGGACACACAACATTAAGAGACGTTCCCACAGACCATTACCCTTATGTCCCTTAAGACGTGCAGTGATTCACTGTAGAACACAATCGGTTTTGTTACATACAAAAATAATCTTGTCTATTATTGTGGTAAGAGGCGATTATATACAGTAGTTTCCTGTTCAACTATCATTTTCTAAACACACTTCTGTTTATATGAAATCGAATTTAGCCACAAGCTGTTTTTATATCTATTATATTTCAGTTTGATCTCTGTAAAGCCTGCAGAACCTAAAATAGCAAATGGAGATAATATTACATACTATATGTATAGAAGACTGTTATGATATTCAATAACCTGAGATTCTCCTATCATCCCTCTGAACATTACACACACACATGCATATATTACATATAAAGGTGTTTCTTCGACTTCAGGCAATTTTGTCTCCCAGGAGATGACTTTTA
This sequence comes from Spinibarbus caldwelli, assembly GCA_039654775.1. Lineage (NCBI taxonomy): Eukaryota > Metazoa > Chordata > Actinopteri > Cypriniformes > Cyprinidae > Spinibarbus > Spinibarbus caldwelli. The sequence goes on along the minus strand of CM077249.1, from coordinate 10,570,855 downwards.
TTGAAACTAATAGATTTTTTTCCCCTTTTGTCATATGAATGTCACATTAATAATGTCACCATGCCTTCAAGATTTATTTTTCAAATTCCTTTATAGAGAGAGAGAGAGAGAGAGAGAGAGAGAGAGATTTTATTTTATTTTATTTTATTTTATTTTATTTATTTTTTCCCCCTTTGTTCCAGACATCTATCATGCAAATATTACTGCATGTTGAAAAGAATGAAGATTGAAAAAATGAAGAGTGAAATAAACTAATTAAGTATTTGTGGAGGTAAAAAATGTCTATCAATTTTAAAAATATATATAACCACATTTGTGATGTCAGTTCAACCACAACATATATAATGTGTTTTTATATATATGTATATGTATAAGTGTGTGTGTGTGTGTGTGTGTATAATCATGGGGTCTGCAAAATATTTTTTAAAAAGAAGTCTCTTATGCTCTTATGCCCAAGGCTGCGTTTATTTGATTAAACATACTATAAAACAGTAATTTTGTGCAATATTATAGAGTTTGAAAAAAGTGCTTAATATTTTTGTGATCAATATACACTGCTAAAATATAAGCAGTGTATAATACCAAGAAAATATTTTCTTGGCCATAAATATCAAAGTCTGATATGATGAATTCAACTCATTTGGATTTACGCAGCCTACATGCAGAGGCCATTTGTTGCTATGATGATTTAATATGGAAATAGAATAATAAATATTTATAATTATAATTTTATTTCATTTATCTTTTACATTTAAAATTGCCAGTTACTTTGTTGCTCCACCAACAATAACAATTCCAAACGACACCACAGTAGAACAGTTGCAACACCAACTAACATGCAGCAGTTCTTGAATGATTCAGTGTTTTGAACAAATCAGTTAAGTAAATGAATCAGTGACTCAAAAAACTTACATATGTGACCCTGGACCACAAAACCAGTCTTAAGTGTAAATTTTTCAAAACTGAGATTTACACATCATCTGAAAGCTGAATAAATAAGCTTTCCATTGATGTATGGTTTGTTAGGATAGGATGCATAATAAATAAATAAATAAATATATATATATATATATATATATATATATATATATATATATATATATATATATAAAATAGGGGTGGAACGGTACACAGATGTCACAGTTCGGTACGTACCTCGGTTCGGGGGTCACAGTTCGATACGATTTCAGTACAACAGGAAAAAAAAAAATCTACTATGCTCAGTTTCTTTTCATTTATTTTGAACAGACAGTAGTACAAATTACAGTTTTTTCCACCTAGATGTGAAAATACAAAATATTATTACATTTTTATATATATAAAATCTGCAGTACATATATACATAAAAGGAATAAATTCTTGAAATATATTTGATTTAGTTTACAGATAAACAAGGGGAAAAAACAGTGCGACACGTAACGTAGCCTATATATGCTGAGTTTCAGTTAATTTTGTGCTGGTATAAGGAAACAGTTGAAGTGATCGCACCGGAGCGCGCGCACACACACACACACACACACACACACACACACACAAAACACATCAGTTCCAGCATTGCTAACTTGACAGCACAGTTGGTACTTTATCAAAATAAAATACAGTGAACCAAATATCAGCGCGCCCGCATCTGTGTGACCGTTGGAATGTGACTGAAGTACAAAGCCTATAATTTACATAATAAATAACAGTTTAGCATTCAGATACGTTATATCGCAAATATGGAAATATTATGGAATATTTGGATTTGTGCCGAATGAGAGCAGTAGGATACATGAGCACAAAACTCCATTTCGTATACAGTTGAGTGCGCAAGCCTTTAAAGTATACTCCTTTTTCTGTCTATGTGAGAGACACATTCAGAATCAGCACATAGTCACTGTCTGGGGGCTTTGTTTGCAAGTGTGCAACTCATGGCATTCACCTGTTCTTCTGCTGGCGGTTATCAAACAGCATTGCATTACTGTGGGTGTCCCCTTCTGGATTGGGGGTGAATTGCCTGTATTCATTGTAAGGCCTCATGTACCGAACCGAGATGTCCATACCGTGACGGTTCGGTATGAATACATGTATCGTTCCACCCCTAATATATAATATTTGGCCGAGATACAACTATCTGAATATCTGGAATCTGAGTGTGGAAAAAAATGTTAATATTGAGAAAATCGCCTTTAAAGTTGTCAAAATAAAATCCTTAGCAATGCATATTACTAATCAAAAATGTTTTGATCTATTTACGAAAATTTACAGAATATCTTCATGGAACATGATCTTTACTGAACATCCTAATGATTTTTGGCATAAAAGAAAAATTGATAATTTTGAGCCATACAATGTATTTTTGGCTATTGCTACAAATATACCCGTGCTACTTATGACTGGTTTTGTGACTCCAGGGTCACATATTTCATTCATATACAAATCATACTTACAAATCATACAAATTATACTTTTTTTTTAGCATTCTTTGATAAATTTAAAGTTCAAAAGAACAGCATTTATTTAAAATATATATTATTAAAATATTATTATTTATAATTAAACTATATTTATATAACCATTTAAATTAATTTCGTATATAAATCTTTTGTAACTTTATAAATACTGTCATTTAAAAAAATAAATAAAATAATAATAATAATAAAATATATATATATATATATATATATATATATATATATATATATATATATATATATATATATAAATTATTATTATTATTATTATTATTATTATTATTATTATTAATAAATTATATGTATTATATACTATATATAACTATATATTATAGGACTATATAACTATATATTTTCTGCAAAGTCCAAAGGCTTGTAGCTAAAGCTGATACGGTTTGGAAAACACACAGATTTTGACTGTATCACCTTGAGGCTAATGGAAAGCCCTGCAGCCATTAGGAACCGCTGTTGCTCTTGAAATGTGCACCCAGGGGTCTGAAGAGTTTGCTGAAATGTGCTGATTCATGATGTGTGATCGAGCGGGAAAGACAACAGGAAAGTATACAAACCCCTGCCTCCCGGGTGTAATTCATTTCAGAAGGGCTTTACCTGAAAACATGGATGGGCAGTGTTCTGAAAAGTGGATGGTTATGGAAAACATACAGTTTTGGTGCCTTTTCGATGACAGATTCTTACTCAAGCTTTGTCTGAGATCTTGTAGCATATTAAACAAAGTCTACCATGGCAACTTTTCTGTAAACTGTAACTGTTTAAGCAGATTTCCCAAAACCTTGTAAGAGCTGTGTCCACTGAATCAACATCGCAATTCACCTCATTTGACAAATGCTGCTTGGCAGACGCTTCATGAGAGGACTTTGCTGTTGTTGCAGAAATGAGGCACTTAGTGTCTCGAATTTACAAGAGCTTCATCAGTCTTAAGTCAACACTAGCTCCTATTTCGGGCTTGTTGCTAAGGGATGGGATTTGTGTTGCCAATTTGTAATTGAGCTGACTCTGTAACAAGAGTGTAGGAGTACTGAGCAGAGAACGGCCTCGCATAACGTTAACTCAGGGAATATGAGTCTGCCCATATGTGGCTAATAAGAGTGCCTGGATTTCATTAATAATTCTTTTTGATAATAATTAATCCGCTGCCTTAAAGGGTTACTCCACCCCAAAATGAAAACTGTGTCATTAATCACTTACCCCCATGTCATTCCAAACCCGTAAAGGCTTTGTTTGTCTTCGGAACACAATTTAAGATATTTTGGACGAAAACCGGGAGGCTTGTGACTGTCCCATTGACTGCCAAGTAATTATCACTGTCAAGGCACAGAAAAGTATGAAAAGCATCGTCAGGATAGTCCATCTGCCATCAGTGGTTCAATCTGAATTTTATGATGTGACGAGAATACTTTTGGTACGCAAAGAAAATAAAAATAACGACTATATTCAACAATTCCTCTCTGTGTCAGCGTAGTGCCATTTTAGAGATTATCCACTGAACGCAAACTGCAGACGCTCTTCTGTATCAGCCGCAACACAAGGATGCGCTATTCTACGTGTATTTACGCTTTGATTTGAACGAAAATAGCGCATCCTTGTGTTCCAAAATATCTTAAATTGTGTTCCGAAGACGAACAAAGCTTTTACGGGTTTGGAACGACATGGGGGTAAGTGATTAATGACAAAATTTTCATTTTGGGGTGGAGTAACCCTTTAATTATCTATCTATATTTATCTACATGTGTACCGCTGTGTGCCTCACACTTCTTTTAAAGGGGTCATACAGCGTCATCACTTTACTTTTCCTTGAAGCCCATTTATAATGTTAGTCATGTTTTTGTTGTTTTTTCTACTTTTCTCTATGACCATTAGAATGAAACAGTTTTTCTTTACTTTTTTTTTCCTGCTGCTGAGTTGAAGACTGCTTGAAAAAAGCAGACTATTCTGATCAATATACACTGCTAAAATATAAGCAGTGTATAATACCAAGAAAATAGTTTCTTGGCCATGAATATCAAAGCCTGATATGATGAAGTCAACTAATTTGGATTTACGCAGCCTACATGCAGTGGCCATTTATTGCCATGATGATTTAATATGGCAATAGAATAGTAAATATTTATAATAATAATTTTATTATCATTTATCATTTATCATTTATCTTTTACATTTAAAATTGCCAGTTACTTTGTTACTCCACCAACAATAATTCCAAGTGACACCACAGTAGAACAGTTGCAACACCAGCTAACACGTAGTAGTTCTTGAATGATTCAGTGTTTTGAACAAATCAGTTAAGTAAATGATTCAGTGACTCAAAAAAACCTCACATCTTTCATTCATATACAAATCTAAATTTTTGAATGAATCAGTTGTGTGAATGATTCAAATGATAATTCACAAAGACGGTCACAGTCAAACTTATTTGTGTAACAATGAAATCTGCAGAAAGCACTAACAGACATATTGAAATTCTGATGTATGTGTTTATATATACACTGTCATTCAAAAGTTTAGGGTCAGTAAATATTTTTAAAAGTAAAGACTTTTACATTGTTCTTATTCTATTTTAAATAAATGCTGTTCTTTGTATTCATCAACGAATCCTGCAAAAATGTATCACAATTACTTCTAAAATATTAAGCAGCACTATTATAAAACATGTTTCTTGAGCACCAAATCAGCAGATTAGAATGATTTCTAAAGGATCATGTGACACTAAAGACTGGAGTAATGATGCTGAAAATTCAGCTTTACCATCACAGAAATAAATTACATTTAAAAATATATTAAAATAGAAAACAGTTTTTCTAAATTGTATTGTTACTTCATAATATTAATGTTTTTACTGTAGTTTTCATATGTTCAGATCAAACAGTTCTTGCAGTTTAGTTTCAATAAATGGTATTTTTTAAACTGGGAGCATTTTAAATACTTTTTTAAACCCTCAAGACAATTTTGATTTCTTATGATGTGACCCCTTTTAAGTTACATTCAGTTTCTGTGTGAGTCACAGCGTGATGCTTGAACAATGAATTTTTAATGCGCTTAACATTGTTTTATTGAATGTGACCATAGGCTTTCTCACAGGAAGAAGTAGTTTTACAGTATGTGACATCCTGGGCAGGGTGATTTGAAGTACACTGGACACACACACACCCACAGAGACCAAGAGCACATATTGAGTTCACCTTCCTTTCAGTGAGGTCCTGAGCTCATCAGCAACCTATTGTTTTAGAACAAAAAAGAAACATGGAGGCAGAGATTGTATTGGTTATAGAGGCAGAGCTGTTGGTTATGGAGGGATTTTGTGGCACCCTCTGGAGTCGCAAGCTCTCATGGGATTGAGTCCACTTTCTACTTATGAACACAACAAGGGTGCAGCTTCACCAGTCACAGCACAATTCTTCTTTATGTTTTGTATGAGGTTGTTTCATTCTGTTTTATTTCTCATTTGTTTTTGTCTGTGGTAGTAAAATTTTATTTTCCAAAGGAATATTTTACCCAAAAATGAAAATCTGCTGACAATTTACTCACCCTCGGGCCATCCAAGATGTAGATGAGTTTGTTTCTCCATCAGAAAAGATTTGGAGAAATTTAGCATTGCATCATTTGCTCACCAATGGAAAACATCTTAATAATGGATTTGTTTATTACAAACACAAAGTTTTTCACTTCACAAGACATTAACTGATGGACTAGAGTCATGTGTATTACTTGTGGATTATTGTGATGTTTTTATCAGTTCTTTGGATAAAAACAGTTTTGACTGCACCCACTCGCTTCAGAGGATCCATTGGTGAGCAAGTGATGTAATGCTACATTTCTCTAAATCTGTTTTGATGAAGAAACTAACTCATCTACATCTTGGATGGCCTGAGGGTGAGTTCATTTTCAGCAAAATTGTGTCTAATGCTGTCTTCATTGCTTTCATCCATAATGCAAACTGTCAGGCGACTTAAACAGAATGGAATTGATTAGTTGAAGACAAGACTTTCAATATTCCTTACCCAAACTTTCTGTTTCAGCACAGGAAAGACAAATTGTATTCGTCAGATAATGATTTTTTCACTTAAATCCAAATGTCAAGTTATGCTTTTAGTGCAGTTTGGGCCACTAAGTGGCTTGTACCTATGTCATACTGGCCTTTTCATCCTTTTTAGAAATATGTTGATGGAGATAAATATAAATGTTTACTTTCACCATGGTTTTTCTTCAGTGGAGAGGAGAGCTTTACAATATCTTTCTTAAAATGACCCCCGGCTAAGTTTCACACAAAAGTAGGACTCCTCTTCTGAAAAATGGCTTGGGTAAGAGAGCAACCTATTAAAGTCTCATAAGTGGATAATTGTGTGTCTCTTCTTAAGAAATTCTTGTATTTCCAAACATTTTTACCGGCCCAGAGCGTGGATGACACTTATTTCATAATGTACAGATAGATCTAGGTCAGCCTAGCTGGTTAAAACTCTAATTATCCACCGGAGGACTATAAATTACCAAACTGCCCTGGGATTCAAAACTGTGAAAAAACTGTTGACCCATGTGAAGTTATCTGCACGTGCGGCGTTGTTTTTAAATGGACAGAAAAATCAAGTGTATCTGAACAGTTTTATCTGTTCAGTAATGTGTTTTAATTTATGCTTTCATGCACATTTATTGGAGTGATTAAATCTGTTCTCGATGGTGATCCTGGGTTTTCATGCATTTGATGTATTTTCAAAAGAAATGTTATGTTCTGGCACATTGATGCTAATATTATAAGGCATTAGGACCATCCATAGTCCTCTTATATTATTCAGCTGACCCCTCCATTATTCAGAAATGACATTGTTTGAATTCTGTTCTAGAATTCCCTGCACTGACAACAGTATTCACACCAGTGGCTGACTGGCCATCTGGAGCACCGGGAGTTTTCGTACTTTGCGTAAATATATATAAATAATGAATTGTAGTACACTGTAAAAAGTGATAAGTTGACTTAACTTAAAAAAAATTGAGGAAACCCGTTGCCTTAAAATTTTTAAGTAAATGATAATTAAAAAAAAAATAAGTTAATTGAATTGTCAAGTTCACTTAACTTTTTTTTTTTTTTAATTATTATGTACTTAATAATTTTAAGGCAACGGGTTTCCTCAGTTTTTTTAAGTTAAGTCAACTTTCACTTTTTACAGTGTAGCGAGCAAATGTTTGAAATAATTAAGACTTTTTATTTATTTAGTAATTTATTTGATCAAATAAATAATATGAAATATTACACTTAAAATATTGGTTTTCTATGAAAGATATTTTAAAATGTAATTTATTTCTATGATCAAAGCTGAATTTTCTGCATCATTGCTACAGTCTTCAGTGTCACGTTCCTTCAGAAATCATTCTAATATGCTGATTTGCTGCCTAATTATTATCAGTAATTATTAGTGATCAATTAACCTATTACTAATGGTTTTCATTATTATCAATACTGAAAACTGTTTTCACTTAATATTTTTTGTGGAAAGTGTGATACTTCAGCTTTTTCATGATTATTTAATGAATGCAAAGTTAAAGAACAACATTTATGTGAAATATAATTAATTTGTAATAAGTGTAAATAACTTTACTGTCACTTAAATCAATTTAATGCAACCTTGTTGAATAAAAGTATATGTTTTTAATATAACCCTGACTAAATAGTAATGTATCACATTTTCCATAAAAAATATGAAGCAGCACAACTGTTTTCAACATTGATAATAATCAGAAATGTTTCTTGAGCAGAAAATCAGCATATTAGAATGATTTCTAAAGGACCAATAGAAAGGCACCATAAAAAACAGTCAACATTCTGCACTACATTCCAAGTCTTTTAAGCAGAGCATTGTGGACTGATATTATATTTAACGTTAGTGATATTAAACTGTCCCTCTAAAAAAGATGTGTAACAATTCTTCTAAATTATTTACTATTTGTCATATAAACCAGAAAAGACTAATTATAATGTAAAAAGGTGCCAGTCATTCATTAATGTTAATGATAATAATTTCAATAATAAACAAAAAAAATAGACAGCATTTTTATTTCTGAATTGTGTTATACATTAGGTGATGGGTTTATGGTGTGGTGTGTTGCGGACTGGGTGTGGTGGGCCGCTCTGTGCCAGAAAGTCCAGGGCCACTTTTTAGCCCCAGTCCGCCCCTGATTCACACTCTACACCAGCATTAGGGGATCAGTAAATGGCTCATTTAGAAACATTTGTTTGCTTTTGGGGAATGAGACTCATTCAGTGGGGCCAAAGAGGCTTTTTATCATTCCAGTGGCCCTCTTGCTACTATTTATACTGTCATAATAATTCATAGCCTGCATTCAGAAAGCTTGATTTTAGCTGGCTTCAAAACATGAAATCACAGCCTCGCGCAGTAGATAGATAAATGTGTGGAAGGGGTTTTGAGGATTAGGAGAGACATCTGACAAAGTTCATTACATCATCTTATAAAGTCTTTGGCTGGGGATTGTGAGCTTCTTTTGTGATCATAAAATGAGGATCATGGTTCATAAAATTGAGATAATAATTGAATGAATTGTGATGGGAATGTCTCAGGGCTCATCTTGCTTTTGGTCTCACCACAGTCCTCCACTCATGTTATGAGATCTGTATCTATATCTCAAATTTCATTTCTTGTACAGTGCACAGCATAAATGAGTAAACCCCCTTTAAAACTTAACAAATTCAGCAATTACTCTTTATTTAAAGACATGTTAGGGTTCTTTGGAGATATAATGTTCCAACAAGCCTGCTTGATCAATTACCAAAGAAGAATGTCAAAATTATTCAGCAAAATAAGATTTTCTTATCAAAGTGATCAAATTTTGTGTTGCAAAAATGAGTACACCCTCCTGAAAGTTACTAAATAAAACAAAAAAAAAAAAAAAAAGAAGAAAAGTGTATAGGTTTAAGGTTATTTTTGATCAACGGGTAAGAAACTTTTAAAACAAGCAATTTCCTGACAATTAAAAGTGTTATATAGCCCACTGAATCATACTCAGGCTTAATGCTGGCAGCAGTGGAACCACTTGGGAGAGAACTGCCAGGTGACATTTCTTAGCATAAAAGAGTCACTGACGAAGGCAGTAAGCCGAAACGTTTGTCGTTTGTTGTTATCTCCTGTTAAAATAAAGAGATTTTTAGAGTGCAGACCTTGAGTTACATTTAGCATAAAAGAGGACAATGGTACAAGAGGAATACCAAATTATTGTTTTAAGCGTGAAAATATAGCAGAAGTAGCACCGACATTCAAAAACAATGGACTTGTAACAAGGCTCCTGAAATAATCAGGTCTTCACTTTAAGTTTTCATTTAGTGATGAGTGAATTTTTGCTAGAAAAAGAGCAAGAGAAATAACATGCAAGTGTCTCACAGCCGGCAAAAGCTATGAAAAGAGTGACACTTTATCTCACAGAGTATGAAATTTTACAAAATAAACTCATTTAACCTCTTCCAAGGCCCATATTTACAAAATAGAGACTTCTGGGAATCCATACTCTGATCTCAAGAGACCAAGTCAATCATTTCGGATCCAAAAGCATCCAAAATGATCTGGTGTTGCTAGAGGAGGTCTACAGTGAGAAGTGCTTGGTACCCACAGTGACGTTCAGTGGTAGTAAAGCTTTTATATAGGGATGAGTGAGTGCTGAAGGTGTGAGGGAGTTGTGCTTTATCAATGCTGTCATGAATTCACACACTACTGTGTGATGTAATACAAAAACTTGAAACAGAAGATGCTACCCTCCCCTCATTCCCTGCGTTATTGGGCATTTTTTCAGCATGACAATGATGATATTCATTCTCCCAAGGTGAAAATCCTTCAGTGGACATGTATTTCACTCAATCTTAACGCTCTTGAGTAGCTGTGGGGGATTCTGTAGAGACGAGCTGAGCAAAACTCTCCATTAAAGACCAGAGCATTTAAGGAGGTCGTCCTCCAGGAGTTAAACAGGACAGATGTGAAAATTTGTCATGAACTTGTACACTCAGTGCCAAGAAGGGTCAGAGCAGTATACTTAAAGCTCTGGAGGACATACTAAGTACTAGAATATTATACATTTGCTGAATTAAATCTAGACTGTACTCATTTCTGCAATCCTTCATTTAAACAAAATTGGCTAATTTACTTATCTTACAGAAAATATTGGCATATTTTGTTGTTTTTATTAAGTATATGTTTTATACATTTCAATTTTGCCATCTTTCCATGAATTATATTAGTGATCATTAAGGAAATACATCTTTATTTTTATTCAGAGGGGGTGTACTCATTTATACTGTGCACTGTAAGTCTCATATCAAATGTCATATCTCAAATGTGATATATCTCATGTCTTAAATTTCATGTCAGATGCCATGTCTTGTATCTTGGATGTCATGTATCTCAAATCTTATATCTTAAACTCAATTTTCATATCTTATATCTCAAATCTTATGTCTGAAATGTATCTTATAAGATACTGGATTTACAAAATAAGATTTTAAATTTGAGCTATGAGATTGACAATATATCTCAAATCTCATTTTATATCCTAAATCTCATATTTTATATCTCATATCACAAATCTTGTATGTTGTGTATTAAAACTCATATCACAAATCTCATATATCTTAAATCTCATATTTTTATTTTAAATCTCATATCTCAAATTTCAGATCTTATATTTAAATATCATATCTTATGTCAATTCTCATCTCAGATTTCAAATCTTAAAACTCATCTCTTGAATCTCATGTCTTATATCTCATATCTTCAGAATCAGAATCAGAAATCAGAATCAGAATCAGAAAGAGCTTTATTGCCAAGTGTGTTTACACACACAAGGAATTTGTCTTGGTGTTAGGAGCTTCCAGTGCAGAAGTACAGACATAGTGCAGACAACATATAATTAAGGTAATAAAAACACTAATGATGAAGAGAATAGACAATAAATTATAAACAACAGTAATAAAAATATACAGAAAAAAAAAAAGATGTCCATAGACAGAACTGTGAATGTGCATGTGTCCTATGTACAGATGATGGTTTGATGAGTTAATTGCAGATGTACAGTACTGGGGTGAGTTATGTGTTGTTCAGGTGGGATATGGCCTGGGGGAAAAAACTGTTCTTGTGTCTGGCTGTTCTGGTGCTCAGTGATCTGTAGCGCCGGCCAGAGGGCAACAGTTCAAAGAGAGAGTGAGAAAATACTCTTATCTTATATCATCTTATATCTTATATCTCATATCTTATATCTCAAATCTTATGTCTCAAATTTATCTTATCAGATCTTATATTTAAATATCATATCTTATGTCAATTCTCATCTCAGATTTCAAATCTTAAAACTCATCTCTCAAATCTCATGTTATATATTATAAATATAATATCTCAAATTTTATATTTTATATCTTAAGTCCCATATCTCAAATCTCATGGTGCATTTCATATTTCATCTTGGAGTGAATAACATTTCATCTTATTTTATCTTGTCTCTTTTTATATAAAATCTTATCTTGAATTTCATCCTAATCTCATCTCAAATCTCCTCTCAAATCATCTCAAATAGCATTTTTTCTCAGATCTCAAATCTCTTCTTATCTTGAATTTCATTTCATTTCATTTTTCTGCTTCTTCTGATTTACTGTAATTTTCCTCCATGTTTTTTTTTTTTTTTTTTTTTTTTTAATTTATTTATTTTTTATTTATTTAATTTTTTTTTTTTTTTTTGTGGACATTTTCTGGTCTTTGAGAGTGTCTTCAGCAGACCAGCATTCAGGAAGTGGGAATCACCTCATTGGCTTCACAGGAAGTGTCTGGATGGCCAGCAGTGACCTGCTAATGAAATTGACATGACTTTTTATGCATCATAGTTTTCTCCTGCTGGGAACAGAAATAGGAAATCCACATATATTAACCTGTTTGAAATAACTGAATGGATTGAATGCTCATGCTGTACTGGAATGAGATGGATGGATGAGAGCTGTTTTCATGCTCAGAATCTTTCATTTATATCTTCCTATTGCTCCCAAAACACTCTAGCAGTATTCTGTCTTTTCCATCTTCTTTTTGTTTGTTTGTATATATTGCATTCGGTTTCCATCTCACTTACTTCAACAGCCATTTCACTGGTTTTAAAGTTTCATAGCGTAAACTGTCGCCTCAGTTCATCATTTGTTTCAGTGTTAGGGAGAATCAAACTAAAAATAGAGACGCTACTAGCTACAAATTATTTACAAGGCACTTGTGTCACATTTTAAGCAATTGAACTGAGTTGATCCTCATTTACTTGATAATGCTTTAAAACCTAAAACATTTTTAGTTAATTTTCAGATTTAAATGAGATTTTGTATCCCAGATTTTCAACGTGGATTTAAACTTTTGACCCTACTGTATAACACAATGGTTCTTTTCTAATTAATTACAGTTTTTCTATAAAAGATCTCTTTCTCAATGCAGCAAGTGCTGCCGCAGATCAAGAAAACTACACCTTTTTAGTGAGCATAGCACTGCGTTCAGAAGAAGTGCTGTCCTTAGTTTTTTTCAGCGCATGTCCTTGATGTTTGATTCTCTGCTTCAGCTGAGACTTCAGGAATGAGATAGCTTTTTATTCGGCCCGTATGTGTGAACACACACACACACACACACACACACACACACACACACACACACATAGAGGAGACACTCAGAGAGCAGAGCCTGAGCTTATGAGCTTGACTCCAAGTGAAACTGCACCACCTTATTCTGAGATCTCTGTGCTCAGACAATCTCCAGGATCTGAAATATATCAATGCAGGATTTTGTTTAGCAGTCAGACAGTATGCTGATATTACAGGTGCTCTCTTTTGGCCCAAGCAAGTCAGGAATATTATTTTGATTAGGGATGCACCGAATGTTCGGCAACCGAAATTGTTCGGACCGAAAATAGCAAAAAAAAAAAAAAAAAAAAAAAAACTCTTTCGGTTTTCGGCCGAATAAGTGAAAAGACCAAATAAATTGTACCGAACAATGACGTGACACGATCAAATAGAGGCGTGCACTAATGCAGCAAATACGTCTGCAGTGTGAAAGTATTTAAAACTGTCAGAGAAAGACGCAAAAATCATTCCAAGCACGAAGCACTGACAGCGAGAGACTGCTTAGCGCTGCATCTCATGTCTTCGATGAGAAGAGGAAGGGGGTGGTTGATGCTGGTTACTGTGATGATTGAAATCGCGAAAGGGCCTCAAACGATTAGTAAATAAACTGCAGAATGTTATGTTTTTGAATATTTCTTGCGCTGAAACACTGTTACTCGTCATTTGCTCAGTAACATTTTTATATATATATTTTTTTAAAGACATGACAATGTGATACGTGCGACAAATCTCAAAAATGGCCAAATCTCAAAAATGGCCAAAAAATATTATTTTAGCAACTTTCAGTGTTCAGTGTTAAGTAAATATTTTTAATGTTTCGTTTTGTTCGGCTTTGGCCAAGAATTTTCATTTCGGTGCATCCCTAATTGTGATACTGTTAAAATGCATGGAATTCGTTATTCTTACATGTTCAGATGCAGGTTCAGTACAGGTAAACCATATTATGTCTATGATCCCTGGAGAAGGATAGCTGTTAGCATTCCCATGTTGAATTGAATGTGATGATATTCAACATGGGAATGCTTCGCAGCACTTCGACCTCGGCGCAGTAATATTGGTTCTATTGATGGAAGTTAGAGGGAGAGGGAGAGGGGAGTTTCAGGAGTGATGATATTACTGTGCCGAGGTCGAAGTGCTGCGAAGTACTCTTCCGCCATACATTATAGTTATCATTTTTTATCCGCTTAGAAAATTGCCCCGTTTTATTTTGTCAACATACTTACTCGTGTAACTACTCATGTAAACGTCTTTAAATAGGGAAAACACAGAAGTGTTTGGTAGCTTCTAAATTCATCACTGTTTGGATCCTAAGGAATGAATGGTGCTAAGCTAAACGCTAGCATAGTGGCGCCGCGCACTAGAGCGATTAAGTGCACGTACTGAGATGGGAGAGGTACGTATTAAAATCGTCTAAGTTGAGGGAAAACATATTGGAATATGGAAAAATGGTGGCGTTTTCCTTTTGTTATGAATGGAACTCCGGCGTTACCTTCTCTCCACCAGAGGGAGCTGTCTCCCGAATTCTGATCACCTCTCATCCGGACTCAGATTCCCATGATCCCACATACCTGGGCCAATCACCACACCTCACCTGTCCCTCATTATCTCCCACATATAGCAACACACACACTCTGATCGACGCAAAGTATTGATTTGCCCCGGCCATCAATTCCAAGCGTTCTCTACCTGTGTTTGTTTTTCTGGTTTTGACTCTGTTGCCCACTGACCTTGTGATTGTTCTCCGCCTACCTCGACTTTGGATTGTATATTCTTGACTCTGATATCTTGCCGCCTGCCCTGATCTTTGCTTGGTCTGCGACTCTGTCTCTGCCCAGCCTCCTCCAGAACCGTTTGCCGGTATTTTGACCCTGTCTGTTTGTTTACTCAATAAAGCTGCTTATGGATCTCACTCCGTCTGACGTGCCATCACAGAATACTTCGCCATTAAGCAATCCAGCAGCGATTATGCAACTGTCTACCGAGCTCTCTACTCAGGCGTCTCAACTCGCTATGCTTCAGCATCAACTCAGCTGACTTACCACGCTAACTGAGGAGCTCGTTTGGGCGGTACAGGGACTCCGCCTCTCCCAGCCCGAGGCAGCCGCTCCGGTACCACCAGTGGTTCCTACGAGCCCACCACCCATACCGGCTCCATCTGTAAATCCCCGCCTTGCTCTCCCTGAAAAATTTAACGGCGAACCATCCAGATGTAAAGGATTTCTGATGCAATGCACTCTGTTCATTGAACAGCAACCCACTCTGTATCCCACTGACTCTAGCCGCGTTGCATTCGTTTGCTCATTGCTCTCTGGAAAGGCGTTGGACTGGGCTACGGCTCTCTGGAGGGATGATGGATCAGCTTTTCCCACCTTCGACTCCTTCCTCCAGGACTTCAGGGAGGATTTCGAACACTCTGCTGAGGGCAAGAGTGTGGGAGAGCAACTATTAACTCTCTGTCAGGGAAGAAGATCAGCCGCGGAGTACGCTCTATCATTCAGAACTTTAGCAGCTCAAACGACGTGGGTAGAGGATACTCTCAAGCTCCTTTTCAGAAAGGGATTGAACACTGAACTGCAATCCGAGCTGACTTGCCGTGATGAAGGGAGAAATTTGAGAGAATTCATGGATCTAACCATTCACGTTGATAACCTCATCCGCTCACGCCGCCCAGGCCGCTCCACACCTCGTGCCATTCCTGAACCGAGCCCAGCAGACAAACCTATGCAGCTGGGATTTACTCACCTGTCTCCCCAAGAAAGAGAGCGCCGCATGCAGAACCAGTTATGCCTTTACTGCGGTCAGGCCGGCCATGTTAAAGCAACATGCCCAGTTCATACGGCTACCAGCCCAAGATCGGTGAGTACGAATGTTACTACCAATTCCTCAACCTCTAGTCTCAAATTGCCAGTCACTTTAACCACCCAGGCCAAAGTAATTCAAACGACGGCACTTTTAGACTCAGGGGCGGCTGGGAATTTTGTATCTGCTGAATTTGTTCAACACCACCATTTGAAACTAACCCATTGTAACTCCTCCTTGGCAGTGGAGGCGCTAGACGGCCACCCACTCGGTGAGGGAAGGATTTGCCGCCTCACCGAGGAAATCAAGATGCAACTTGGAACCCTACACATGGAAACCATTCAGTTTTACGTCATCCAATCACCCAATCATCCTCTTATCCTTGGCCTTCCCTGGCTATGTACTCACAACCCACAAATCTCCTGGAGAGAGGGGCAAATCACGGAATGGGGGCCAACATGCCAAGAGCGCTGTCTGCTGAAAATATATAAACCTTCCGTATCACTAGAACCGAACACAGAGATCCCAGACTTGCCGTCCGAGTATGCAGACCTCGCAGAGGTTTTCAGCAAGAAGAGAGCTACACAACTCCCCAATCACAGATCTGTAGACTGCGCCATTGACCTCATCCCAGGTACCACTCCACCCAAGGGTAGGATTTTTCCTCTCTCTCAGCCAGAGACCGCAGCCATGAAGCAGTATATTGAAGAGGAATTGACCAAGGGATTCATTAGACCTTCGACATCTCCCGCGTCGGCAGGCTTCTTCTTCGTGAAGAAGAAAGATGGAGGATTGCGTCCGTGCATCGATTACCGGGGCCTTAATGACAACACCATCAAGTTCCGTTATCCGTTGCCATTAGTTCCTGCTGCCCTTGAACAACTGCGCCAAGCCAAGTTCTACACCAAGTTAGACCTCCGCAATGCTTATAATCTCATCCGTATCAGAAAGGGAGATGAATGGAAGATGGCATTTTCCACCACTAGTGGGCACTATGAATATCGGGTTATGCCGTTCGGCCTTGCGAACAGTCCTTCAGTCTTCCAATCATTCATGAATGACATCTTTCGGGACATGCTCGATAAATGGGTGATCATCTACATCGACGATATCCTGATCTATTCCAACACCATCAAGGAACATGTCCAACACGTTCGTGCAGTTCTTAAATGTCTGACGCAACACCAACTCTACGCCAAGCTGGAGAAGTGCAAATTTCATCAGACGAGCACATCATTCCTGGGCTACATAATCAGTCAGGATGGGGTGGCAATGGATGAGAGAAAAGTAAAAGCAGTGCTGGACTGGCCACAACCTAAAACGGTAAAGGAAATTCAATGCTTCTTGGGATTCGCCAACTTCTACCACCGTTTCATTAGGAGTTTCAGCACCATCGCAGCACAACTAACCACCATGACCAAGCGTAACACTTCCAAGCTACAATGGTCTCAAGAGGCTCTCCGTGCCTTTCAGGAACTAAAGACCCACTTCACGATTGCCCCATCCTTAAGCATCCAGATCCAGACCGCCAATTCATCGTCGAGGTCGACGCCTCTAACTCTGGGGTAGGGGCAATCCTCTCACAACGACATGGTGAGCCTCCCAAAATGTTTCCCTGTGCTTTCTTTTCCTGAAAGTTGTCTGCGGCTGAAAGAAACTATGATGTGGGCAATCATGAACTCTTGGCCATGAATATTGCTCTGGAGGAATGGCGCCACTGGCTGGAAGGCGCTACTCACCCATTTGTGGTGCTAACAGACCACAAGAACCTAGAGTATCTACGTTCTGCCAAGCGACTCAACCCACGGCAGGCTAGGTGGGCATTATTCTTCACAAGATTTCGATTCACAGTCACTTACAGGCCGGGCACCAAGAACACGAAGGCCGACGCTCTCTCATGTCAGACGGAGTACAGCATTCAAACTGGTACCTGTGATAACATTCTGCTCACCAAGTTACTGGTGGCTCCCGTACAATGGGACATAATGACTGAAATTGAGCAGATGAACCAACAGATTCAGCCCCCCACTGAGTGCCCAGCTAATCTCACTTTCGTTCCTGAACCCCTCCGACAGAGAGTTTTCACACAGGTACATTTCACACCCAGCTCCGGTCACCCTGGCATAACCGCTACTGAACATCTGCTCAGAAACGGTTTTTGGTGGCCCACACTATCTGCTGACACCACTCAATTTATCAAACAATGCAACACCTGCATCTCTTCAAAAACTCCCAGACAGCTCCCGGCAGGCCTGCTCAAACCACTACCCACACCGCAACGACCCTGGTCTCACATCGCGATCGACTTCATCACAGATCTGCCCAACTCACAAGGCAACACCACCATCCTGACGATCGTAGATTGATTCTCCAAGGCCTGCCGGCTAATTCCACTGCTTTCGAGACTGCCGAACTGTTGTGCTATCAGGTGTTCCGATTGTATGGCGATCACGGGTCTAGTCCGCCTTCTTCAGGCACCTTAACGTTAATATCAGTCTCACTTCAGGCTATCATCCCCAATCTAACGGGCAATCAGAACGACTAAATCAGGAGGTAATCCGGTTTTTGAGATCCTACTGCCAGCAGTGCCAGACCGAGTGGAGTAGGTACCTGATGTGGGTGGAATACGCACAAAATTCACTAGTAAAACCAGCCACTGGACTGACTCCATTTCAATGCGTTCTGGGCTTCCAACCACCTATGTTTCCATGGTCCGGTGAACCCACCAATCTACCGTCAGTCACTGAATGGTTGCAGAACAGCGAGGCAGTCTGGGATTGTGCACACACCCACCTGCTACGAGCTGTCAGGCGCCAGGAACTACAGGCTAACCGTCATCGTCGCGCTGGTCCAACGTATTCACCAGGTCAGTGGGTCTGGCTATCCACAAGAGATCTGCGTCTATGACTTCCTAGCAAGAAGCTCAACCCCAGGTATGTGGGCCCATTCAAAATCATCAGACAAATCACCCCAGTATCATTTCACCTTGAACTGCTTGCTAACTACCGCATTTCTCCTACCTTCCATGTCTCCCTACTGAAACCCGCTGGTGGTCCGAGAGGGACACCAGAGGAAGGACCCGAGCCACAGATTTCCCCTCCTATCATGATTGACAGCGAGGAGGCCTATAAGGTGCACGAGCTGCTAGACTCTCGGCATCAGGGCAGAACTCTGCAATACCTGGTCAACTGGGAGGGGTTTGGACCAGAGGAACATTCCTGGGTCAACGCAGGAGATATCCTGGACCCCACTCTCACCGAAGAATTCCATAGGAACCATCCGGAAAGACCAGCCCCCCGACCTCGAGGAAGACCCCGGCGCCGCGTGCCTCCTCGCGTCAGGAGCCGCTCGCAGGGGGAGGGCTCTGTTACGAATGGAACTCCGGCGTTACCTTCTCGCCACCAGAGGGAGCTTTCGCCAAATTCTGATCACCTCTCATCCGGACTCAGATTCCCATGATCCCACATACCTGGGCCAATCACCACACCTCACCTGTCCCTCATTATCTTCCACATATAGCAACACACACACTCTGATCGACGTGAAGTATTGATTTGCCCCGGCCATCAATTCCAAGCGTTCTTTACCCGTGTTTGTTTTTCTGGTTTTGACTCTGTTGCCCACTGACCTTGTGATTGTTCTCCGCCTCCCTCAAATTTGGATTGTATATTCTTGACTCTGATATCTTGCCGCCTGCCCTGATCTTTGCTTGCTCTGCGACTCTGTCTCTGCCCAGCCTCCTCCAGGACTGTTTGCCGGTATTTTGACCCTGTCTGTTTGTTTACTCAATAAAGCTGCTTATGAACTCTGCAATACCTGGTCAACTGGGAGGGGTTTGGACCGGAGGAACGTTCCTGGGTCAACGCAGGAGATATCCTGGACCCCACTCTCATCGAAGAATTCCATAGGAACCATCCGGAAAGACCAGCCCCCCGACCTCGAGGAAGACCGTGGCACCGCGTGCCTCCTCGCGTCAGGAGCCGCTCGCAGGGGGAGGGCTCTGTTATGAATGGAACTCCGGCGTTACCTTCTCGCCACCAGAGGGAGCTTTCGCCCGAATTTTGATCACCTCTCATCCGGACTCAGATTCCCATGATCCCACATACCTGGACCAATCACCACACCTCACCTGTCCCTCATTATCTCCCACATATAGCAACACACACACTCTGATCGACGTGAAGTATTGATTTGCCCCGGCCATCAATTCCAAGCGTTCTTTACCCGTGTTTGTTTTTCTGGTTTTGACTCTGTTGCCCACTGACCTTGTGATTGTTCTCCGCCTCCCTCAAATTTGGATTGTATATTCTTGACTCTGATATCTTGCCACCTGCCCTGATCTTTGCTTGCTCTGCGACTCTGTCTCTGCCCAGCCTCCTCCAGGACTGTTTGCCGGTATTTTGACCCTGTCTGTTTGTTTACTCAATAAAGCTGCTTATGGATCCCACTCCGTCTGACGTGCCGTCACACCTTTAAGGTTATATCTGAAAGTGATAGAATTTTTTGTGATAGCATTGTTACTCCTGAGGAAGTACAAAGAGCAATTAAGAGTTTTAAAAACAATAAATCCCCAGGTTTATTGAAAAACAATAAATCCCCAAATTATTTGCTGATGAACTTAATCCCTTTCTAGCTCAGGTTTTTAGAGAAAATATTGAAAAAGAGGCTGTACCTCCTACATTGATGAAAGGTATCATAATGTTAATTCCTAAACCTAAGAAAAATCTTACCAACTTAGACAACTGGCGACCCATCACACTCCTTAACAATGACTATACAATTTTCGCCATTATATTTGCTAAAAGACTGTTTGGATACTGTTATAGATGAGACTCAGTCTGAATTTATGAGGGACCGACATATAATGAATAATATTAGATTAGTTTTAGACTTATTGGATTATAGTGATTTGCTGGAACATAATAGTTTTATTCTTTTCCTGGATTTTTATAAAGCTTTTGATTCAGTTGAACATAAATTTATATTTAAATCAGTCAAAAAATTTGGTGAATATTTTTGTAAGGCAGTAAGAACTCTATATTACAACTGTAGTAGCACAATTAAATTAAAATATGGTACTTCTCCTAGATTCTACTTGTCACGTGGTATTAAGCAAGGGTGTCCATTATCCCCTTATTTATTTTTACTAGTTTCCCAGATATTTGCTTCTTATCTTTCTAATAGTGGTTTTCATGGTATCTCTATTGCTGATGAACAGATACTCATCAGTCATCTGGCTGATGATACCACACTTTTTTTGCAAGATGGTAACCAAGTTCCTTTAGCACTAAAGTATATCCAGCAATTCTCCAATGCATCAGGCCTGTTCTTGAACCTCTCAAAGTGTGAACTGTTGTCCATCAAAGAATGTAATTTGTATTTTGCAAAGATCAAGTATCTTATTTAGGTGTTATTATAACAAAAAAAATTAAATAGAAAGATGCTCCTTAAATTTTAAACCATTAATTGAGAGTACTCAGAAAAAACTGAATATGTGGCTCCAGCGTGATCTTTCATTAAAGGGAAGAATCTTACTAGCCAAAGATGAAGGTTTGTCAAGGTTAACATATGCTGCTCTCTCTTTGAATGTTGACACTGCCATTCTTAAAAAAAAAAAAAAATTGATACAATGTTTCTCAACTTTGTTTGGAAGAATAAAACTCAGTTTATTAGAAAATCTGTACTTATGAACACCATTGAGAAAGAGGATTTAAACTTTCTTGATTTCACCACTTTAAACAACACCTTTAAAATAAATTGGATAAAAAAATAAAAAAAAAACTGTATCAATAAGCCCTCATCTATATGGAATCTGATCCCTAATGTTGTTTTTTCCAAACTAGGTGGTTTAAATTTCTTATTAATCTGTAACTATAACATCATGAAAATCCCTGTGAAATTATCTCTTTTTCATTGGCAAATGTTATTAGCTTGGTCCTTCATTTTTAAACACAGTTTTACACCTCACTCTTATCTAATCTGGAATAATAAGAATCTACTGTATAAACACAAATCTCTTTTGTTTTTGTTTTTTTGTTTTGTTTTTGTTTTTTTGAAAATTGGTTTAAAAATTATATTATTTTTGTGTCTCAACTTTTCAATCAAAATGGTTGCAATTGTTGCTGATGCAGTGCCACGTGGAGTTCTCATGCTTTTTAGAGGTCTTTGTTTTCCAATCTCATGTCACTCAGTGGATCTTTGTAAAACATTTGTTGGAAAACAGTGCCTTTCGTCATCTAAATCAAAAAACAATATTTCTGTGCCTTATGTAATCTCTTATTGGAATGGTTTTGTAACGTCTCGGTTACGTACGTAACCCTCGTTCCCTGATGGAGGGAACGGAGACGTTATGTCGTGACGACATAGGGGATTTACTTGGAAGCCCCAATCATCTCTGACTTTAAGAGAAAACGCCAATGAATATTGGCTAGTGGATTTTGCATACCTGAGCCACTCCCCGTGCCCACGGGTATAAATAGGCGGCAGGTGCATCCACTCATTAGGTTTTACGCTGAGGAGCCGAGAACGAGTCCCTGGCAACCAGCGATGGTTCAAGATTGTGGCATGGGGACATAACGTCTCCGTTCCCTCCATCAGGGAACGAGGGTTACGTACGTAACCGAGACGTTCCCTATCTGTCGCTCACTACGAGTTATGTCGTGACGACATAGGGGTCCTATGGAAAGCGCCACAACCTGAACCCCGTCACAACCTTGTGGCATGCAGATGCTGACAAGCGAGCGCGTGACAGACAAATGCCATGCAAAGGTCGCAACCTTCCCATCGCCCCAGCGCAAATTCGCTAACCTTGGTGCCCGCAGGGACCACTGAGTACATCGCTGCTGGAGATAGCCAAGCTGCTGTTCCTTTTCCCACAAAAGTCGGAAGGGATTTCGACCTTCAATGAAAGATAGCTTCAAGTCTTTCCTATTTGTTGTTACAGCTTGGCAGTAACGACGGGGAAGCGAGCCTTCCGGAGAAGGGCGCTACGGAGGCCACATCCTGCCCGAAGGGAGGTAACATGTGGAGACACTGATATGGACTGACCCAGGTCTGGGGCAGTACTACATACGACTGGACCCTGGGGCAGATCCTACCTAGGGTAGGGAGGAGAGCTGCCAGCAGGGCCTGACAGAGGCTCTGTCAAGGGAAGACACGGGTTTACCGTGAGGGAAACCTTACCGTGGAAGAATACACATATGGGATTACCCGAAGGGAATCAAGCCATACGGACACCTAGCCCAGTACAGGGGCTGACCGGAGACCCGGGCGAGCTAACACCAGTACTGGGCCTGGCGTCAGACTGCTCCGCCCAGTCTGACTGCCGGGGGTGCTGGAGGAACTCCACCAGGGTTCGCCGTCCGGGGAACTGAACTGGTGGAGAAAAAAGGCGCTCGTATCCCCGGGTGAGGGGGAATGGCGCAGCAAGCGTGACACTGGCCAGCTCTTCCCGCCACTTACCTGTTACCCAACACACGGGAAGAAACTGGCTCAACGCGGAGACTGTAGAATCTCGCGAAGGTGTTCGGTGTCGCCCAGCCCGCAGCTCTACAGATGTCTGCCAGAGAGGCGCCGTGCGCTAGCGCATAGGAGGAGGCAACACTCCGTGTGGAGTGAGCCCTCACCCCCAGGGGGCACGGCTCGCCTTGAGACTGGTACGCCAAGGCGATGGCATCCACTATCCAGTGGGCCAACCTCTGCTTGGAGACAGCCTTCCCTTTCTGCTGACCTCCGTGGCAAACAAAGAGCTGCTCAGAGCTTCTAAAGCTCCGGGTGCGGTCCACGTATATGCGCAGTGCTCTTACGGGACACAGCAACGCCAAGGCTGGATCTGCCTCCTCCGAGGGCAGTGCTTGCAGGTTCACCACCTGATCGCGGAAGGGCGTGGTGGGAACCTTAGGCACGTATCCAGGCCGGGGTCTCAGGACAACGTGAGAGTAGGCCGGCCCGAACACAAGGCACTCTTCGCTCACCGAAAATGCTTGGAGGTCCCCGACCCTCTTGATGGAAGTGAGCGCGGTCAGGAGCGCTGTCTTCGCTGACAGAAATTTCAGCTCGACTGAGTCCAGCGGCTCAAAGGGACCCCTCTGAAGTCCAGCCAGGACGACAGAAAGATCCCAGGAGGGCATCAGGGGTGACCTAGGAGGATTTAACCTTCTGGCACCCCTCAGGAACCTCACGATGAGTTCGTGCTTTCCCAGGGACCGGCCGTCCACTGCATCGTGATGGGCCGCAATAGCAGCCACATACACTTTCAAGGTGGAGGGAGACAGCCTACGCTCCAACCTTTCTTGCAGGAAAGAAAGCACTACTCCAATCGTGCACCGTCGGGGGTCTTCTCGGCGAGAAGAACACCAGTTCGCGAACAGACTCCACTTCAGTGCGTAGGCTTGCCTTGTTGAAGGAGCTCTAGCCTGAGTGATGGTCTCTACCACAGCCCGTGGTAGACCACTCAAGTCTGCCGCGTCCCGTCCAGGAGCCACACATGGAGGTTCCACAGATCTGGACGCGGGTGCCATATGGTGCCGAGCCACTGAGAAAGGAGATCCTTCCTCAGAGGAATGCGCCAGGGAGGGGCTGTCGCGAGGAGTATGAGTTCGGGAAACCAGGTCCGGGTGGGCCAGTACGGCGCGACCAGCAGGACCTGCTCCTCGTCCTCCCTGACCTTGCACAGCGTCTGTGCAAGCAGGCTCACTGGGGGAAACGCATACTTGCGTAGAGCCCGAGGCCAGCTGTGTGCCAGTGCGTCCGTGCCGAGGGGGCCCTCGGTCAGGGAAAAATACAGCTGGCAGTGGGAGGACTCGCGGGAAGCAAACAGGTCTACCTGAGCTTCCCCGAATCGACTCCAGATCAGCCGGATCGTCTCGGGGTGGAGTCGCCATTCTCCGGGGAACGTGAGCTGTCGTGAGAGCGCATCGGCTGCACGATTGAGCTCCCCCGGAATGTGGGCAGCACGCAACGTTTTGAACTGCGTGTGACTCCAGAGGAGGAGATGGCGGGCGAGCTGTGACATGCGACGTGATCGTATACCTCCCAGCCGGTTGATGTACGAGACAGCCGCAGTGTTGTCCGTACGGACCAACACGTGCTTGCCTAGAAGCAGTGGCTGGAACTGCCGCAAGGCGAGGTGCACTGCCAACAGCTCCAGGCAGTTGATGTGCCAAAGCAGTCGAGGCCCTGTCCAGAGCCCCGAGGCTGCCTGCCCGTTGCATGTAGCGCCCCAACCCGTGCTGGAGGCATCTGTCGTGACAACAACATGCCGGGACACTTGTTCTAGGGGCACCCCGGCCCGTAGAAAGGCAAGGTCCGTCCAGGGGCTGAAGGAGCGGCGACACTCCTGTGTGATGTTCACACGAAGTGCACCGCGGCGCCATGCCCATCTCGGGACTCGGGAGTGCAACCAGTGCTGAAGTGGTCTCATATGAAGCAATCCGAGCGGCGTGACTGCGGCTGCGGATGCCATATGCCCCAGGAGCCTCTGAAACTGTTTCAGCGGAACCACAGTCCTGCCTCTGAAGGAACTCAGGCAGTCCAGCACTGATTGGGCGCGCTCGTCCGAGAGGCGCGCCGTCATACTCACCGAGTCTAACTCCACACCAAGAAAAGAGATTCTCTGCACAGGGGAGAGCTTGCTCTTTTCCCAGTTGACCCGAAACCCCAACTGGCTGAGGTGCCGAAGCACCAGGTCCCTGTGATCGCACAACTGTTCTCGCGACCGGGCCAGAATGAGCCAATCGTCGAGATAGTTGAGGATCCTGACGCCCACTTCCCGTAATGGGGCAAGGGCGCCCTCTACGACCTTCGTGAAAACACGGGGAGACAGGGAGAGCCCGAAGGGGAGGACCCTGTACTGCCATGCCCGACCCTCGAACGCAAACCGTAGGAACGGTCTGTGTCGCGGAAGGATCGAAACATGAAAGTAAGCATCCTTCAGGTCGATCGCTGCAAACCAATCCTGGGGCTGAATGCATTTGATAATGCGCCTGTGCGTCAGCATCTTGAATGGAAGCCTGTGAAGGGCCCGGTTCAAGACACGCAGGTCCAGGATTGGTCGAAGACCACCGCCTTTCTTGGGTACGATGAAGTAAGGGCTGTAAAACCCCTGCCTCATCTCGGCTGGAGGGACCGGCTCGATTGCATCCTTTGCCAGAAGGACAGCAATCTCCTCGCGCAAGACAGGAGCGTTCCGGACTGCCACCGAAGTCTCGAGAACGCCACTGAACTTGGGAGGTCGCCTGGCAAACTGAATCGCGTAGCCGAGTCGAATCGTGCGCATGAGCCAACGGGACGGGCTGGGTAAGGCGAGCCACGCCCCCAGACACCGTACAAGTGGCTCCAATGGCACGATCGGCGTACCCGCGGTGGTGCAGCGAAGGGGAGTAGAGCTGGATGGTACAGAAGGCAGCGCGTTCTGAGGCATCCTCGCAGAACTCCCTGGGTCCCAGGGGGGACTGGCTAGAGGTGCGTGGGGAAGCACTGCGTCCCCGAACCGCACTCTCTTGGCCACTGGCAAAATGGGTCGCGGGCGAGAGTGAGGAGGCAACGCGTCGCACACTGTCAGCCCGCAGACCTGAAAACCCGGAGGAAAAGGAAATTGCTCTTTCTTTGAATATGTGGGTACCGCTGGCCCTTGGGCCAGCGGCAGAACAGAAACAAAACGAAACACAGGATTCTCCGCCCGGCCCTCCTCCGGGGGAAGGAGCGACGCTGTCCTCGCCGTCTCCTGAGAAAGAGCAAACTCCAACATCTCCGGGTTGCCCGCGTCAGGGCCGCTTGGTCGCCTTCCGGGACACTTTGGGGCCCGGCTGGGACGCGGGGGGCGCCGCACTCCTGCGAGAGGCTCGACGCACCGGCCTAGATGTAGATTCAGCACGGGGCGGAGCAGCTCTGGAGGACGCAGGAGGGCGCCCACGGCGACGAGCAGACTGAGGCCTGGCCCCGGGGGCAGCGGTGGCTGATGGTGCATCACGCCGGGGCAGGATGTGCTGGATCGCCTCTGTCTGCTTCTGCACTGCCGAGAACTGCTGGGCAAAGCCCTCGACAGTGTCGCCGAATAGCCCAGCCTGAGAGATGGGGGCGTCAAGAAAGCGTGCTTTGTCGACGTCCTTCATCTCTGCCAGGTTGAGCCAGAGATGGCGCTCTTGGACCACCATGGTAGACATCGCCTTCCCGAGGGACCGCGCCGTGACTTTCGTCGCCCTTAGAGCGAAGTCAGTCGCCGTGCGCAGCTCCTGCATCAACCCCGGGTCGGAACTACCCTCGTGCATTTGTTTGAGTGCCTTGGCTTGGTGAACCTGCAGGATAGCCATGGCATGCAGGGCAGAGGCTGCCTGGCCCGCAGCACTATAAGCTTTGGCCGCGAGCGCAGCCGTCAGCTTACAGGCTTTGGACGGGAGACGCGGACGATTCCTCCAAGAGGCGGCGTTTCGCGGGCACAAGTGCACCGCGACCGCTCTCTCCACCTGGGGAATGCCCGCGTACCCCCTGGCAGCCCCGCCGTCGAGGGTAGTGAGGACGGAGGAGACGGACGAGCGGTTTCTGGCCGTGAAAGGGGCCATCCACGACTTCGTCAGCTCCTCATGCACCTCCAGGAAAAAAGGCACCGGAGGACGTACCCGGCGGAGAGGCTCTTACTGTGACCCTCAGATCTCCCAGAGCGCCAGCCGGCGGTCCTCTGCTCGAGCCAGAGAGACCGGGACGGGTGGCGACAGAGGGTACCAATCTTTTCAGAAAAGAAAGGCGAGATCGCAGCGAGGTGATGCTCATACACCCACAACAGACGCATGAGTCATCCACGAAGGCATCTTCAGCGTGCTGGAGGCCCAGACACTGAAGACAACGATCGTGTCCGTCATCCGCAGACAGAAACCGACCGCAACCAAGAGGACACGGACGGAACGGCATCTTTAAAAAGACGCGACCGTCCGTGATTTGCTCTTTTAGAATTTGCTCTTTTAGTTGAAGTGCCCAGGGGAATCGCTGCTGAGAGGGACTCCGCTGACTGCACCGTGACGCCAACCAGGAACAAATAAAAGATGAACGGCTTTTGTGGAGATCAGCACACTTCTCATCCACTCGGCTCCGAAGCAAAAATCTAATGAGTGGATGCACCTGCCGCCTATTTATACCCGTGGGCACGGGGAGTGGCTCAGGTATGCAAAATCCACTAGCCAATATTCATTGGCGTTTTCTCTTAAAGTCAGAGATGATTGGGGCTTCCAAGTAAATCCCCTATGTCGTCACGACATAACTCGTAGTGAGCGACAGATAGGGAACTGATATTCCCTTGAAGAAAGTTTGGTCATTACCTTACAAATATTTAATTACTAACAAAATGAGAGAAATTGCGTTTAAGTTGATTCATAGAATTTACCCGGATAAGTGCTCTCTTACAAGACTCAAGAATGATATTAATACCAACTGTTATTTCTGTTTAGAAAACCCTGAAACTTCTTTACATTTATTCTGGAATTGCTCTTACACAACATCATTTTGGTGTGACATTCTTGATTTTATCAAATGTTATGTGAATCCTAATTTTGAGTTTCCTTATAGAAATGTGATTTTTGGCTTTCATGAATGTGAAAAAAAAGGTGATACATTTCATAAACCTTATTTTCCTGTTAGCTAAATATCATATTCATAAATGTAAATTTTCTAAATGCAAACCTCTTTTTTTTTAAGATTCAAACTTGAAATGAAAATGTATTTTGAATCTATTGAATTCTCTGCGAACTTAAAACCAATAAGAACAATGGCTTTGCTAAAGGGCTTGGCACTTCCTCTGGACTGAAAGACTGAATGACCCTGGACTGTTGTTGTATTGTTATGATTTGACAATGATGACAATTGTTATTGTTTTTTTTTTTTTTTTCAAGCATTCAATAATAATAAAAAAAAAAAAAAAAACATTGATTTCAACGGGAAGTTTTTAGCGTCAAACACAGACACGAAGGACATGAGATGCTTATCGCTATGAAATCACGTTCAAGAAGTCTCATTCAGCACACATCGCAATATTTGCCATCTGTTTACGTGTGCCACACTTTGGGTGAGTAGTTCTAAATACGCTGTCTTAATGTTTGTTATAAGATCTAATTCTCTCTTCTTTATTAATCAGATTAGCGCCTTATATTTATTCGCTGTATTATATCTGTCATCCGAGGCTGTCTCTGCGTTTCTTTGCGTTTAACTAAATGGACACACCTGCTTACTGGGGCGATTAAACGCTATCTGTCACGTGACGTGACCTTCCATTAGATAATCATATTCATATCAGATTCAAAGATGTTAGTTGTATTTGTAGTAAAATTATGGTAACTAACAACAATTAACATGCTGTTACCACAGTAACTGTGGTTTTACTGTAATGGTAGTTTTTGTGCTTTTACAACAAATATCACAGAAATCACAAATTCTTGACCTAAAGGAAGCAGTCAACCCAGTCTTGTTTGTGGAGAGGTAATCATTCAGAAACAGAGAGGACAGAAAACTGTGAAGGCAGACATTTGCAGTGGTAAGTCTGTGTTAGTTTTACCCTTTTATCAAACATTCCTGTTATAATTTGCACAGCATTTGCTGTTTCTTAAAATTTGTCTTAAAAGCTCCCCATAGCCCATTAGTAAGAACCCTAAACAAAGTCTCACATTAGAGTCTTACTAATTTAATAATTCAGTTTAACACTTGTATGATATTGTACAAGTGTACTTGTAGAAAATCCTGCAACGTTTACTCTACTGCTGTCATTAGTCATTCCCATAGCCCCTGTACAGTCTCATTTTCATGGTAGATCACAATACTTGTAAATCAGTTGCACTCCTTGGAAAGTAGTCAGATGTCCCACACAGTCAGAAAGTTTATATTGCCAATTTGCTTCTCTATAAATGATTACAAATGGGCCCCCTCAGTTCATGTTGATGTCTCTCTGCACCTCGTAATTTATCTGTTTTCATGAGTGAAAATGCTAGTTTGATGTGTGACGAGCTATATCAAATCTTTGATTAATTTGTCTTAACCAGATCAACAATTGGGCACTACTGATAACAGTCCTGTTAGCATGTAATCACATTTAAAAGTATTCATATGAATATAGCTTGCTATTAATGACCTACTTTTAATGCTTATTGCAAAAATGCATGTAACATTTCATTATGCAGCTTCTTTACAGAGGCTGCTTTTACGGTCTAAAAAAAGAAAACCCACAGTAACTTATAAAGTCAAGTCGCATGCAATGTAATAATATTTCCTTTCTTTCTGTCTTACAGGATTACTTGCAGATAACACTGTCCTTCTCCATCATGTACATACAGAAATGGCACCTGGATCAATATTAAGACTTTGCAGTGTTTTTTTTTTTTTTTTTTTTTTTTTTTTTTTGCAGAAGATGCAACTTTGTTTTAAGCTTTAATATAAGCTTTTAATGAATACACTTTGACCTTCCAGCAACCCATATACTGTATACAGAACCAGTAATGAAAACAAATGGTCTTTTTCGTATTGATAAAGCATTGTGTTCTCTTTTTCAAGCTTCATAAACTTTACTTGATGTCTTCTTAATGCTTTTATCACAAAAAGCATCAGTTCTCATCAGGGGTTTTAGTAGAGGACATATTCTTGCACAGCCATCCCCTAATTCCAATCATGGAGTGACTTCATAATGTTATTGTTATGGTATATTTCTGCATTTGTATATAGCAGGTGTTTGTTTTGCTGAACACTTTCTGTATCTTCCATTGTTTGGACAATTAATATTTATTTGGTGCTGTGCTGATAATGTTTTATGATATTGCACACTTGACATGCATGACTTCATGGTGTTATTTTGTGAGTTTGAAACATTTACATTGTGTTGTATCACTTTTTGGTCAATTTAATTTGTAAGAATCTGCTTCCAGTGTTCTCTGAAAGACTTATACTGTATATACTGTTTTTATAAAAGCATTTTCATACTGAAAAATATTTAACGTTTACAATTATAATTATTACTAACAATTTTAATTTGCTTTGCATTTTTTAAGGAGGTTTGTTACATATTCCACACATTCCCATTTGTTTTCATTTATATTTTTTTTCCTTGTTATCTTTTACTATAATTATTTTTAATTATATATAATTTTTTTTTTTTTCTATAAATACTTTTTTATTCTTCACAGTGGCAAAACTGAGCTTGGTGATTGAGGATGCAGTGCAGTGGTTTTGGCACTATGTTTGTCTTTAAATGAGCTTGACATATCAATAAAAACGGGGAAATACTTAAAACTGTGCGTGTTCATTAGGCTTTATTATTATTATTTTTAATTTATTTATTTATTTATTTATTTATTTGTTTATTTGTTTATTTATTCAGTTTTTATTCCTAGAGTTCAAAAGGTAAGGAATGGCAAATGACAGAAAAACAAAAGTGATAATTTTTTATTTTTTATTTTTTATTTTTTTACCTTTAAATTTGATTTAATTAAATGTGATTTAATTTTATACCTTTAAAACACAATGTAATTTACAATGTAAATGTTAGAAGCACGTCATTTCATTAGTAAATGCACTTGTCTTTGGTCAAAAATGATCATTTAAAAATCTATCTTTGCATCACACAAATAATTCTGTGATTTTAATATGTAATTTTTATATGTAATAAGAGGAATCTATTGGTTAAGGCTAGATGGATGGGATACAGCTGTGGCTACTGGGCATGCTCACATCAATATTGCGGAATTTTTGTCACGCTGGACAACAATAATTACTGTTTTTGCATTATTGTAAGATGTAGGTTTAGGGTTGGGGTAGGTGCAGACGTTAATAATCCAATCCAATAGGTAGACAATTTAATCTATTAACCGAATCTATCTCCTCAGCCGGAAAACGGAAGAAATCTGTCATGATTGACCATAAATGGACAAGTGTGACGCCGCTGTTCAGCTCGGATGTCATTGGCTGTGAAGTTCCGTTGTCACCCACAGGACTTGTTGTGGTTGGATTATCTTTTAATTAATAATAAATAGCGCATCATGCTACAAAAGCATGTTTTGCTGTTATTATCATGTTAGTAATATATTAATTTAACAACAACGTGTTGCTATGTTGAGAGAAATTCCTCCTTTACCGAGATCCTAACCCTAACCCTAAGCATAACTTCAATGAACTACAAATAACAGCACCATGTTTTCCCGCTCCATCAACAGAATGATAGAGGCTTCTGGGAAATGGAGTTGAAAACTTTTTTTAATGAAATGAAACGAATAATATCTTTAATGGACAACTGGATATCTAAATATGTTCATTGTGCAAACCTCTATGACATATATAAGGGGCAGGCTGAAATTTGGTATTTTACAGTGAGCAATATTTAAAATGCTTTTATGCCACCTTTCCATACATTTCTGAAAACTGTGCCCAACATTATTTAATCAACATAGCATAAGTAGTAATCCTGACGATATTGTGAGGCCAATGAAATATAGAAAAATGAGAAAGAAATGCATTAATAATAATAACAGATTATTTCTTTGATTTTTGAGGTAAACAGCAATAAATAGTCTAACGGATGAACCTGCAACAACTTGCCATTATCCATTCCCCACTGTTAAGCAGTAATCAAGGACAATTTAAACACATTGTGATACTTCATTATTACTATTACACAAAGACAAACTCATGCAGTACTAAGAATCACAATAATAATAAAAAAAGTAATTATCAAAAAGCAGTGTGAAAATGTCCTCCTCACCTCCTTATCTTGCTCCTCACATGCTGGACATCAGTAATGTGCATGCTCTTGGTTTTAATGCAGTACAAGATCAATGTTGATCATTGCTGGTATATTCTCAGTTATGCCTTAAGTGTTTGTAGCAATAAAGCACATGGAAGCATCTTGTAACGCAAAATATTTCATCCTGTAACTCCCTTTTTCCACCAAAAATTGGTGTATATAAGTATATACAACAATAACTTTTTGGTGCATTGTTGTCCCAGACGTCATTAATAATCTGAAAAAAATGTTTGGTAACACTTTATTTTAGGGACTCTTAATTAGTTGCTTATTAGCATGCATATTACTAGAATATTAGCCATTTATTAGTAGTAATTAAGCACATAATAATGCCTTATTCTACATGACCTTATTCTACATCTCTAATCCTACCCAATACCTAAACTTAACAACTACCTTACTAACTATTAATAAGCAGTAAATTAGGAATTTATTGAGGAAAAAGTCATAGTTAATGGTGAATTAGTGTTCCCTATTCTAAAGTGTTACCAAATGTTTATGTCTTAAGTAACATAATCATGGTAATTAATTATATGTAAGTTTTCAAGTATAAAACAAACTCGTATGAGCATATCTAGTACAATAATGTATTAACCAAGCATTTACAATACACAATAGTTACCTTGTTCATTTTATCGAAGGATACAGCATAAAGTTATAGTAGCATCAAGACAAATGAGATTCAAGAAAAAATTTAAATGGATCATCAAAAATAGATTAACATCATATGTTAGTGAGTTCGCCATACAAATGAATGATAAAATGTCCTGAGTGCCACACAGTCCTATCCATCAACTATGATACAGATCATATGTGACCTTGGACCACAAAACCAGTCTATTTGTAGCAATAGCCAAAAATACATTGTATGGGTCACAATTATCGATTTTTCTTTTATGCCAAAAATCATTAGGACATTAAGTAGAGATCATGTTCCATGAAGATATTTTGTAAATTTCTTACCATAAATATATCAAAACTTCATTTTTGATTAGTAATATGCATTGCTAAGAGCTTCATTTGGACAACTTTAAAGGCAATTTTCTCAATATTTTGATTTTTTTGCACCCTCAGATTTTTAAATGGTAGTATCTCGGCCAAATATTGTCCTATCCTAACAAACCATACATCAATGGAAAGTGTTTTATTTCAGGTGATGTATAAATCTCAATTTTGAAAAATTGACACTTAAGACTGGTTTGAGTCCAGGGTCACATATGATACAGATTTGATACTGTTCTGGAAAATAATGATTCCTTTTCATTGCATCTAAACTGGTTTCTTGCTCTTCCCTGTCAATTCCCCTATCATGATCTTCTTCTGAAGACAACTGATGACTGGTGCGGTGTAGCTTTTTCTTAGCCAGAGGATGAAGTTCTAACATCCCATTTTCAGACATTTCCCAGTCCTGGTCAAAGTAAAACAAAAAACAATCAGCTTAGCTTATGCTCTGCATGATTTAAGCAGGGGTGAACAACTATGGCCTTGAAGTACTGTGCACATACTATTTTTTCAACTTGTTTTAAAAGACTTTTTGAGAAGCTTTTTCTTTGAAGACAATTTACAACATCTTCTTCTTTCACTCCTTTAAAGAGCATCACTTGGTCAAAACCCCTTATTTGGCTGACAAAATCACCTGTACAAAGTAAAATTGTTAAAATACTATAATACAAATTTAATTATGCAAGAATTTATTAAAAGTTACAGAGGCATGGGACTTGCTCATTAGGCACCCATATCATGTGCAGTTCTCAGAGACTGGAGTTTTCCCCTCTAGTGGCTGCACTAAGTGTGTCTTTTTCCTCTAGAATCTTCCTCTAAAGTTCATGCCTTCTTTTGCTTCCATCTTAAAACACATATGTCTTAGTCTGTGCAGTGTAAGGCCTTGCTTCTAGCCAATCAACTATTTATTACACACAATTCAAAGAACATTTCCTGCAATTACTCCTGCATTTACAAAACAACGAAATAATGTAAATTGGTGTTTATCAACTAAACCACTTTTTATAACCACTTTTTATTAAAAAAAAAAAAAAAAAATTAAAAGGTGCAGTTTTTAAAAACTTAAGATTAAAAAGATTTTAGTCACACTCATTTGCAACATTTTATAATTGTAATAGTTGTATCAAAAAAAAAAAGAAAGAAAAGAAAAAAAAAAGAAATTAGAAAGAATAATCACAAAAGATCAACACAAAATGCTGTACGACAAATTACAGCATTACTTTACTACAGACATACCAGTGGACTTGCATACCTTTCTGTCTTCTTTGTTTGGGCGTGAGATGGCCATGTTCATTCCTCACCCTGAACAAAGGACTTCCTTCTCTTCTGTAAAACAAGAAAATCTCTACTTATTCTTTGTGCAATTACTGTTGTTCCTTAAACATAATTAAAGCTGCAGTCTGTAACTTTTTTTTTCTTCAAAATTTACTAAATTTGTACAATAAGCAAGTACATCATTAATCCATTTGCCAAACCGTGTTTTTGGCTTATCCTGAATCACTACGGTACACCACTTGTTAATTAGGTACACCACATGTTAATTGTTGTTAGTTACCATAATTTTACTACAAATACAACTTACATCTTTGAACCTGATATGAATATGATTATCTGATGGAAGATCACGTCACGTGACAGATAGCGTTTAATCACCCCAGTAAGCAGGTGTGTCCGTTTAGTTAAACGCAAAGAAACGCAGAGACAGCCTTGGATGACAGATATAATACAACGAATAAATATAAGGCGCTAATCTGGTTAATAAAGAAGAGAGAAATAGATCATATAACAAACATTAAAACAGCATATTTAGAACTACTCACCCAAAGTGTGGCACACGTAAACAGATGGCAAATATCACGATGTGTGCTGAATGAGACTTCTTGAACGTGATTTCATAGCGATAAGCATCTCATGTCCTTCACGTCTGTGTTTGATGCTAAAAACTTCCCGTTGAAATCAATGTAGGTCCAAGTTCGTTGATATAGTGATGCCGAGGGGCACCTTTGGCGTCTTCACAGTGACGCTAAAGTCATTTGACCATGCTTCAGTTTTTGATGCCTTGGGACTGAGAATGGGTTGTGTGTGTTGGTGATTTAAGGTCTAATATAGGATATATTGGACTTGCACAGGGTCTTCTTATGAAATCAATACTGAAAATTCTTGTTGTTCTCTGTTCATGAACTGCATGCAAGTGTTGAATCAGATTCTTTTTGGTCATTACATAAATAAATAACAATTACATAACGTTACATAAATAAATAACAAGCAGCCACAAACATTTGGACAATATTATAAAGCTATTAGCTCTAGCCATTTATGGGGCAATATTTATTTACTGAAGCCGTGAGTCACAGGTGCTGAATCAATTTCCTGCTAATGATTAGCCCTTTAGATTCTGGGTGGTTGAAAGGGGGTTCAGCTAACTGTATTAGCAATTCACATGCAAATTGAAGATTCAAAGCAATTTTGAGAAAAGATTAGAGTAAATATCAGTGTTTTCATGTAAAAGTTCTGCAATAACATTGGGACTTAAAACCCAAGTAGCACAAATTTCTGTGTAAATCATTCATAAATCCATTCTCACCTAAATGGAATTGATTTGAATGGAAATTGACGTAATAATGTTTTTACGAATGATTTAGAGAGAAATTAGTTTTGCTTGTGTTTCATGAACAATGTCCATTGTGTCTTAGTAAAAGAACAGATCTGGGCTGAGCGTGAGTCTGTATAATGTCACACTAACATTAAACCCTTTCCTTTTTGAAATTTGTGAGACCTGGCATTTGATGATATGAAAGACACTCTAAATGAAAGACTAAAAAAAGACAGAAAGAAGGTAAAGACACTTATTCAAAAGCTAAAGTGGAGTTTTGGAGATTAATTATAAACCTAGATCAAATTACTAAATGCTTCATATTTGAATTTCATTATATCCTTTGAATTAATTTAATTTAATAATTTGAATTAATTATATCCTGAGTAATTTATTGAATTAATATGTAACGTGTAACAAGGACACCTTAAAATAAAATGTTACTGAAAATTCTTGTGTGGCATAAATAAAATATTTAAGAGCATGAAAGAACAAGACAGGGAAAGATATCAGTGCTTTTCAGTTTGTATACCATATCTGTCATCACAGGTTAGTGGAGACATATTTCTTCTTTGACAGGGATGTTGTGGTAGACACGATAAGACCTATGCACAGGTGCAAACAAAAGCAAAGAGATTTTTTTTATTAGTATTATTTTTGAATGTGCATTTATTCTGTCCTGGGTATTCAGTATTGATTCTGTCAGAGGTATTAAATGAAAAAAAAAAAAAAAAAAAAAGGCTTGTCCAACATGCCAAATTGAATTGAAAAGATGAAAGTTATTTGCCCTTTAATATAAACATTCTCTGCTTTTAGAAACATAAATGTGTCTTCAAATATGTTCAGAATGTTCTTTCCGTGTGCTATTACGACTCTTTCTGATCTCTAAGTCTCACGCTTGCTCTCAAAAATTCCTCTTTTCACTGCCTGCCTGTCAAATGCAATTACCTGTTCCCATTTTCAGTGGAAATCACTGAACCCTTCTCTAGACTATGAAAGCAGATGAAATGAATTTAGATGAATTCTAAATGCTCACTGTATGACGATCTCTCAATCGCTCAAACATTCACTGTTTACACAGAAAGAGGGATTTAATTGGCAAACCCTTTCATGCAGCAGCATATTTCTCATTCATTATAAGCCAAATGTTTGAATTACTAGTAAGTTCAGACAGTGAGGTTTCAGACCCTGAAGTTTGTTCTCAATACTGTAAATAGCAAATCATTGTACAACATTATGCTGGGATTTTCAAAATGCAAGTCAATTATACTATAAATGCAATGTTTAAAGAATGTTTCAATAATGAAAGTCATGGGAATCAAAACAACGTTGGATCAACAGAAAGTGGAACAGAAAGTCATACAGGTTTAAACAACACTAAAAAAAAAAAAAAAAAAAAAAAGTTTTATTAACTTAAATTTTTTATTTGCCTTTTTGCTTTGCCTTTTGCTTTGAGTTAATTTGCCTTTAGTTAGAATATCAGTATCAACTTGTTTTATTGACACAATACATTTTCTTGACCCACCCACTAATTCAACGTTATTTGAACAAACATTTTAGTTAGAATATCTTTATCAAAGTAAGGAAAATTTACTTTCAAGTTTGAAAATTTATTTCAAGTTTTCAGTACCAATGTTTATTGGCCTTTTATGGCATCCCCACTAAAAAAAAAAAAGAGCCTTAACCATGCAGTTCACCATAAAGATGGGAAAATGCTCTTCCTGATCCACACTGTGCCTCTGTTGGGAGTACAACAGGTCAGGACAGTCGAGCTCCAATCAGACACTTGTGCATCAATTTTAAACACGATACAACAGATATTTATGAAATAGAAATGAGTGAATTATTGACTAAGTGTCACACCTCAGGGGTTTCAGCGGCCTTTTTGATAATCATCGGTGAAATGGATAGTTTCAAAGAGGGGACATCACTGAATTATTCATTCTTTATAGGTGGATTGGTATATTGCTCAGTGATTGAATGAAGCAGAATATTATAATATTGTGTGTGTTTGTGTGCATGCGTTTGTGTGTGTTGGTGTTGAGGGTTAGACTGAGCCTGAATGTCCCCCTGAGGACAGTAAATCAGTTTTAATCAAACCAATGCATCCTTGCTAAATAAAAGTATTAATTATTATTAAAAAAAAATCTTGCTGACCCCAAATTTTTTGAATGGTATAAATATATAAACAGTTGAGGTCAAGAGAAAATATCCATTATGAAAAACTAACTCATCCGTCACTTCTTTGAATAAAAGCATCTGCTAAATGCATAAATGCCAAATGCAAATGTAAATTTAATGTAAATCTGAATCAGGTGCGATTTGTGGCGGTTTATGATAATTATACTCAAAAGTTGATTTGCAATGATGATTTTGTCTAGGACAGTGACTCTGATCATCATAAAAAGCTGCTCTGAATAATTAAATCGTAAAAATGTCAAATGCCAGTTGTCAAAGACAGATGTTGTTCCTGGAGGTCAGCAGGTCGCTGCACTATTAGGTTGCTAACAACCCATATCTTGAAAATCTGATCAGAAATAAGATGTATTACTAGTAAAATAAGATGTCATTCTACTCTGACTAGAAATCAGTTTTCATGCTGCTTAAAATTGTGATTCTGCAGAGAAAGCATTGCAGCAGTGTGTAGTCATGTAATCATAGCTTGAATGATGAACGGTTATCAATGCATGAATCACCATTTTTCACTCATCTTTTTTTTTATTATTATTATTATTATATCCTGCATGTAGGCTGAGGCAAATCATACAGATAGTAAAAAGTTCTCACAGTAACATTAAGTTCCCCTCCGTCTTGCCTAAATGGATCAGCTGAACTATCTGCACTCTTACTGGTAGTCACTGTGACATATATATGACTATTATTTCATTATAGTGCTAGAGTGTAGTAGATGTTTTACCAGCGCCTGATTTTTTGGAGGCGTGAAGTGGACTTATATTTTTCCCCGTCTGCTGCTTTGACGTCACATTACAGATTTCCTTCAGTTTTTATGGAGCTCTTTGGACGCTGCAGATGTGTGCGCCCTTTAAAACAGCCATAGATTTGCATTCTTGTAGCTCATCTGGGATCATGCTGTGTTTATGAGTGAGCTGCATTTATGACATAGACAGCATAAATGAAAGAAACATCAACTTTATGGAGTGAACTTCATATTGGGAAATGATATATGTGCTGAAATGAACAAGTGATGTAAATGATAAATGTGTATGTTTAGCAAACAATCTGTCCCGCAGTAGAGTGGAATGAGTGAGTGGGAAAGAGAGAGAAGATACAGCGAAACAGATTGACTTAACAAGATGTCGATTTACAGAGCAGACTGTGGAGTCACGCCCTGGGAACTCGGAAGCAGACAGAAGGAACGCGCACACGCACAACTTCACCACAGAAGTACACTAGCAAATCTAAGGAGTTATATTCCCTGATGAACATGCACATGCACAAAAACATCTGCCCTCAGCAAAATGGAAAAACAAGAGAGGCACTTTGCCATAGATAGAACACTGACAACTACAAAGCAGAATCTTCCCCCATTTAACGTCCTCCGTCACCCCTCGTTGCCCTTCTGTTGGCTTTCACAGATGTTACCACTGTTACAGAGCGTCTGCCAAATGAGTGTCTCTCTGTCTGGCCTGACAGGAGACGGCGGGGGACCTCGTGTTGTTGTAATGTGTCTGGGGAGACGCATCACTGAGTTTCCTAGATTTATAAGGGCTGAAATGCTGAGTTTCACGGATGCTTTGGATGCACTGGAATTAACTTGATGTGATTTTGTGAGGTCATTGTGGGATTTGGGATTTCTTCTGTTTCATCTAGTTATGCCCCTGTTCTTTTAGTATATTTTTTAGTCTTTATTTCATGAATATTGTAACAATTTAAAAGTAGCTTAATTACAAAAACAAAACTTTTTTCACCCATTTCTTTATTGGCAAAAGTATATCAGTCATTAGTTACCTGATAAGTGCAATAGTGTAGAACAGGGGTCTGCAACCTGCGGCACGCAGAGGGATAATCACTAGCATGCGAGCAATACCATACCGACATAAATTTTGAGGTAATCATTCCACATAGTCACACAGCCTTTTAGGAGCTATTAATACTATTAAAGTGTGAGAATTAACCTGAACTAGTCTACAGATGTACATGGCTCTGGCAAACCATTTGCGCAACCGCTGCGCATACGAGGCGCTTCATGTCAATGCTGTACCATGCTTTCGTGTAGGTTTAGTCTCTTTATCTTAAAGGGCACCTATTATGTCCCTTTTTACAATATGTAATATAAGTCTCAGGTGTCCCCAGAATGTGTCTGTGAAGTTTCAGCTCAAAATACCCCACAGATCATTTATTATATAATTTTGAAAATGCCTATTTTGAGTGGAAGCAGAAACACGCTGTTTTTGTGCATGTCTCTTTAAATGTAAATTAGCTTCTGCTCCCCGCCCCTTTTCCAGAATAGAGCTGCGCTATTACAGCTCGTACCTGCAAAAAAAAAAAACATCTGTTTGGTTTTGATTATCGTGTCTATCGTGCTGAAAACACGTTTTAAAGCCATATTAATTTATACTTCTGATAGACGGTTTTCTGAGCGCAAACATCTGAAGCACACGTATAGAAAGTGGCTGCACACGGCATGTGAGTACTAAATTTCTCTTTCACACACGAGATTATGTTAAAAACGTATAAGTTACAAAAACACAGTCGGTTATGTTTGTGAAGGTAAACATCTGTGAAAGAAATTGCATGTTTATATTAGATTTTAGCATTAAGTGATATCAGCATAATATACAGTACCTATACTGCTGTCTATGCTATTAATATGACCCAAAGAATAAAATAAAAGCAGAGAATCACTTACTGCTCTGGACTGAATAACATCTATAGCCTTAAAGGAAAACGCCACCGTTTTTCCATATTCTAATATATTCTTCCCTCTCCCGTCTCACTGCGTGCACTTAATCGCTCTAGCACACACCGCAACTATGCTAGCGTTTAGCTTAGCACCATTCATTTCTTAGGATCCAAACAGGGATGAATTTAGAAGCCACCAAACACTTCCATGTTTTCCCTATTTAAAGACGGTTACATGAGTAGTTACACAAGTAAGTATGGTGACACAAAATAAAACGTGGCGATTTTGAAAGCGGATAAAAAATGATAACTATAATGTATGGCAGAAGAGCACGTCGCAGCACTTCAGCACTATTTTGTGTCACCATACTTACTCGTGTTTTACTTTACAAGTAATGTTTTACTTTACAAGTAATGAATCTAGAATATATGAAAGTTTCACTTTTTGAAATAAGGTACAAAAATAATGAACTTTTTCACGATAGTCTAATTTTTTGAGATGTGCCTGTACATTATCAGTCATCGCTGTCACTTCAGAAAACTCACACACTTATTCTTACTATTAATAGTCCTACTATGTATTAGGCTATATGTAGCTAATGTTGTTGTAATGCTTAAATATAACAATTAATTTGAAATAACCCAATAAATTCATTAAATAATTCTTACTGTTTAGGATTTAAGACAAGTCTGGTGCTGTCCTAAATTTAAGAAGTTATTTACTATGATTTTTAAGAAGATTCTTTTCAAGAATTTGAATTCTCCTTAAGTTTTGTCTTAAGAACAATCTTAAGAAAAAAGATAAGAATATTTTTAAGAAGAATGTTTGGGAATACAAAATATTCTTAACTTTTTCTTAAATTCTTAAGTAGATTAACTTAACTGCTATGCTGATGACTCTCAACTCTACCTCTCATTCCATCCTGATGATCCGACGATAACTGCTCGCATCTCAGCATGTATAACAGACATTTCTTGCTGGATGAAGGACCATCACCTTCAACTCAACCTAGCTAAGACAGATCTGCTTGTAATTTCAGCAAACCCATCACTTCATCACAATTTCACCTTCCAGTTAGGCTCATCAACCATAACTCCTTCAAAAACAGCCAGAAACCTTGGAGCTGTGATTGATGATAAGCTGAATTTCTCAGACCACATTTCTAAAACTGCCCGGTCCTGCAGATTTGCTTTATACAATATTAAGAAGATCAGGCCCTTTCTTTCGGAACGTCCCTTCAGAACGAGACAAGTTAAATTCGTGGCTAATTTAAAAGGATTTATTTTGCTTCAATTGCCACCTGACAACACTTTAAGCATTACCATTACAGTGTTTTTGCTTACATATTTATAGACTGTGGAAGTAAATAATTTACCGCCGTTTGACAATATATAAAAAGCACGCGGTGGCACAAGCGCAAGTCTGTCGGAAGCTTATTTTATGTTTGAAAATGATGAAAATTTATATATATATATATATATATATATATATATATATATATATATATATATATAAAGAAGTAAATATTAGCATTTTATTTTAAGTTTACTATATAATAATTGTATTTGTATTTAATACTCAATTTTTATTTTAAAATATTTAAAATTATGTATAGTAGTATTATCACACTTTATTATGTTATTATTTTATTTTTTAAAAAACTAAGTAAATAAAGTGCAATAATATTATTCCTATTATTTATTTATTTTATTTTATAACTCTATTTTTAACTATTTTCAAAAATCCTGTTTTTTTTTTT
Organism: Spinibarbus caldwelli; assembly: GCA_039654775.1. Lineage (NCBI taxonomy): Eukaryota > Metazoa > Chordata > Actinopteri > Cypriniformes > Cyprinidae > Spinibarbus > Spinibarbus caldwelli. The sequence goes on along the minus strand of CM077249.1, from coordinate 10,527,975 downwards.
CATTGTGCATTCCAGTTATTCTCAATTAAACTGCAGTTGGGTTATTTTGATTAGGTTAAAAAAGAACTAAAAAATACAGCTAACTAAAACAATAAAAACATTATAACAATAAAAAAAAACATTATTTTTGAAAATTATAAATTATAGTTATCTGTTTTTTTGCAAATAAACCTATTGGTGTCTTTTTCTCTTGACCTAATGTGCACCTTAGACAAGAAAAATAAGTCCAGAATTGTATTTAAACAAACAATAGAAGACAAACATTCATACAAATAAATATAAACTAAAACAACAAACATAAACCTAACAAAACACAGGGCATATACCAAAGATTAAAGTTAATTTATGACATCGTCACAATATATATATATATATATATATATATATATATATATAGTGCTGTCAAACGATTAATCACATCCAAAATAAAAGTTTTTGTTTACATAATGTATGTGTAGTACTGTGTATATTTATTATGTACACATAAATACACACACATACAGTATATATTTTGAAAATATTTACATGTATATACATTTATATATTTATGTTCTTATAATTTATATTATATATAAATATATTTAATATATAAACATATTTTTCTTAAATATATACATACGTGTTTGTATTTATATATACAAAATAAATACACAAAGTATATGCACATATATTATGTAAACAATAACTTTAATTTTAAATGCGATTAATCGCGATTAATCTTTTGACAGCACTTATTTATTTATTTAATGGGTCACACTATGTGCAGTGTGAGGACCAAACCAAATCCCCAGGTTCTCTTATGAGAACCAGGCTGAAAAACTAAATTGCACCTCTGTCTATAACACATGCACAAAGGAGCGACATGTTCGACCTTTTCATTGAACACAAAGAAATTAAGTTTATTGAACTTAAATGCAATGCTTTAAGTAACAGAAAGTAATAAAAACTCGATCAAACTGAGTAATGTCAACAGAGCAGAAACAAATAAGATGAACGTAATTTTACTAAGTTAACAGTGCATCACCTTTTACAGTGTGCAGTGAGACATAAAACATTTTATCTACCCTTCATTAGTATGACTAAACCTGCTTGACAGTAGTTTTTAATAGTTTTATTAGATGCACAGCATAAATCCACAAAATATTAGCATGCATACCCCATTCTGTTATTTTATTTGTAGCCTACAGGTGGTTAATGTACAGGTAAATCAATGTCTAAATAAATGTGTTTGGGGACCGTTGAATATATTAGTTTCTGTTGATGAGGACTTTTACAATCTGCACTGACTGTACTTGTGTGTTTTGCAACTAAATTGATCACCGACAAGAAAATCGTGTGCATGTGTGTAGCGTGAGTCACAGGCAGGGGACTGCCAGAGAGGGGCTCCCAGGAGCACTCAGACACAAGACTTATTGAATTTTATGCTGGTGTTTTTATTTTCTCATACTGCTACCTTGGGAGCAACTTCCCATCTCACTTATCTCATCATTATGTATGGAGGAATCCACCAGAGAGAGAGAGAGAGAGAGAGGAGCACAAATAGGTGAAACATTAATAATTCTATGAAAGAAAGAAAGCTTCATGAGGGGTGCTGTTGCTTTCCATTTAGTTTTCTTCACACTGAGAAACACAAACATCTCTCAGCGATCAGATTTTTCAGCGGCATGCATAACAGCAGCGATTCTTTCTCTTTGAACGGCCGTTTCACTCTGCATGTGTCAGAACAGGGACCTCTAATGGGCTCTTGAACCTTTCTCAGGGTATTTACACTTTCAGTATGAAAAGGACACAGATCTTTCTTTCTCAATTGAACCGCCGGTTCATAATCAAAGCTAGAATAGCCAGGGTGAGTGAAAGTACCACATAACACAGATTTTCATTTCATTTCATTGTTTTCATTTCATTCATTCATTCATTCATTCATTTTATATCTGTAATGGACTTTAACAACTCTGCCTCTTCACACTACTGTATTTTGTTGCATACAGTATAGCTGTTATATATTGAGTAACTTATTGCTTTGCACATTTCTAATTTATGTTGTTTTGCCTGAACTTATTTAGATTTATTTACACAGTTTGTTTATTGTATATACATAGACACATAGCCTCCCTTTGTTTTTGTTACCTGTTTTATTCTGCTTTTCTTTAACTTTATTCCTAACTTTATTTTCTGCTTCAGGTGAATTTACATTTTAAGAGCTATGCGGTCTTGCAGAGACAGTATTTTGCTGCTTCTGCACTATTTGCGTTTGTGACATAAATGCAGTCTTCTGTAACAAAACAAGCTGGCCATGAAAGGTTCGTACACTCCTTAAATACCTCTAAAATCAGTCCGCAGGTGCTTTTGAATTAATGGGAAAATATTCAGCAAACTTTAGGCAGTACCAATGCTGTAAAAATGATTGTTGGAGTATGTTTTACAAGAAATTTTACTTCATAATTTCACATATCACGATGTGTTCATTGCAGTTTCTTTGTAATTGTTTGTGAAATTTAATAGCAATTTCAGAGTGAAAATTGTTGAAAAGTGTAAAATCTTTTTCAGTGAACTTCAGTTTCTTAGCTATCTTCAGTTGTAGATATGGTATTTTCAGATTTATTAAAAATATGTTCTACTGTGGAAAAAATGTTTTTTTTCTTTCAGTTGGTGTAGTTATGGCATCCACTGGACAATACTAACCAAAGGAGATCTATAACACCTGCAGAACACTCACTGTCTGTTAGCATTTACATTCATCTCAGTAGCAGGAGCTCAGTTGGTGCAGGACTCTTGGAAGTTTGTAATTTGAAATATGCCATCTTTGCTTATGGTGTCTCAGTTCTGCAGCCAAGTTGTAAAGAGAGTCCATTTGACATTTTGAGGCCTAAAATCTGTAAAATATGCATGTTATTTGCAATTAAATAAAATATGTATTATAGGTTACATTTATGTTAAATGCAGTTAGTTGAACTTAAGAGTGCTTTTCTGACCCAGTTAAAACTTTAGTATCTGCAGTCTGCATCTGAGATAAGCTGCAACTTGTGTTCCAAAGTGACTTATAATACAATTAATGTCAAGCATACACAAGTATGCACCACACATAGTACCGTGCCAGTTCTAACATTGCTCACTTGTTATTGCAACCTATTCATCATCAAATGCAGTCATCCAAACATATAAAAAGATATGGTTCAGTTTAAATTGTGTGATGTACTGTAGGGCTGTGCCTGTCAGCATGACCACTGCTCCAGTGCACATCAAGGTTGATTTACGACTGTATTGGGACACAAATGAAGCACAAAGTCATGACATTTCAACAGAAATAATAGTTTAGCAATCAAATGTTATGTTGTGAATATGGAAACATACGGATTTGTGTCAAAGGAGAGGGACTCATATGCAACTATTATAGAAGGTTCAAACACTCACTGATGCTCCAGAAGGAAACACAATGCATTAAGAGTCGGGGGGTGAACATTTTTTAAATTTGAAGATCAGGGTAAATTTCACCTATTTTGTCTTCTGGGAAACATGTAAGTATATTCTGTAGCTTCTGAAGGGCAGTACTAAAAAAAAAAAAAAAAAATATATATATATATATATATATATATATATATATATATATATATATATATATATATATATATATATATATATATATATATATGGGCAAAATAAGAAAAAGTGTACACATATTCATTCTGTTCAAAAGTTTACACCCCCGGCTCTTAATGCAACATTTCTGGAGCATCATTGAGCATTTGAACCTTCTGTAATAGTTGCATATAAGTCCCTCAGTTGTCCTCAGTGTGAAAGGATGGCCCTCAAAATCATGCAGTCATTATTAGAAAGGGTTCAAATACACAAAAATGCTGAAAAAACACAGAATTTGTGGGACCTGAAGGATTTTTTCTGATGAACACCAGGCAGTTTAACTGTTCAGGACAAACAAGGGACAGGATAAGACAAACTATCACTAAACAAAAACTTCAGGTAACAACACAGTATTAAGAATCAAGTGGATGTAAACTTTTGAACGGGGTCATTTTTATCATTTCAACTATTATTTTCTCTTGTGGACTATATTGTCTTTTATATGAAAAACCTTATTCAGGTCAGTACTAAATAAAAAAAAATAACATGCATTTTGTATGATCCCTCTAATTTTGGTAAAATAATTAAAATTATGCAGATTCTGCAAGGTGTTGTAAACTTTTGACTTTTATATGTGAGCCCCAGGGTTATTATAGTTAACTAAAACGTTATTTTTTGTAATTTCATGCACTTTTAATTGTTATATTTCCTTTCTTTAATGTGGTAAAGTAGAAAAACCTTGCTGTAAATCATATATATTTTCATTTGACTGGAGGATCATGTGACTAAAGTAATGATGCTAAAAATTCAGCTTTGAAATTGAATAATTTACATTGTAAAATATATTCAAATAGAAAACAGTTATCATTTGAAAATTTTATTGTTTTTGCATACTTTGGATCAAATAAATGCAGGCTTGGTGAGCAGAAGAGACGTCTTTAAAAAACATATTTAAAAAAATACTGTTCAAAAACTTTTGACTGGAAGTGTATTTATATATTTTCTTACTCTTGTCCTATTTAAATCAATGTGATAAATGTAATGTATTACGTTACTTACTACAGTTTTTGACGTAAGTTTGGAATCAGTAATGGATTACAATTTGTAAGTAATCTACCCAGCTCTGATCTTGTGAGCTGCAGACAGTTTTTAATGTATGAGTTGTAGAGTATGCAAAAAGCATCAGCTGCAGACTCGGGTTCAGCCACAGGGGTATTATGCTTCTGCCGAGAATATGTTACTCTTGTAATGAGTTGATCTACTGTGACACCACAATCTGCCTCCCTTTAAACTTTCAGCATGTTGGTCAAAGACCAACCACAGATTAAGGGGCAGTTGTCCTTTGCCCTAGTCCTACGAGACTGGAGAGTAAAGATAAGCATTAGCAAATTATAGCAAGACACTCATATTTGTTTATGTATCCTGTTCTCAGACCTGCTCTGCCATCACTCAGCTCATTATTCTCCATCTGACCACATCTGTTCACAGACCAGCGTTAACTAATTTAATGAAGCACTGTGTGCTCGAACAAACGCGCATTGACGTCCAATGGTGAAACCAATTATGAATCATAGGGCCGGTCTGCAAGGATCAGAGGAGGCTAGTAATGAGGGATGTGTGGCCAAGCTAGACCTCTCTCATTTCGGGTGCCTCTCCATCTGTTATCTCCCCTGGGTCAATTATGGCCCCCTGTCACATGCTAATGCAGTCCCACCCCCAACCGAGTCTTTTGATTGGCTGTTTGCCAGCTATTTGTCATCCTATTACCGGCTTGTGGCCGGCCTGTACCTCTGTTACTCTCCACCTCTGCTGGCCTTGAGCGGTTCAGAGTGCGGGGAGAATGGAATCTATTCAAGCTCACATCCACTCCGCTTTTTCATTACCGATGACACGCTAGTGTGTCTGAGTGAATTGGCCTAAATTCTCCGCCTTTCTCCCCAGTAGCTCTTTCAGTTAGACTATTATTCCTTTGTATGTTTTTTTCTGTGTACACAGTATTGGATTATTGGATCCTACTAGTCGCTACAGAGACTCTCATGTTAACCATGAGTTCCCGCTTTATTTTCACTGGAAAAAGAGATGGCACACACTAGCAGCATGTACGGCACAAAAAATAAATAAATAAATAAATAAAAAATTTCTATTAAAAAAAAATGCTGTTCTTTTGAACTTTCCTTTTATCAAAGAAACCTGAAAAAATTATTGCCACTAACTATAAAGCAACCCAACTTTCAGCTTTGTTAATAAAAAGAAATGTTTCATAAGCATCAAATCAGCATATTAGAATGATTTCTGAAGGATCATGTGACACTGAAGACTGGAGTAATGATACTTAAAAATCAGCCTTGCATTACAAGAATAAATTATATTTTAAAATATACTAAAACAGAAAACATACCTGATCCCATGACGAAAACATAGCCTAACTGTGGGAGCTTTTTCGCAAGACACGAAATACACACTAATAAGTACATATCACTGCAGTTTCCAACATAAATTAACACTAGAGACGGTAAAACATTGAGCACTTGTAATTGTTTTCATACACAGTTATGATTACAGCTCCATATGTTTTGCTTTCCGGACGGATGCCGAGTCCTTTGGTTCGAATCCCATCAAAAACATGACTTATGATGAAAGAGCTGCTACATGAGAGATAGAAAAACAAGCTAAAACGGCATGCTTGCGATTGCGTTTTCATGTCACATTCGCTTCTGTTCATACTATCGGCTTGGTTTAGGTGTAGTGCAGATGGTACGCTAGTCACAGAGCATTAGACTTATAACATGGGATAATTTTCCCGTCAAAAGTATTGCAGTCACGGATAAAAAAAATAATAAGCATGAAACCAAAATGTATAAAGGCAAGTAAAAATATATCGCACAAAATTTAAAAATGAAAGCAGATTTTTTCAGAATAGCAAACAATGGTCACGGATCGAAAGATAATAAGCATAAATCAAAAATTTAATAACGCATTTTAAAATATAATAAGCACAAATCAAAACTTTAAACACATTTAAAATCATATTGCACAAAACTGAAATATTAATGCAAAATTATCCAACTTGCACACAAAATCATGTTTTCCTTGGTTATATTTCTCTGTTTTTTGTGCTCTCAGACATTTTCTGCTCATATTTTAATTTTTTGTATGCTTATGCTGTTTTTCCCTTCGCTCTTGTTTCCACGTTCTGTACTTGCTTTCCCAAATGTTGCGGTTAGAGTTTCATGTAAATCAGCGTGGGCTCAAGCATCATCATTGGTCCACTAGTTCTTGATTGACAGCTCCTCCTCAGCCAATCAGTCGAAGAGGGGCGGTGACGTCACTCCAGTGCGCCTCATTAGCTGCCGATGCTCAGCGTTCACTTGTACAGTTGAAAATGGATCACTGTCAGCTGGAGCAACGTCTTTCCATACAGGACACCATTATATGTTTCCGTCTGTCACTGCTGTACACCTACCTGGCAATCCGTTAACGTTAAATGAGTAAATTGATAAGTGATCAGTGAAAACGACAGTGTCACAGAGGAGACAGCTACAGAGGCCAGGTGGATTTGATATACACAATGAATTATTTGGATATTGTGTTTATTTACATATAATTGCATAACATGGTCATATTAATGTCATACATATATAAAGTTTGAATATAGCAACAATATGAAAGTAAAATAGCCAGTAGGTGACAGCAAGTTACAATCTAGACTAGAGTCATTAAATCATTCATTCAAACGGCTGATTCGTTCAGTGAGGAATAAAGTGAATCATTTTATATCATTTTAATATATAATTTTATCAGTACAAAAGGCTGCAGTGTGCTGCTTGTAGAGGACACTGTTTTACTGTGGCTTTGTTTGGACTCTTCGTCGAAATACAGCAAAATGAGAAAATAGTTAGGCTACGTATTTAACTTACTCAAATGTACTTCTTGTTATATTGATTTTATACTACAGTTCAATAATCATCTGCAATGGTGCTGAAAACAACACTCTTCCTCGTGTGATATTGCTTAACTGTAGCATATGTCATTTTATAATCTCAGCATAACATAAAATGTGATAAATCTTACACAGTAACCAATCAATGACATACTGTACATGAAAGACAAAGCTGCAAATCTGAGGGGAAAAATACATATAACAAAAATAAGAAAAAATATTGCAATCACGAAACAATTGTGACTGGCATATATATACTCATATTATCCTCTCCTAACAGTAATAACTATAATTGTGGGTGATCATGACTATATTTCTCATGGTGGAATACGGGACGAGTGGGTAATATGAGCACGATATGAGAAATATATATAGTTGTTTTATTAACACTAACAAAGAAGCAAATTACAAGACAAATACGATAGAGATATAAATTACATAAATGAATCTTTCAAATACAGTAGATTTATTTAACATGTATACATTTATGTAGCATCTTTTGTTGTTTGATTAGACAGGTATAGGCTGTCCCTTTAAAACCGAATGTATGGATGTAATATAGGCTGACACAGCCGATTTTCACCCACCCTTTTACATTCACTTAAGCCATAACAGACACTGTATTTACGTGAGATACTCCACACGATGGACATTTTGACTACTGTGTGTGTATTTGACAATTCAGGCGCAAGGAGAACTGAGAGAACTGGGTTCGAGAGAGCGCTTCTGTTGTGTCATTCATCCGGTCTTAACCTACAGCAAGTTAAACGATAACAAATTGTGGTTGGATAGTAATTTTGTTATAACAGTGACTTTGAGAGACTGGTGAATATAGTGGCTGCTGCCTTTCGAGATGTGACAGGTGAATAAATATAGGCGAACATAATGGCGATGGGTCACTAGAACGGCTCATTTAACGTTAACGGATCGCCAGGTAGGCATACAGCAGTGACAGACGGACACATATAACGGTGTCCTATATGGAAAGATGTTGCTCCAGCTGACAGTGATCCATTTTCAACTGTACAAGTGAACGCTGAGCATCGGCAGCTAATGAGGCGCACTGGAGTGACGTCACCGCCCCTCTTCGACTGATTGGCTGAGGAGGAGCTGTCAATCAAGAACTAGTGGACCAATGATGACGCTTGAGCCCGCGCTGATTTACATGAAACTCTAACCGCAACATTTGGGAAAGCAAGCACAGAACGTGGAAACAAGAGCGAAGGGAAAAACAGCATAAGCATACAAAAAATAAAAATATGAGTAGAAAATGTCAGAGCACAAAAAACAGAGAAATATAACCAAGGAAAACATGATTTTGTGTGCAAGTTGGATAATTTTGGATTAATATTTTGTGCAATATGATTTAAAATATTTTAGTTTAAATTTTTGATTTATGCTTATTATCTTTCGATCCATGACCATTGTTTGCCATTCTGAAAAAAATCTGCTTTCTTGTTTAAATTGTGTGCAATATATTTTTACTTGCCTTTTTAAATTTTGGTTTCATGCTTATTTTTTTTATCTGTGACCGCAATACTTTTGACGGGAAAATTATCTCATATTATAGCGCCACTTAATGGACATTTCAAGTCAGAACTGCGGTGAAACCTGCAAAACCAAAGTCACATAAAATGTACCATATGTACATTGATATGTACGATAAACCGGACACTCTTTTAATGCCACCCAGTGGACATTTCACATCGAATATGTCACGAAACATACATGGTGGTACGTATTTCGCGTCTTGTGAAAAAGTTCCCACAGGTACATTTTCGTGATGAGATCAGGTTGCAGAGAACAGTCATTTTGAATTATAAAAATTAATTTGAATTTTTCACAAAATTACAGTATTTACTATATTTTTGAATATATAAATGCAGCCTTGGTGAGCACTAGTCTTCAACATGCAACAACAATAAATGAAAAAAAATAAAAAATAAAAAATACATGAAACATGAAAAAATCTTACTGACTTCAAACGTGTAAGTGTATATTAATTTCACTGAAACAGATCTCAAAATTAATATCTGTTGTTCACACTGTCATTATAATGTTATGATGCCTAAATTCACTTGTAGAATTTAAATAGATTTTGAATTTGCAGTGATTAATTTTATTTATTAAATTGAAGAGTTTATTAGCAAAATCCGATAACGCCACTTAAAAAAAAAAATAACTGAGTGCCCTGCATTATTCTCCACATATAACACGATCTGAACCCTAAACACGTTTTGTCAAAAAAGCCGGTATCCATGGGTTTCAGTCACGTGACTTTTTTGTTGCGGCCGCCATCTTTAGGACCTTGCGTAGCCTCTCCTTGGTGATCGGAAACCAAAATAACACTTCACCAACAACAGAAAACAATGGTATTTAAATAAATAAATAAATAAATAAATAATAGATGAATTAGGATTAGATCCTTATTTACTGTCAAGCGAACTGCTGACTCCACAAAAGTCTAGTGAAAACTGACTAATTTGACGTTTGCCTTGCTGATAGGTTATTTACATCTACCTCATACACAATCCCTTTCCGTACACTCTGGCCATTTTCAGTTACATTTTCACCTGCTAGAGACTTGTCCTCCGGCCCGGATCCATCTGTCACACCCGGCCTGGATCTCTATGTACTCACTTTCAGATTCTGGGCCGAATCAACCGGACCAGACGCAAGAGCGTAACTTACCGACACTGCTGCATCCAAGCCGGACTCGCCAGACTTAGCCCAGTTTCATTTCTATACTGTAGGGTGAATTGCCCTAAAGTGGGACACTGCCTAATGTGGGACACTTAAGATCTAATGTTTGTAGCTCCCCCATAAATACATGAATGCCAGTGAAACTATGTGTTGTCAAAGCTGTGGTGTCATGTGATCAAAATCACATAACCTCTAAAATGTCCAGTCATATATGAAGGTGGAGCAATCATCAAACAGGAAGCACCTTGTATAAAGACCACCCAAAGGTCAGTGACATAGAGTTTTGACAAATTTGATATTAAGGTGTATAAATTAATTTATAACAAAACAGTCCTGATACTTTTTGGCCTAATGTGCTTATGAAACGTTTGTCCATCAAAAAATAGTATAACTGTGTATGTATAAACTATGTATTTTACATTTTAATCAAATTTCCTAGTGTCCCACTTTAGGAAATATGGTTTTGTAAAGTGGGACAGTATGATTAGCCTAATGTGGGACAGCACTTCAGTCAGTCAAAAATGTGTGGTGGGGCAGGATTTGTGGGGAAAAATAATTATTTACAGGGTTTTAGTGTTGTTATGCAAAATTAGAATGCTGTTACTGCAGATGGGGTTATAGATAATGATAATGGTGTCTTGTCATTCAAGAACTGCTTGTTTCTAGAGATGTAATGAGTTAACCTCTGCAGGTTGTTTTATTAAGGTAGTTCTAAGGTTTGTGCAGGCTGGAGATTTTCAGAAAGTCTGTTATGATTGTATGTGTTTGTTGTTTAGTAAAATAGAAAACATTAGGCAAAATGGTCTTAAATGTTTTTAACTGCACGTTCATGAATTCTGACTCGGGGTTGAATCTAGCCTAAAGCTTGTTCAAACTGTTTGTTGATGGTTTTTGCAAGTTGCATGATTTTATATTTTGCCTTCAAATAGGCCTAGGCTATGCCTGTTGTGGTTGTATGTGTTTGTTGTTAAGTAAAATGAACTAGAGAACAGTCAGAAATTTATATATAACATATAGGCCTATGATAATAGTTGCTTAATGTCTTTATAATAATTGCATCAATTGTATTATTTTTCTGATGATGTTCAATTATCCATATTTTATCCACCATTAACCAAGAGAATTACTAACTTTTAAGATTTTACAATTCTACATGAACCAAGGTCATTTTGGCCTTTTATCATATAAATTGTTTAGTGTCTCACAATAGGAACACAACTGTCCCACATTAGGAAACTGCAGATTTTCTCAGACGACTTGCACTTAGAGCACTAATATGTCTATCGTTTCTTTTATGAATGTGTTATCTGCATTTCTCTTTTGATTTGATTAGGACACATCCTGAGGTTTTTAAAATGATATTGGATGTGGATTTAATGTTTTGGCTACACATCGCAATATGTCACTGAAATCCGAAATGCAAAAAATGTCCCACATTAGGGCAATTCACCCTACTGTTCATTAATATTTCATTTAAAATTAATAACGTTACCTAGGCAAAACGTTTACTTTAATTTTAATTATACAGATTATAATACATAACATGACTTAACAAATCTGTAAACATCTCATTATTATTATGAAAGCAATTTTAAAGTCCATTAAATAACTAGCTTGACCAAGCTGGCATGAGAAATTTATTTACAAAACAGTTTATTTACAAAACCATACAATTACAGCAAAAAAAAAAAAATAAATAAAAAAAAATAAAAAAAACAGCAGTTATACAATACACTTGGACTGTAACATTTAATAAATAAAGGTTAAAACGGTCAAAATTTAAAAGGTGTTTTGAAAACACGTTGGTAACTGGCAACGTTTTGGAATTAAACATTTTGTAATTGGTAAAATATTTTAAATAGTTATTACCTAACTGTTACTATGAATCAATTTTTAAAGACTATTTACTTATTATTTACCCATTTAATTCTAGCACATTGTATGGCTGTGTCCAGTATGATTGAAATGTAAAGTGTGTATCATCCTAATTAAAGAAATAGTTTACCAAAAAATGAAAATCATTTACTCCTTTTATGTCGTCTACACGACAAACCTGTTGGTTTTGATTACCAGCATTCTTCAGAGTATCTTCTTTTGAGTTCTGCAGAAAAACAAAAGTCAGGGGTTTGAAAAAAATGAGGGCGAATTGATGTAATAATTTAAATGACAAAATTTTGGGTTACCTATACTTTTAAGTAAATTAGTAGAAACACTTTTCACTAGTCATCATTGTGCAGAAAAATAACAGTGAATACCACAATAAAATACTTAAAAAATAAATAAATAAATAAATAAATAAAAAATACACATTCAATAGATCCATAACTTCCTGTTGGTCAGTTTGTCTCTTCAGTTAAGATTCCCCCCAATAGCTGCAGAAAACATATTACAATCATGGTCAGTGCAGACATTTACTTGTACTTTCTCATCGACTCTAACTGCTCCGTGTTAGTCCAGTCAGAGAATTATAATGAAGATGAAGTCCACTGTCTGACTCCAAGCACTGCTCTGTGTTCACAGGTGTCTGAGGAGTAACATCTGCCATTTCTTCTGCGATGACACTTCTCTTGGTTACTACAAAACATAGGTTAAAAGACATTTGTGATACATTTAAGAGAAATATTCAGTTATTTCTGTATGTCTCTATATGCTAGGTGAAGAACAACTAAAGGAGCACAAAACTGTGATTCTGTGTTTTGTTGTAGTCAGTTACATGTGTTTTGGTGAGCACCTGTACATACAAGTCTGCTTACATAGCAACTGTAAAAGCAGGACTCAGCTACTGCAGATGATCTCAGACATATTAATGCTTATAAATTTGATTGCAGTATATTGTCATCGCAAAAATCACTGCAACTAGCTTATGTGTTTAGTTAACTGAGATTATTTTGAAAAGAACGTTCTTCTATATTATTATAATACTAATAGTACAAACAAATCCTCTTCGCTCTAACATCCTTTAAGTAATTTGTTACATTCATAAAAATAAGAATGTGGAAACTAAAAGTACAAACCTTTCTCCTTGTATGCGCTGGACCATCATCCTCCTCTTCTTCATCTGTTTGTTTGCGGATTGAAGTGTTGTTTGTCAAAGTTTAGTGCAGCGTAAACATTCTAGACTCACATAACTGTACTTAGATCAAAAACATCTCGTTGATTTATTAGCTTTAGGTGGAGCATAACGAAGGTTTTCTGGCAAATCAGCAGTCTCGCACGCGAATTTAACCTTTTGCAAGTTTCATTATGAGCTTACTAACTAAAATACAAAAATGTAAAAACGCATCTATGCTTACGAGAAATATTTAATCAAAAGAATCCCACACATCCCCATCTCTTGGTAAGTAATCCATTGTGATTTGCTGTTATCACAGCCCAGAGCACAGCACTGCAGATAGACGGAATTACAGTTCGGTCCGACAAATGGCAAAAGCTGACTAAAAGTGATCGAGGATGGATCATTTCAACTTGATGAACCCGTGATGTCTTCTTCAGGGCGTAAAAGGAAAATAAATGCTGAAACTTTTTCACGGAATCTTGCAAAAGCAGAACGTTACAAATGGTGAGGGAAAAACTGCTACCTGTATTGCGTGTAATCACAATCATACAGTCTATAATCACAATAACATTTGTCAGGCGTCCACATTATCAGCTGAGGAGATTACAAAGATAAAACGAGTGGTTTTGTTTAACTCTGAAACAGAAAAGGTGGAGTTATCTGCTTTTGCTATAAAACAATCTTATATATATATATATATATATATCTTATATATATATATATATATATATATATATATATATATATATATATATATATATATATATAGTGACGATGTCATAAATTAACTTTAATCTTTGGTATATGCCCTGTTTTGTTAGGTTTATATTTATTTGTATGAATGTTTGTCTTCTATTGTTTGTTTAAATACAATTCTGGACTTATTTTTCTTGTCTAAGGTGCACATTAGGTCAAGAGAAAGAGACACCAATAGGTTTATTTTGTATTTTCTTTTATTTGTTCAAAGTTTATCAGTTTCATTTCCTTACCTTTTTTCCCTCTGGGCTCATGGCTGCAGCATGGTTTCGGGGGTGGGGTTTAAGAGGAAGTGCAGCCTTCCTGTTTCCTGTTTTATACCATCATATGGAATGCTGGGTAATGCAGGCATAGTTGACTTGCTAAGTTAAGCAGGGGGGTCATTGTTTGTTGTGTTTATTTGGAATATACTGTATGTATAAATGTATTGTATATTATATTGTTTATTTCTTGTATTTATTTTGGTTAAATTGATGTTAGTTTATTTTGAATCTTATGTTTAATTGAGTTTATTTAGGTGTTTGTGTATGTATATAATTTTGTTTGCCCTGAGTTCCCATGAGTTTGACCCTTGGGTGTAAAACATACTTTCAGTGAACTTTAATTTTGTAAGTTACCTCTATTTGTTTAAGCTATTATTGCTTAATCAAAACAACCCAAATGCAGTTTGATTGATATTACCTGGAATGCACAATAATAATAATAAAAAATAATAATAATAATAAAAAAAAAAAACATTTCTGAAAATACATAAAATGGAGTTATCTGTTTTTGCAAATAAACTCTTCAATTATTTTATTTTTTACTTAATATAGAAAAGTATAGACTGTATTGGTTAAAGAGATTATTGCAATAAATAAGATCATTCAAAAGTGATTTTATTTACAGTGAATAAAATGGCATTTAATGTTCTTAAAAAAACCTCAAGAGAAGAGCTTTTTTTCCTGGTCTGTGTGATTCTAATAAGTGGTTCCCATTATTAATCAGTTTTATGGAGAAAAAAACATATTTCATAGCTAAATAAATCCACTTTTGTTTTGTTATTAAGAAATTGTAGTTCTAATCACCTCGTTCAGAGCATAAACATTATTGGCTGTACACATTTCTCTGTCTGTATGTCACATATAAAATGATCTTCAGAACTTAAATATGTGAATTTTATGTAAAGAGTTTGTTTGGGATGTAAGTTTAAGGTATTAAAAACTCACCGTCTGATGTGACAGCTGAATCTTCCGTCAAGAAAATCTCTCAAATCTCTCATTCTAGTGATTGAAACAGGCAGATTTTTCCAGTCTGTATATTAGCTCTGTATAGATCTGAGTAGATTATCCACAACTCAAGTGGTGGGTACAAAATCTGCTACAGGCTCTACTTAACTATGAGAGCTCTTGAGCTGGCAAAAATGAAAGCTTATAATAGTTATAATCAGGTGTCTGGTTAAATGCTCAATACAAATGTGGATTGTTCTCCAGTAGGTCAAGTGTAAGCCATAGACAGACATGGAGAGACTGAAGCACTTCAACATTTGCAGGACTCAATCAGCTTCATATAAATCTCTCATTTAGTATAATGCAGAGATAGATAGTAGAGAGCGATAGTCCTGTAGTAAGTGGTCAGTAGAGTTGAAATTCAAGTAGTGCGTTATGTTAATCTGCTGGCATAAGTGAATACTTTGGAAATGGAAAGCGCAGAGTAATAACTACACAGATGCCTTAACTGGGTCTTCTTTTATTTATTTATTTATTTATTTTTTGCATTGGCTCTTATGCTGGATTCATCCAATCAAATGCTCCATAATGACAAAAATGCTTAAAGAAGCATGCAACTTTCTAAATATGTGCTTTCATGTTGTATTTACTGCAGTGCATTGATGTTTGTCTCTTTTTTTGTCTTTCTCTACACTGCAGGGTGAAGTTAAAAGATGGAGTGGCATTTCTTGGTGCTCGACCCAGTAACCCCACGCTTTGGATGGTTAGTCAAGATGTCAGAACAGAAGGTCACAGGATTGTGACCCTGCATTGTCGCCGTAAGGAGTCCAGCTATGGACAGAGGTCAGTTACCATAAACTTTCCCATCCTCAGCTTGAGCTGAAGTTTGTTCTGGTAATTTACTTGCTGGTAATTGCATGCTTGAGTGCTTTGGATATTGTTGTTGGTCTCAGCTTTGTCTATTAATATGTACATGTGGTCTGTGTAATGTAATAAGGTCCTCATTCAAAATTTGGACAAAACGAGGCGGCTCATTAGAGATGTTTTTATTCTTTCATTGCAGACAGAGCAGGACCTTTGTGATGTTGTAATATCTCCCAAAAAGAATTAGGTCACTTAAGCCACACTAAATGCATGTTTCTTTAAATTTTGGACCAAAAAAAAAAATCTGAGAAAAAAAGTGCAAAAAATGTCTTAAAAAACAATCTCACTAGTTTATTTAATTGGTTTCATCTCAAGCTCTTTACTAACACTGTTGTTCCATTAGTAAACAAGTACACAAACTTTTTGAGAAAAAATAAAAATAAAAAATTAGACCAAAATTGAAGGGCAGCCACAGTTTTTTGAAAAATTCATACAAATCATTTTTACACAATAAATATTGATGTGGTTTATCTTTATGTCACTGTTTGTTCAGTCATCATAGTTAATAATTCATATTTTTACGATGAATTTTCATATTTTTAGATTGAAAGTCTGGCTCTGGGACAAGGGTAAAACAATAACACATTTCAGTGTGATAATAAAAAAGATTAACTTTTTTAGTTTTAATAAAAATCAGCCCCTGGGACATAAAAGTGTCCAATATTGGAGAAACACAGATGATCTTTGCATTACAGAACAGAATATCAAAGCAAGTGGCCTTTATTTGAACTGACTTCACACATCTTCTAAAATGACCTTGGCGCTTCACTGAAAAGTGAAGTTAGCTCTGAAAAAAGCTCTTTCATCATTTGTTTGTAGATGCCTTTGGGTTTGATGTTTTGCTTGTTTGGTATTTAAGTTTGATTTAAGTTTTCAAAAGTGTCAAAATTCCTTCTGGGGCCACTATACATGTTTAATGTGTTTAAATAAAGATTTTCCTCAACTCATCAAATAGTAATATTGGGATTAGGATAACTGGACATCAACAGATATTAAAGGAGGGATTTTAAAACCATGTGATGTACTTAAGAGTTTGCTTTGGGATAGATTTTACTTTGAAGTTGTTGAAAGCTGTTAGAGGAATGTATGAAGTGGATATGTAAAGCCGAAATGCTTCATTTCCATTCCACTTGTGTCACCAAGCGGAAATGCAAAAAATAATGATTGTTGTCAAACAGGTTTCTCTAATAGGAATAGGAGAAACTATTGTAACACCCCTTGTTTTCTTCGCACACAAAAAATACTCTCGTAGCTTCATAGCATTACGGTTGAGCCACTGATGTCACATGGACTATTTTCACAATGTCCTTACTACCTTTCTGGGCCTTGAACATGTTAGTTGCGTTGCTGGCTATGCAGGGTCAGAAAGCTCTCTAATTTCATCAAAAATATCTTGATGAAGATGAACAAAGGTCTTACGGGTCTTACAGGTTTGGAACGATATGAGGGTGAGTAATTAATGACAGAATTTTCATTTTTGGGCGAATTAACTCTTTAATCTTACATGATACAAAATAGTTAACATTGCATCTCACTGTTTCTTTCCTATTAGAATACTTAATCAGCGACCCAAGGGGGTCTTTGTCCGAAAGTTGTTTCGTCCATTTCCGAATCTTATTTGCATGATTAAATTAATCTGGAAAATAGGAGACTGTGTTGATGGATGCAGAAGAAAAAAACACGCTGGTCGTAATTAAGTGTGGATTTGCAGTCTTTGTGTGTCATCATACTCTTAATCGCATTTCTCCACAGATCTGGAAATAGCGTTAATGAACTGGGCTCTGTACTGACAGGTGTAATTTCCCGCATTAAATGCAGTTGGGTGGAAGTCTGTAAGCTTGAAAGATTAAGCCCAGTGTTATCATGAAGCTCAGTGTGGCACCGCAGAAATGAAACGCCAGAAATGTAAACAGGCTTTTTGCATAGCAGTATGCACCTTGTCTGTATCAGAAATTTAATTTATTTCTCTCTCTCTCTCTCTCTCTCTCTCTCTCTCTCTCTCTCTCTCTCTCTCTCTCTCTCTCTCTACCAAAGCAGAGTATAAACATACTGAAAGATGGTTTCCTCTACTTTGTTCTAATGTTTTTTTTTTTTTACTTATTCAACAAATATACATATATACTGTTCAAAAATTTGGGGTCAATAAGATTTTTTGTTAAAGAAATGAAAATTATTATTCTGCAAAGACATTAAATTGATCAAAAGTGACAGTGAAAACATTTATAATGCTACAAAAAAAATATTTTAGATAAATGTTCTTTTGAGCTTTCTGTTCATTATGAAAAAAATATCACAGTTTCCACAAATATATTAAGCAGCACAATTTTATTTGATACTAATAAGAAATTATTCTTGAGCAGCAAATCTGCATATTCAAATGATTTCTAAAGGATCATGTGACACTGAAGAGTAATGATGCTGAAATGACTGGAGTAATGATGCTGAAAATTCAACTTTGCACTGCAGAAATAATTTACATTTTAAAATATATTAAAAACAGGAAAAAGATATTTTAAATAATTTTTACTGTATTTTTGATCAAATAAATGCAGCCTTGGTCATGCTGAATTCTTGCTGCTTAAATTGAGGCTTAGAAATCTGTGTCTACGAGCTAAAACACAACAGTATTAGTGGTTTAAATAGATTTTAAAGCATGTTTTTTTTTTTTTTTTTTGGTCATCTCCCACTTTTCTGTAAGCTGTTTAGATGTTTTATTGAAGTATATGGCTGAACTAAACTAGAGGCACAAACTCAGTCACTTATTAGTCAGTTATTAAAGCATATTTATTAGAATATGCCGTCCAATAATGTTTGTTTTCACCATGTAAAAATGTGGCATTGTAGATCACACTTAATTATAAGAATATTTATGTAATATGTTCTTTCTCACCTGTATGACTTTCTTTATTCCATGTAAAAAGGTTAGATTTTTTAACAATATGTTGACAGGTCTCAGATTTTGGAACAACATTGTGGTGAATAAGTTATATATAAAAAAGATTTCCTTAATGTGATATAAATCACATTTAAAAAAACGTTGTGCTTGAACATTTCTTACATGCCACAGTCTAATCAATCCAGAAGGAAAAAAAAAAAAACATGCAAGTAAAAATCAGACAGACAAACAGAAATTTGCCATTTCTTAATCTGATATTGTGAAATTGAATGGAATATTAACTGAGTTACCCAGCTGCCTTTGTAATAGGGAGTCCCAAGTCATGTCACATGACAAATTTCTGCTTAATCCAGTCTGGCATTGATCTAAGACCAGGAGTTTAGGACTAAATAAAGCATGTTAGCTTTAATCTAGGTCTGTTGGGACGTCCAGAGCTCTAATCTCTCCAGCTGGCGCAGGCACTTCTTAAAGACAAAAGAAGCACCACAGAGCTTAGTGTGTATGATCCATTTTCCTCTTTCATCTGGCTCATTTTTCATTTTCCTTTATTGCTTGAGCTATTCCCTCTGTCTGTTTCTTATGTTTCTTTCTGCTCTTTTATTCTCTGTTAAATTCCAGCACATTTTGTAGATATCCAGGGGCTAATTTACTAAACGGTTGCTCCACCTGTGTCTCATTCATTAACCACCCACAATGCAGTTTAACCAGCCGCTCTCTGCTCCGGTATAGTGCTGCATTGTGAGTATTTAAATCAAATCATTGTCTTTTCAGCACAAACACATTTAAAAGAGATTTTCTATTGATCACTGCAGGAGTAATCAATCAAACGAAAATCAAATGGAGAAGAGTATTATAACTGGCACTGTTTATCCAGATGCACACTGTAGCCGAGCACACATTAGCCATATAACGCTGTATGGATCATATTTAATGCATGGGTCAAAATATTATTAATCTGATCAGTACTTGTATACAATCTTATATATTTATTTAAATCTTCATTCTAATGTAGTATGCCCACCACATTTAAAAGTGATCATCAAATAATTTGATAAAATTAATTCATTTTATGAAATATTTTACCAAGATATATTAAGAGTAGTGTAATTAATCGCGATTAATCGCATCCAAAATAAAGGTTTTTGTGTACATACTGTGTGTGTGTGTGTGTGTGTGTGTGTGTGTATATATATATATATATATATATATATATATATATATATATAAAAACAACATTTTTCTTAAATATATATATGTATTTATATATACATAATAAATATATACAGTACACACACATATATTATGTAAACAAAAACTTTTATTTTGGATGCAATTACTCGTGATTAATAGTTTAACAGCACTAATTAAGAGTGAAAATTTATGTTCGTTTTTGTATTCATAGCCTCTTCTGGCATTAAAATCTCACTGATTTTCACAATAAAAATGTTTTTACTACTATAATTTTATTCATATAAAATAAAGATTTATAATACTTATTTTTCATGTGACACATTTTATACATTACCATTCAAAAGTTTGGTTGGTAACACTGTTTTTTTTTTTTTTGTTTTTTTTTTTGTTTTTGTTTTTTTAATTAAAGAAGTCTGCACTTATTTAATCAGAAATTAAAATGGTAAAAACAGTAATATTGTGAAATATTGTTATGATCAGTAAATTAATATAAAAGCCTGATCTATCAAATAGGATGCATTAACCTAAAACTCCAGCTCGACTCACAAAATTGGGATTTACGGTGTGCAAATTGCACTGTGATCATGTCTGTATGATTTCCTGTAGTGAACCGTGCTCTAAACCAACACAGACAGCATTTCCAAGTAAATGACGCTATCAGCAGAGACAATTCATTTTTAGCAAATTCCCCCCTTTGTCATTCTCCCGTTCTGTTTTTCTCACTTCTCTCACATCTCTTCTCTTTCTCATTACTCCAGTGTTGGATCGGTTTCCAACACCACGCCGGACCTGTCATCCAGTTTCTGCTTTCTTCAATATTCTCTTGCATTTTTTTCATTCTCTTCATCACTGATGGAGGGACAAGGTCCTGGTGTGGATGGACGATGGGGCAGGTCGATCCGCTCCGGCTCTCACCTCTTTTCTTTTATTACATTCTCCTGTTCTTTTCTCGGTGGGGGAAATTTGATTAGGCGTGCTATTACCTTCAGTGGGCACCTTTCACCCTGCCATTTATGAAAGGTGTTACTGGCGAATGAGAGCTACTGTCAGACAGACAGAGACAGAGAGAAAGAAATAGTGGGAAGAAATGAGATTGCATCACATATACACAGACAAAAGGAATGTGGTGGTGTGTTTGCCCACAGTCAGCAGCTTTTGCTGCTCTACAGGGTGTAATGTGCCATGTACGTTTGTTGAATCTGTCTGTTGCGCTGGCAGCTTTTGTTTGTTCGAGGAAGGTCAGAGCAATATTGAGTTATGAACAAGAGTTCACCATCTCTTTTACCAGTGCAGATTGCCATGGGCGTCCTGTAGACATATGAAACCTCAAGCACGCACACCGTAGACAGAGTTTGACTTTGGTGAAGCTGAATCAGAAGCGTAGTGCGAAAAGCTGGATTTACACAGGCCTTTGAAGCTCAGAGACGGTTTAAAGGTTCTTACGCAAGAATCAAAATTGTGGGAAACAAGACACGTGCTGATCGTCATTTCAACAGCCAAATTCAAGACTATACTCTGAGTGCAAAAGCAAAAATGTAATGAAATTTTTTATTGAGAGGACACTTCATAATCTCTCACCCTGATCTGTAGAACTGGAATTGAGTGAGGTGATTTGTTAAAGTCACAATGAAATCAAAATAGACAGATCTTATTTTTTATGGAATACTGCAGTATTTATTACAAAAGAATTATCACTTTATTTGTTGGTTTGTTTGTTTATTTATTTTATTATTTATTTATTTTTATTATGTGCCCTTAGTCTTTAATTCTTATTTGGGAACCCATCATCATGTCCCAAATGTGTTAATTTATAATTATTCATACAATTAGTTAACTATTAATATCACTTTGCCAGTATGCTGAACAGTTATTTTAAAGGAACACTTCACTTTTTTTTGAAAATAGGCTCATTTTACAACTCCCCAAGAGTTAAACAGTTGAGTTTTACCGTTTTGAATCCATTCAGCCGATCTCCGGGTCTGGCGGTAGCACTTTTATCTTAGCTTAGCATAGTTCATTGAATCGGATTAGACCATTAGCATCTCGCTCAAAAATGACCGAAGAGTTTCGATAATTTTCCTATTTAAAGCTTGACTCTTCTGTAGTTACATTGTGTACTAAGACCGACGGAAAATGAAAAGTAGTGATTTTCTAGGCTGATATATGGCTAGGAAGTATACTCTCATTCCGGCGTATGGGTGCAGCAGGCACAATGTAAGTAGTCCCCAGCTAGGTAACTAGTTATGATATAGCTGGGGACTACTTTCAGGCGCTGCGTAATATCATTGCGCCTGCTGCACCCATGGTACGGCAGCAAAGTTCCTTGATAATTACGCCGGAATGAGAGTATAGTTCCTAGCCATATCGGCCTAGAAAATCGCTACTTTTCATTTTCCGTCGGTCTTAGTACACGATGTAACTACAGAAGAGTCAAGCTTTAAATAGAAAAATTATCGAAACTCTTTGGTCATTTTTGAGCGAGATGCTAATGGTCTAATCCAATTCAATAAACTATGCTAAGCTAAGCTAAAAGAGCTACCGCCAGACCCGGAGATCGGCTGAATGGATTCAAAAACGGTAAAACTCAACTGTTTAACTCTAGGGGAGTTGTAAAATGAGCCTATTTTCAAAAAAAGTGGAGTGTTCCTTTAAGAGTTAGAAGAGCAGATGGTACGTTATTTTAAAACGTCACAGATCATTAGACTTATAGCGCCACTCAACGGACATTTCAAGTCAGAACTGCGGTGAAACCTGCAACACCAACGTCACCTAAAATATACCATAGGTACGTTCATCTTTGGAAAAAGACTGAACACTCTTTTAGCGCCACCCAGTGGACATTTCACATCGAAGATGTCACGAAACGTACATGGCGGTACGTATTTCGCGTCTTGCGAAAAAGTTCCCACAGGTACGTTTTGTCATGAGATCAGGTTGCTAAAGTTCTATTGAGCATATGAGGAAAAATTATATCAGCTGTTTTTTTTGTTTTGTTTTGTTTTTTTGTTTTTTACATTTTTTACATTTAGTCTCAGATGTCCTTTATCATTTTTATCGTATTTAGCCATTTTTTTTTTTTTTTAGTCAAGTTTGAGTTGAAAAAAAGTCTGGGGATTTTGATCTAGTTTTATTCAATTAAAACTTAGTGACATTTCAGTAATGCTGCATAATGGTTATACTGATAATCACAATTATTTGGCTCAAAATTATAAACATAATTATTGACCATGACTGTAATTTGAGAAATGATATCAGACTTTCACCTATAATCACACACACAGTTTATTTGATCTTAGTTTTGTGATTATATTATCAGAAATATAAAAACATTTGTAATATTAATTCTAATAATATTCATGTTTTTCTATTAAAACAAAAACAAAAAGGACCTTGTATTGTGGCTCAGCAGTTGCGTAAGTGCATTTATTCAGCAACCTCAATCAGAAACAGTATAGCCAAGATGCATGTTTTGATGTGTTATTGATCATCACTGAAAAGCTTTGATGACAGATTTAGTCACAAACTGTGCAATCGGCCATGTGAAGGAACACAGACTGGATGTATTATGCAGAATATCACAACAAAGATTGCTAAACTCCAGCTTACATGTTTGTCAGTGTTTTCAATGCTTTTTCCACAGTGTAGAAAGAGTGTGTGAATGGTTGCCAGGTTGTAAAATAAAGTAAAACACTAGGCAGAAAATGTGGCAGAAAAAGCTCTGATAGGGGGATTTAAAGTCTTTGACAGCAATCTCAAGCATGAAAACTCGTAGAGGTCTGTATTTTTTCTCCTTTATTATGTTGATGAAAATATAGAGCAATTTTAGATAGGAAGAGGTTTTATTTTTTAAACTATATTTTAATCTTGTCTTTTTTCATCAATAATATTGCATGTATATATAATCACAGCTAGTGTTTAATGATGTCAGTGTCATCTTGTCTTCGTTGTGCGTTAGTCATGGGGAAAAAAGTTGTCTATAATTATTATTCATTAGTTTTTATTAACTGAATTAACACTAGTTCACAAATCTTTTGAGTTCTCACACAAAATGCAAAGTTTCTCAGTGTAACACACAAATTTTGTGAGAGAATGAAAAGCATTAAATTATGATTTTTGTCCTCCCATCTCAGTTTTTTCTCCATCATCATGCGCCTTTAGTGGCTCCATAATGTTTGAATCGGTGTTAATTCCTAATTCTTATTATACAATTAAATAACTGTTATTATCTCTTTTTACCAGTCTGCTGAACAGCCATTTTTATAACATTCTAGCAAGTATTTTAAGGTAACATTACCACTAGTAGTCAGTGAATCTGCCACAGACAATGTCAAGTTCATCATGTATTTAAAGCTAATCAAGTGAAATGACTGACTTAATGTTCCAAAGAATGTTCCATTGTGTTCTGATTGGTTAAAAAGCATGGGCTGCTCACCTGAACTGCTTTGAGTTCTCAGGATGCCATTTTACTTAAATCTGTCCAAAGAAATCTTTAACTGGAGAAAGCTATTCATTATCATTCCTGTAATGTCTTACATTTTGATTTGTCTATCATATAACTTGAGAACATTTGGGTTGTATCACACAAGCCATATGAACTTTTCTCATGATGTTTTTTTGTCCTTTTTGGAGCTTGATGGCCCAGTGGATGTTTTTGTTGCATGGAAAAGTACATTTTCCATCACCTTTTACATTTGACTAAAGGAAAAGATCATGCGGCAACAACACGAGGCTGAGTAAATAATGACAGAATTTTCAGTTCTTTGGTGAAATATCCTTTTATGGTTTTGTAATGTCTCTCTAATCAACAAATGACTCAAGACACAGGTCGTTCCGTGTAAAATCTTCCACATAGGAGCATCTTTGCAAGGACATGACCACCGTGACAACAGACTGGGACACAAAGACCTCTCAGGGTAATTTACAAGATAAGTGCTTACGAGATTGCAGGTCCTTATTCATCTTTATATGTAAGAAAACTACAGGACGTCACCCATGCATAAAATGTCGGGTCAACTATTTTATTCCATGTCCCCAAGACAAATTAATAAGTTGGTGAGGAGACGTCTTGTGTCATTAAGGCTCCCGGTTTCAGTCGTTAAACGAATCTATTTTCATCAACTCACTCCGGTTCCTCATCTGTCTCCATTAGCTCTGCTCGGTTATTAGTGCCATAATGTTCGGATAATTCACAGCGGACGGTCAAGAGACACAGACCTGCGATGGCGTGCTGGCCTATTTCAGAGCCGCCGAAGAGCGCCACAGGGGATGATTACACCAATCACGTTGCATTACAGTCGAATGAAAAGAGCACATGGGCTGGCCATATAAACCATACGCAGCCTCAGGACACAGCCTTATCATCGTCTTCAACGAAGTAGTAACGTTATTCGTGATCAAAACTATGAGATCAGTTCACGGTTATTTTAGTTGAGATAATGTCACAATTTGTATTAATATTTTGAATTTGTTTTTACTTTTATTTATAGTTTTATAGTTTTATTTTTATTTATTATTTATATTTTCATTTTAAAATTGTAGTAATGTTTTGTCATTTTTATTAGTTTTTTCGTAAATATTGATATAATTTTCATAAACTAAATGAAAATGAGAAATATTGGCCAGACTACTAGCTAAAAGTTTGTTTGTTTGTTTGTTTGCTTGTTTATTTAATTTCAGTTTGTTTTTATTTCAAGTAACATTGTTCAAGTAAAATTGTTTTATGGTTTTAGTATTATTTTAGATAACCATATTAATCCTGGTTATTTAGCCCTCAACTATTGTATATTCAATAATATTCATTTATTTCTTTGGTTAGCAGCACTTTTGACTACTTAACATCTTCATCAATTAGACTTTTTCAAATTGTATTTAATCCATATTTAAAAAAAAAAAAAAAAAAAAGTATTAAAATATATCAGGTTCTGAAATAATGATATAATCAAGGTCTTAATCAACCTTCAAGTATATTTTGGTAATATACTGTATATGCTGGTGGAGATTTTTGATATTGTGCGCAATTGAAATGGGATTTTCCATTTTATAAAATATTGGTTGAGCCTTACTAATATAATTTCAAGGTCACATATGAATTTGGCCCTGGGGGGACCTCATTTAATTATATTAAAATATACTGTAATATATTGCATATACTTAAATATATGTACATTTTTGTTTGGAATAATTATGTTCTTAATGTTTTTGAAAGAAGTATCTTATGCTCACCAAGGCTGCATTTGATTATCAAAAAAAAAAAAAAAAAAAAAGGTTTATTGTGAAATATTGTGTAAAATAACTGTTTTCTGTGTGAATATATTTTAAAATGTCACTTATTCATGTGATGGCAAAGCTGAATTTTCAGCATGATTACATCAGTCTTCAGTGTCACATGATCCTTCAGAAATCATTCTAATATGTAGATTTTCTTCTCAATAAATATTTATTATTATTATCAAATTTAGTAATAATAATAGTTGTGCTGCTTAACATTTTTGTGGAACCCATGATACATTTTTCATAAATCTTTGTTATAGGCCAATAAAAAGTTCAGTGAAAAGCATTTAAATAAATAAATAAACTCTTTTGTAACATTATAAATGTCTATACTGTCACTTTTGATCATTTTAATGCATCTTTGTTGAATTTCTAAAAATAAGCAAACAAACTAAAAAAAAAAACTTACCGACCCCAAACTTTTGAACAGTAGTGTATAAATGAAAGGGAGAAATTGGTTTGATATGGCAAAGTGAGCAAGAAATATCAAAAATGGCACTTCATGTCAAAAAGGTTTCTGACCCCTGTTTTCAAGGACTCTTGACACTTCACACAACAGCAACATAATAGCTCACACTTCAACAGCCAAAATGGTCCATCAGAGCCATGAGAACACACACACACACACACACACACACACACACACACACACACACACACACACACACACACACACACACACACCACCACCACCACACTCTTAACAGGCTCTGCACATACTTGCTGGTCCATTTCTCCAGGAGAACAGCAGCATCTATACTGCAGCAGGGCTGATGTAAATTGTATCTGATAAAGCCAGTGCCGAGGAAAGCCATTTCTAGGCCCTGTCTTCCTTCTACTTTCCTCTCCGTAACCTTTCTGCTCTCTCTCTCTCTCTTTCTCTTTCTGTCTCATCTCTCTCCTCCAGCTCCAAACCACCTGTTGCTCCCCGTAACGGCTTCCCATTTTCAGAGCTATGCTTGTCTTCAAGGAGATTGCTTTATCCACAGGTCCCAGATAAAGTAAATTGCCTTTGTCTGCTTTTGAATGCATGGCATAAGAAACCCTGGAGGGAAATATGATCAGAAATGAGCACCAAAAGCAACACATGCAGATATGCAAACACATGCACACACACAGAACGCACACACACAGACCGCAGACTACTATGCATGCAAGCGTACCTGCACCATGCTGGGTCCATTTTAATCAGCAGTTCATTTTGATGCCACATTGATAATACAGCTCACAGCAGGCACAAACAAACACACACGCAGGTGTTTTAAACATATTTGATTGAAAAAGTGGATCAGTAGTAATGAAAATGAGGTGGAAGTTCTTTGTCTAATACGTTGTTTGGATACACATAAATTGTGGTTCTCAGAGAAGCCAGAACGAAGTGGACTGAACTTTCTGGTTTATAGTAAATGAACCACAACGTACCTGATGCTAATTAGCTTCCATATGAGGGATTTTTCATTATATATCATCTGTAGCATGTAGTGGTATGGCATTTGTTTTAAAAAAATAAGTGTGATTCTTCGATTAAAGGAAAATTTCTGTACTCTAGGATGATTTTTCAGTAAAAAAAAAAAAAAAAAAAAAAAAATATTTTGTAACATGCTAAAATTGTGTGTTCTCTTAAAAGGGTTAGTTCACCCAGAAATTAATATTAAGTTGTCATTTACTCACTCATGTGTTGTTATAATGCTGTATGCCCTTCTTTATTTTTTTCAGGCCACAAATGGAGAAATTTAAAGAAATGTAAATGTAAAGAAATTTAATGTGTTATTTTAATAAAAATCCTGACCTTGGCCATTGGTTTCTGTGCACAACTGTGTATTCATGAGACTATTAGTGCTGCAGTTAACTTTGACTCGTTGAGAGAAAGTTGAGAGAGGTCAAGATTAATAAAAACATGACACGAAATACAACCCCTAGAAATCTCAAAGAAAGTGTCTTCTCTGAGTTGAATATCTCTGGACAGGAAATCCAGTTGTCATTATTGGAAATCTAACAGCTGACAGATGTGAACATGATAACTTCTTGTTTTGCGATGGTGAACTATCCCTTTAAATTTTGGAAATTAGTTTTTCCTGATTTCCAAGAAAACTAAATCCTTCTGTAGACTTTTAACTTCCTGTCTATGTTTATAAAAAGTGTTCTAAATATTTTTTTTTCTTAACTAAATGTTTTCAGTTCATCTGGTATTTACACAACCATTATTTTTTTTATTTTTTTTTTAAGTTGTAAGAGTTTTTATGTTTTTGAAAGAAGTCTCTTATACTCACTAATGGAATTGTAATCAAAATACAGTAAAAAATAGTAATATTGTGAAATATTACCACAAATTAAAATAACTCTTTTTGTTTTAATATATTTAAAAATGTAACTTATTCTTGTGATGTAAAGCTGAATTTTCAGCAACATTACTCCAGTCTAAAGTGTCACATGATCCTTTAGAAATCATTCTAATATGCTAATTCATCTGCTTCATTTTTTATCACTGTTGAAAACAGTTGTGCTGTGTAATAATTTTTGAAATGATGATAATTATAATTATAATTATAATAATAATAATGATGATGATTTTTAATTCTTAATTTGGTGAATAGAAAGTTCAAAAGAACAGCATTTAGTAATCTTTTGTAACATTATAAATGTCTTTGCTATTTAAATGTCTTTACTGATCAATTCAGTGTGTCCTTGCTGAATAAGTATTCATTCATTCATTCATTCATTCATTCATTCAAAAAAAGAAAAGAAAAAGAAAAAAACCGTATTAAACAGTAGTGTATGTGTACTATAATTTGTAATATTTAAGTCAAATATTCATCAAATTGTTACCCTCACACAGTATCTCATAGAACAATACATTTTTGAAAAGCAGTTTTTATTTATAATTGGCTATGTTGTAAATGAGAAGTGACAGGAGAGCATGTATCTGCCAGTTTGACAGTATGAAGATTAATTAATTTGAACATTTTATATTAAGATCAGAGACAGTGGCGTTACGAGGATGCCATCCTATTGCGGCTGGGCATCTAAAATCAGAATTAAATTCAGATGAAAATTTGCCCAGAAATAAAATATCCTGCCATTTCAAATAAATTAAACTCAACAGTCACAATGCCAAGTAAACTGAATACGAAAGTGTTATCTAGTTTTAAAAAGCAGACAGTAATAGTCGTAAAGGATTGGTTCAATCTTTCAATCTTTATTATACACGGTTGAGTTATCATGTTTTCTACAGTAAATGAAGAAGAAAAAAACATGATTGCTTTTGTGCTCGCATTGCACTATGAATCGTGATCAGACGCATTTTACGTTACAGATACATTTCCAAAAAAAAATGTATGCAGATGTGATTGACTTAAATATTTCCAAATAACTGAATTGCTCTCTCAGTTTTATTGTTTGTTGCCAAATATATGAGCCTAAAGTTGCTCTAAAAACGTCTTTACCATGTCTGGACACACAGACGCAAACACACACACACACACACACCCTCACAAATATCCTATTACTGTTGCCGTAATGCTGATGTATTTAGACTGTTGATTTTCCATTCGGTTTGCACGGCTGCAGATTGTGATTAATGCCTGCTGATGGAGCAGGCTAACTCGCAGGAAGAATATGTAAATGTTTGTCATTAAGTTCACTTTCTTTAATTAGTCCACAGATTTCATGTCCGAATGCCTCCAATTACAAATCAATGTCTCATTTCTGTGGCAAGCCTCCCAGGTACAACGTGTGCGAACGTCTTCGGTTGTTCATCTGTGTGTGTGTGTGAGCGCATATCTACAAACATCAAAGTCTTTTCTTTTCTCATTCTGTGCTCGATCAGTCAAAAATGATACATTTACCCTCCTTTACATGCTAATAGTTGCTACATGTGTTTATTTCATCGAAAACGTCGGAACATTTTCCTCTTTTAGCTGACAAACAAGCCTCTGTGTGTGTATATATAATTAAATCGGTAGTAATTTGTAGGGAAACTCATTAGCGTAAAAAGCAGGAGAAAGTAAAAGTGCGTCGCACACACCACTCACCTTCACAGACCAAAGGTTTCTGAGGGAGAGCAAGAAATGAAATTAGCAATAGGAAGAGTGATACTAAGAATAAGTGTGCTGCTATATGTAAACTGCAGCTCTGCGCGTTTACTAATCTTAACTAAACTAAATGATCTAACCCGCCTGGTGCAGTTGTTCCTCAGGTATTAGCAGCAGTGTTTAGGTGTCTGTTGTTCACACTGAGGTTGAACAAACTGGCAGCTTTACAGGCCTCATGTGTGATTACTACAAGCTTGTAAACAAGACTGAACCAGCTTGTCTAATCGCAGGTCTTGCTGTTCATTGCGCTTTCAGACTTGTTAATACTTTATTTGAATCATCCCTTGTGTCCTCTCAGTAGCCTGTTGCATTGCTTCAGTCACATTTGGGAGCATGAACAGCGTTTATTGCCACTGAGAGTTTTAGAGATGTTGTTTGTTTGTCCATGTTTTAAAGAACTAAACTGTAGTTAATCTTCTACTTTTTTAAATGTCTTTAGACTGTTACAATTAATTTTTCTTGTTTCCTGTAGTTCAGATTCTTGTTACACTGTACCTTAAATCCACGGAAGTTGCTTTGGATAAAAGTATCTGCTAAATGTGCAAATTAGTGTTGTCAAATGATTAAAAAAATAACTAATTAATCACACTTTTTTTTTCATAGTAATTGTGATTAATCCCACATAACATTAAAGTTTTTGGTAACACTTTCAATGAAGCCCATATTTATAATACATTATAAGGGTATTCTTAAGGCATTATAATGAATGCATAATGCATTATAAAAAACCTTATAATATGTTATATCATCTTATGAATATTCATAATAACAGTTTTAATGTATTATAATATTTACTTATTTGTGGTTATAGCTTTTAAGAGTATGATGATTTATAACACAGAGAGTGAACACGTTGCATCCACTTAAGTTACAATGGATTATATTTCTCGTAGTTATAATGTATTATAAGTCTCATATCTTGCCATCTTTCTTGTGCTACTTAAAGCAATCAAAGACCACTTATAAGTATAGTAATAATAATAGTATTTTTTTTTTCTCAAACAGCCATAAGATCAGATATCAGATCAGATGAATGTGTAATATGACACATTTGCTTTGAACTATTTTTATTGTAATATCAGTTTGATTATTTTGATGGTACCCTTTAGAGGGCTGTTGCTAAGTAACTCTGCAACTACATGTCAACTAGCAGTCATTGGAGTATTAGTAGTATGTCTGCTAAATATATGCTAATACTTTATTTTGATGGTTGCCCAGCAGACAAACTGACTATAAGTAACTTTGCAAGTACGTAAACATTCTACCTACCTTAACCTTAACCTAGCCTACTAATACTCTAATGAGAATTAGTTGACATATAGTAAGTTGCTTATAGTCAGTAGACTAAGGGGACCATCAAAATAAAATGTAACCTAACATATAAACATTGCATTTTTTTTCAGCTGAGATTATTAACTAGCTCACATCAAAATTAATATTAGCCTCACAGGGAACACTCAAATAACACTCCGCACCTAACCACTTACAAGATGTAGTAAGATACTGTGCAGATCTTAAATAAACAATGTAATTGTAATTATAATTACATTATAAATGTAAAAGTAGATGGTGTTCATTGTGTTATAAATAATCATAATCTTAAAAGTTATAACCACAAATTTGTAAGCATTATAATGTATTATAATTGTTGATATGATTATTTATAAGATGATATAACATATTATAAGGTTTTTTATAATGCATTATGCATTCATTATAATGCCTTAAGAATACCCTTATAATGTATTATAAATATGGGCTTCATAGAAAGTGTTACCAAGTTTTTAAATATACTTTTAAACTGCAATAATTTCACATTCGATCTTCAAATTAATGTAGAAACAACATAAAGACAGTATACAGTATTTTTAATATTTGTTTAATGGCAACTTTTTTTTATGACTGAAGCCAAGTATCACTGATACCAATACTACTGATATCTCTAGGAAATAGTTATTTTTTTCCCTAATATTTAGCTATTGACTATAGCCATTCAACATTACAGTATAATTGAGAGCTATCAATTTTAACATTTATTAGACTTTAAAAAATAACAACTTCTAATTTAAGTGAACTTAATACAACCTTCACATAAACCCATTATAATAAATAGCATTTATCTGTGCCCTTCAGCAAGTAGGAAATATTCAGAAATTGAATTATCAAACGCTAAATTCTAAATTAAAAATAGATGAATCCTTAATTTTATTTATTAAAGTTATTGATTTCCTCTTTTTTTCTTTTGTTCTTTGATCAACAGACATCACTGGGTTATTAGGTTATTTGGCTGCTATTACTTTAAGAGCTGCCGCTGCTGAACGTGACGCAGATCTGATACACATGCTCGTAGTTTCATTCGAGCTTTAATATGAAATGATACAGGCTACAGCGCGCACTGCCGTATTTGTGCATCCAATTGAAGAGCATGTGCTATGAGCACATTATAACGGCTGCAGGACAGGAAAATTAGTTTTTACTGAAATATGGCCTGACAACATCTCATCTGACTGCAGTTCACTGATGTTCTACTGAAGCTCCTCCTGTCACCTGTACCATTTCCGTGTTCGTTTGACTAGTGCCTGTCGCTGAGGAGAAGTGGAGTACACGTCTGAAAACTCTTCCATTTGATGTGGTCGTAAAGATTTTCTGCATCTACATAAACACAATTCTTGTCAAGAAAAAAGAGACCGAAGCAACAGTTGGCCAACCCTAGCTCTGCCCCTGCGTTAACTGCTTTTAAATATTTTTAACGCAGTTAAACTGCAAAAGTTAATTGCCTGCATTAACACGCTAAGTTTGATAGCACTAGTGCAAATATAATCATATTGTGAAAGTAGAAATTGAAATATTTCTTGCCAATTCTTCTATTTAAAATTGTTTAACATTGACCGCATCTCTTTCAGATGATACAGATTACTGAAGGATTATTGTGCTGCATTTAAACGTATGTTCATGTGAGTTTAATGTGTAGAGACATGTCTCCCCAGACTTATAAATACTGCAATGTAATATTTGGCATAATAAGAGCAGATGACAGTAACTGACTGACAGTATATTATCTCACTTATTACACTGCTGCTTACCAAAATAACTAAATAAATGAAATATCGATTTGAGTTAATATTATTAGATTGATATGAGATGAATGCAGAGCAATATGAGAAATATGGAACTAGTATTGTACTAGAACAGAACTAGAGTGTGAAGAATAGAGAACAGAACTAGGAGATTGTTTGTCAGTTATACAAAAATGTCTGTAATGTAACTGTAATCTTTTTTTTTTTTTTACAACATTCATAAATGTATCCTGCTGTATCCTGTTTCAAGAGTTTTTGCTCCCATTGATAGTCTCTGAATCACATCACTGTGCATTCACGTAAAATTAAACTCAACATTGTTGCATTGTCGGTGGTCTCAGTCGTTCGTGATGCCACAAATCGACAATTCTTAATGAAAATGAATAACTTCTGGCCCTTTAAGTTTGCTCTCTAACAACATGTCAGCTTACTTTTTAGCCACTACTATAGACTTTTGCACACAGTGACTTAAGGCTTGATTGCAGTTCATTGATTTCAGCCCTGAAAAAACCCCTCATGATTATTCTGTTATTCAGTCGTGCTGTTTTTTTCCTCTCTCCTACTCATTCTTTATTCTCACACAATGCTGACTATGGTGTGGGCAAAATTAATACTTATTTGCTGTCTTTCTGAGTGTAAGACCCAATGATGCATGGACAGCCATTAACCAATCAATCAATCAAAAAAAAAACAAAAAAAAAAAACACACTCACTGGGGAATTCACTAAGAGTGAGTAATATAAGATAATCATAGTAATTTTAAGTAAGTTGTATCTTGTTATGGTGAAGATCCACAGTGTCAGTCCTATTCTATAAAATATTGCCAAAAAGTCAGGTTTTTATATATCATAAATAAATAAAATACAAACATTTAAAATAAAAAAATACATATAAAAATAGATAAACACACACACACAGATGATAGATAGATAGATAGATAGATAGATAGATAGATAGATATAGATAGATAGATAGATAGATAGATAGATAGATAGATAGATAGATAGATAGATAGATAGATAATTTATTACTGTTTATGTATTTTATTTTCATATTTTATATTCATATTTAAATTTGTATTTATATTAAAAATTGTAATAGATTATAATTACTTTTTCTTTTCTTTTTTAACTTCAGGCCTGCTTTCTGTGGGCAGTGATATCACAAAGTTAATTGCTCAAGGAAAACTGTGTTGACTTCTGTGAGTAACAATGACTTGATTTAAATATTCATTGCTCTAAACCTGCCCAGATTCCGCCATTGCAGTACAAAAACCAGCATTTAATTCACTAACCACACGATATTTAGTAAATAAAATGAATTTTTGAACTGAAATGTCTCACACACGAATGCCACAACTGTTTATTCGTCTTCATTAGCAGTGCACTCCATAATCATGGAGGTGTATGACTTTGGGCTAACAATGAGACAACAAGTACACTCCCGCATGATGTCAAGACACACCAAGGTCATCTCAGTCCGTTTCTATAACTATCATTACTGTCTGTAATAAAGGGAAATGTAATCTGTCATTGTGATGAAGACAACGATGAACAAACCTTCTCAACGAATCTTTGCCAAGGCAATTTCAGTCTGATTGGTTACCTTACTGGCTACTGAAAATGCAGCATCTAATTGGCTATTATTACTGGATAAATTACATGTTCAGCTGCGCTGTTCTTTTCACTGTTTATCCCCTCCTGAAATGGGTAGCCTGCTCAAACAGAGGCCTGAGCCACCCAATCTCCGGTTTATTTGACAGGGCGATAGTTAACCTTCCCCTGCTATTCACGTTGTGCTTTTAGTTCTTTTCTCTCCGTTCTTGTCGCTTTTTTCTCATCTGTGGTGCAGCCATTGATTTGATGCTTAGGAGGAACCCAGTCAATGAGGCCTTGTGTATGTCCTCTCGCCGGTGTTGCCATGCCAACTGAGGTTGAATTCCGACACGCTCTGTCATTAAGGAAAGACGCACTTTCTCTCTCTTTCTCTTTGTCTTTCTTAACCCAACTGTTTGTCTTACTTCTGCCCCACATCTTGATTTTCTTCTACCGTAATCCCTCAGCTATCATATAATTTTCTTCTCTGTCTCTCTCTCATGAAATTGGGAGGCAGATGCCATCGGCTATGTTTGAGAAACAAAGGTGTCTTCCTCAAGGGGGTGCTTGAGACGTTTTTTTTTTTTTTTTTTTGGCTTACTGACAACAAAAAAAAAAAAGTGCAAAAATTGTAGCGTTGCTGCCACTGAAGAAAATGAACATGTATACTCTAAAAAAAAAAAAAGGATTTTTTTCAGAGTTGTAATTAAAAATATAATGTTTAATTTTGTGTGTTACTTGCTATTTCTTTGTAATTAATTGTGAAATTTATTAGCAATTTCTGAGGGAAAATTGTTTCTACACCATTTTTTAAATTTTTATTTATTTATTTTGTGTGTCACATGACCACATTGCTCGTACATATTCGCTTTAGCATTGGGCTGGATGACAATGTTTAGACATTAAATTAACAGTATGTGGTAGGGGTGGGTGCTATGGCAAAAATATCATGATTTTTCTCAGGAAGGACAACGAGCCACAATCTTGTCACAGTTCTTTTTCACAGGTTTTTAAGACTATTTTGCAAGTTATTGAGCAGTAAAAACTACTAAAAGGTTCTCAGGTTTATTGAAGACAAGTGAACAGTCTGAACAAAGAAACAAATGGAACGTAAAAATACAATAGAAAAATAAAGTAAAAAGTGCTTTATTTTTTTTAAGTCCATATAACAACAGTATTCAGGTAAGAAATGCTACAGAAACTGAGTAAAGTAATGAAATGTAAAATACAACACTGTATGAATGAAATGTACGCTAATTTTATTAAAGCTACAAAATTAATCAACCTGATCTAATGACAAAAACATACCTATGGGAACTTTTTCGCAAGATGCAAAATACGTACCACCATGTATGTTTCGTGACATATTCGATGTGAAATGTCCATTGAGTGGTGCTAAAAGAGTGTTTTGGTTTTTGGGTTCGAGTTTCAGTGTTCGGAACAGATGAACGTACATATGGTACGTTTAATGTGACGTTGGTTTTTTATGTGTCACTGCAGTTCTGACTTGAAATATTCTTTGAGTGGCGCTATAACACTGATGCTCTGTTACGTTTTAAAATAATGTGCCATCTGCACTACACCTAAACCTACCCGATACTATTAACAAAAGCAAATGTGACATAAAAACACAATTGCAAGCATGCCGTTTTAGCTTTTTTTTCAATCTCTCATCTTTCAGCTCTTTCATTGTGAGTCATGTTTTTGACAGGATTCGCACTCAAGGATTCTGCATCCTAAGTCCAATTCCGTGCCTGCTGAGCTACAGAGCAAGCTTATTTTGTCTGGAAAGCAAAACATATGAAGCTGAAATCATAACTGTGTACGAATACGATTACAAGTGCTCGATGTTTTATTGCCTCTAGTGTTCATTTCTGTTGGAAACTGCAGTGATATGTACTTTTTGGTACGTATTTTGCGTCTTGCGAAAAAGTTCCCACAGGTACTTTTCGTCATGAGATCAGGTAGAAATTAATCGCTATGCAGTTAGTGATTTTCCCTTTTAATAACTCATTTTAACATCAGCCATGTTGCACTTGTTACTTCCTCGTTCATCCATTTTTCTTTATCGCTCTAACGTGTTAATAATATAAAAAAAAAAAAGTCCTGCCAACTGGAAGATACACAGATATATTTACATACAGACATAAATAGGACAGATTTAGTCACAATCTCTATGATTTGTTTGAAAAGTACATTGTGGAGCTCTTCAAGATCAATCACAATATGAAATCATCATTTCGCCCACCACTGGTATTTAGCATATAGGTAATATAGGTTCATGCTAAATTTTTGACTGTTGTTTGGCAAATTTATGCAAGCTAAATCCAATCATTTCACTAGGAATTAACATGATCTGTAATTTTGCATGAGGGCACAAGATTTCCCCACACAGATTTCACAACAGATTCAAGTTGGTCATGTGAATTCGACAGAAAGCTGCTTGATTTGAAAGTGACTTCTCTATGAGCTGTACTTCATACATCACTGCAATATTCGCAATAGACAATGAACTTTTTTGTCTGCAAAATTTTACTAATGTTACTGCACCTTAACCGTCTTCCAATTGTCAAGTCTGGCGACCCCTCCTGGCTGCCTCTCTTCCTCTAGTCCACAGTATAATGGCTGAATGAATGCTTTTTTTACAATCTGATGACATAAGCAGGATAGTAATGCATTTAACAGACCAGTCCTTGCAAAAAGCAGTGAGTGTAAAGATTTGCAAAGGGCATACTGTTCCGTATCACTAACTAAAGGAAGCGTTGTGTTTATATACCCAGTGCAGTAATAGAGCTGTTGTGTTCCAGAAGCAAAAATCTCATTGTCTCCAAAGAGAAATTAATTTTTAATGATAATGTATAAACCTTTTAAGACAGACCTAGAAGCAACTTTGAGTATGTTAAGTGATGATACATGCTTCTGGAGAAGCCATAAAATGTGATTTCCAAAAAAAAAAAAAAAAAAAAAAAAAAACCTGATATATTCTTAACAGTGTTATTTTGGTGTTAATCGTGTACTATTATAGTATTCACTAATATTTAGAATTTTAGTTGGTTTAATAATTTTGTTTTATGTTTTTGCCATATTTTTTTTTCATCTAATATTTATATTGTATTGAAAATGATGAACTTAATATTTCAATATTTTAATGTTTCAGTTAAATATAACCATACTTACTCTTGATCAACTCATATACATTTATTTCTATGTATTATGAATGTTTTGTATTACACGTTTTTTTAAATAGTTATAATCAATTAATTACATGTAATTTGGTATTTTTATATTGTACCAGTATTTTCTTTTTCTTTTTTTTTCAGTAGAGTCTTGTAGCTACCTTTCTCTTCATTCCAGATATCAATCAAAGTTTGTCAGAAAAGCACATTACAATGTTCAGCACATTTCTCGCAGCTGTTTAGTGAATATTCAAATAGTCAATGCCACACTAAGGGCCTTTTATATCCAGATAAGTGGTTTGATTCTGTCTGCTTTACTTATGAAGCTTCTAGCCTGAAGTCAGAAGCCTCTCAGTGAGTGTCTGCTGAATAGGTGATGTGTGTAGATGAAGCTGATGCTTGCATACATGCATAATGATCTGATCATCAGGTTGTCTCTGAACGTTTTTTTCGTGAGCTTGAGGTGTGTTTCTGGGAAATGTGATCTGCAAAAGCCCCATGTGAGAACGGCTTTGGTTTGTGCCCTGGGCTCGTTATGGTAGTATAATTAATAGTACTCAACTCGCTCTCAGTGTGCGCTGCTAGAAAAGGTTTTATAATAAATGAATCATTTAACAGAATCTGATGAATATTAATACAAGGCTTTTATTTCACTTCTCCAACCAGGCTAATTGGAGATTATACTTTACATGTCCTAATAGAATACATAAAAAGGTGAGGGTTTCTGTCTGTGTTAAAGGCACAAGCTTGAGTTTAATTTATGTACATTAAGTAATTCTTTGTTAGAAATCATGTATATTTAAACTATATCCACTACAACTCAAACATTTGTGATCGGTAAGATTCTTTTAATTTTTTTTTTTTTTTAAAGAAGTCTCTTTTGCTCACCAAGGCTGCATTTATTTGATCAAAAATCCAGTAAAAACAGTAATATTACGCAAATATTACAATTATTATATCTGTTTTCATTCTAATATGCTGATTTAGTGCTCAAGAAACATTTGTTATTATTATCATTGAAAATTGTGCTGCTTAATATTTCAGTGAAAACTCTGATTTTTTGATGAATAGAAAGTTAAAAATAACAGCTTTTGTTACATGGAAATCTTTTGTAATAAATGTTTTATAAATGTTTTCACTGTCGCTTTTGATCAGTTTAATGCATCCTTGCTGAATAAAAGTATTAATTTCATTCTGAAAAGTCTTACTGGCCTAGTATATAAAAGTGATGTAAGTATTCTTACAGTATGCTTATCTTCTGCTACAAGAGCTTGTCAGTTCATCCGTTCGTAATTTATTTCTTTTGGTTACATCCGTATGCTTCAAATATTTCAAATTCCAAATAAATGTAATTATATGAAGGATGCTCAAAGCCTTGTGGTTGGAGTGCACTTTTAACTTTTTTACTGGTCACTTTGATCGCTGATCCATTTTCTCCGAAAACACAAATAAGCGTTGCTTGATTTGTAAAGCAATTTCCGTCCCAGTAAATAAAGGTTGACTGCTTCCTTCTTCCTTCTCTAAATTCATTCTGCTCCTTCCATCCCTCGAGAGAGGAAGGCTCCCTAAATCTGTCCGTCTAACAATAGTTGAGCCAGCAGTGTTTGTGGTGAGGATGTATTGGCTGAGCGTGCTCTATCACACTGACATTTATCACTATTATTTTTTCTTCCTTCACTCTTTTATTTGACAAGGGCACACGGGGGTCCTGCATTGGCCTCTTTGTCCTTTCTGTCTCTCTCAGTCTCATTCAAACTTTTTTCTGAACCCTTAGCTCTCAGACCAGGTGAAATTGAAAGTTTCCAATGGGATGGGCCACAGAGGAGCTCTCCAGCCTGTTTTCTCTTTTTCTTTCTCTCATTTCAGTTTTTTCCCCTTCTACATCTAGTACTCTTCTTGGTGTATTTCTATCTTTGATTATTTCACTGTTGTTCATTTTTCTCATTTCTGTCTTCGGCGTACCTTCTCTAACATCTCTGCCCCTTCCATAAATACATTTCATTTTTTTCATTGATGCAAATTTAAATCCAGTCTTTAATGCTTTCTCTAAGTGTAGGCGTTTGGTTAACTACACATAAAGGGACAGGGCCACATAAGTATAGAAATGTACAGCTGATTTCTCATTTCTTCTTATTATTTCCTAATTTATTATTTCCTGATCCCACATAGCTTGCATCTCAATTATTTCTCATAGGCAACATTGCTGCAAAATAAAGAACAAATGGAGAGGTTTCTTAAAGCGATAGTTCATCCAGAAATGGACATTCTGAATTTAGTACTTTGGCAGTACATACAGTATACTTGCATGCCTAAGCAACCAAGGGTGTCAATAAAATAGTACATGAGGATCACTGATTATTTTACAAGTGCTGATGTGTTTTGATGAAACAGTTAGTTTGAAATATTGACCTGTTTAAAAAAAATAATAATAATAAAAAATCCCCTCATGTTTTTCTATGCATGCAAAAGGGAGCAATGACCACCACAATTTTAGTGTTAAAGGAATAGTTCATCAAAAAATTCAATTGACAATGAGTTTGTATCTTCATTGGAACAGATTTAGAGAAATATAGCATTACATCACTTGCTTATCAATGGATCCTCTGCAGTGAATGGGTGCCGTCAGAATTAGAGTCCAAACAGCTGATAAAAACATCAGAGTAATTCACAAGTAATCCAGTCCATCAATTCATATCTTGTAAAGCAAAAAGCTATGTGTTTATAATAAACAAATAATTTCTGGCCAAAATGAGAGTACATAATCAATAATAAAATTTCCTCCAGTGAAAAATTCCATCCGCTGTGGTCCTCTCACATCAAAATAAACCAACATATCTGTTTAGAACTGTTTCGGACTGTTTTTGCATGTAAACAGTGCTTGATCTGTGCATATTTCTGTCCTGATTCGGACGAGATGATTTATCACTGGAGAAAGCAATATTATGAGGACTCATCTTATGTTAAAAACGTCTTGTATTTGTTTATTACAAACATCCATATTTGCTGACAGTCTTGAATGCTTTATTAAGTGTTAAAGTGATTCACTATGTACTGCCATTGCATAAAATTCACCCAACTAAAATAAATAAATAGTAAATAATCTCTTTAATATCTCAATAGGTTCTCCTACACGCCGATTAAAACTAGATTTCCGCCAAGTAGTTGTTCTGCCAAAAAAAAAAAAAACAACAAAACACCTTTTCTCTTTTTCCTTTTCACTTTTTTCCCTAAAAATAAACATTTTGCAAAAATCACCAAAGTCTGCAATAAAATGTTAGAGATCTCAGTATAAACTACATTTCTCATTAAATTATCCAAAGAGATCAGCTTTGTTATCCAATTATTACTCTTTGTTATTATTATTGCTCTGCACTCTTACTGTATGTAAACAATTGTTTCATTTATGTTTATTTTAATCTCTTATACAGAATTTTAGGAGCACCATCTGAGACAAAGTTACTTGATTCTCTTCAAGACTCCTCAGCTATATGAAAAGAGCAACCTCCAAGCAATAACATTTTCTTGCTTGTCATCTCTTTGGATGCCATTGTGAGTTTTTCCGTTAGGAAGCACCTATGGCTGGTGCTTTATTCTTGAAGAATAGCGTTGCCATTTCTATGCTACACTTCACAGATCAATGACTTCGGTTCACTTTCATTTCTCTGCCATTTTCTATATGATGCACTTCTTTGCCATTTTTTTCTCATTTTTTTTTTCAGTCGGTCTCTCTCTCCCCCTCTCTCTTTCTCTGCATAGTGGCTGTTTGCCAGCTGAGTGCTCGGTCGTGGTGTGTCAGATGCTTGTATCCTGTTGCACTCTGTTGCCCTCAACCGCCCACCCCAGGGGCCCCACGGCTAGAGGAACAAGAGCGTGGACACGCTCCAGTCACTTTAGACGGAGTTCCCTCCTCACCTGTGAAATGAAATTCCTCTTGATCGCACCAGCGGCACCTTAATAGTCACACACACACAGCAAACACACCGCATTTGCCTGTCGAAAAACACATTTAGTACATTAGATGCACAAACTAAATACTAAAGAAGCCACACGCACAGGAGGGCACACAGATGCTTTTGCAAAGTGTGCACCACACACACACAAAATGCTGGAGCTGTCTCCCCTAGTTGTAGGTTTAGGCTACAAAGCCTTTGTAGTGGAATTGATTCTCGCTTTGATGTATTATTATTGTCACAGCTAACCAAATTGCCGTCCCGCTGGAAAAGACAGAGCACAGAGGTAACAATACAAACCCCATCTTATGTCTGTGCATGGGAGAGAAGCTTACAAATAAATGCTTATAAACGTATACACATATGGAAGTCTGTTTCCACCTCAGAATAAAAAAGGTGTTGGTAGGACAATTTTTTTTTTTTGTAAGTAATATGTCACATTAATTATATTTACTTGCACACAAATTACTGTATCAATTGGTAATTAGATTGATGGCTGAAAAGCCTTCATGTAAACACCTCAGTCGATTGAGCTCAATCTGAATGAAATTTCAAACAAATCGAAAGGGTTGTTGTAGACCTTGTATAGGGCCAGATTTACTAAACAAGCCAAATTATTGCGATAGCACGACATGGCAATGCGACGCGACAGAATCACTTAAATATCACAGCCATTCAGAAGCCAGAAGCGCACTGCACTCCCAACGAAATATACAAGTTTATAATCTAATTCATAAATATTAAACATTTTTAACATTATTAAAACTACATACTGAATAACTGATACCATCTTTGTAATGGAGTACATTTGGTTCGCATTGAGTTCGCAGTTAACATACATGTTTGCTTTAATTTATTTTCAAGATCTGAGGTAAAACTATTGTTAGTTTCAGTGTGTCTATAAATGTCACACAATATGATATTCAAACTCACATTAGTCACTTTTAACATTGAATAAAGCACATAATTAGTACCTGAGATCATTGTCATAGTTTGTATGTTGTTCCAGCCACGACGTTAAACTGTTTCTAAAATGGAAACTTGACGGGTCGCCGTCGCAGCTGGTTAGGACAAAAACTGACTACGCAAACCGTAGTAAATCACCTTGCATGATTCATTTAAATACTCTACTCCTACAAAACTCCTACAAACTCCTACAAATGCATATGCAATAAGATCAGCTGCAAAAGTAACTGTCCATGCCGTTTTATTGCTAATGTTTCATTGTGTGTATTTAGCAAATTCTGGCAGTAGTTTTTAACACCAAAAGAAGGTTTGCACTGGTGTGAGCTGTAAGTAAATCTGCCCCAGAATACAATCAGTGACACAACTCACTGCTTAACTACCATAGATACATTGTTGGAGAAACTAACTAGATAGTCATGGCTGTTCCCTGAATATGTAGGAATTTTATTGCACAGTCGTCTTTGAAACCACCTTGGCTGGAACTGTTGTTAATGATGTCAAGCAGGTGGTGGAGTGATAACTTCTGCTAATTAATCAGTACAAGATCAAAGGCAAGATTAATGCAGATCAAATGTCAGATTATTACAGAGGACTGCTTTGCTGTTTTTGTTGTCTGTTTTTATTTTGCGGGTTCCCTTACATCACTCTGGGGTTCCCCAATGTTACTACAGCAAATACACAAATTTACTCTA
Organism: Spinibarbus caldwelli; assembly: GCA_039654775.1. Taxonomy (NCBI): domain Eukaryota; kingdom Metazoa; phylum Chordata; class Actinopteri; order Cypriniformes; family Cyprinidae; genus Spinibarbus; species Spinibarbus caldwelli. The sequence continues at coordinate 10,483,909 of CM077249.1, read as the reverse complement.
GAGAAATGATGCTTTTATTCTTTTAAGAATCTAAAAGAGGTAAAATGAAATTTGTACATGCATGGAATGAAAGATATAGATTGCAGTATGTTAATTTGCTCATATTGCTCAGGAGCATGATTAATTTAAATCCATGTCATACTAACTATACTTCTAACTGCAGGTCGAATTTTGCAATGCTGTTTGCGAATGTTAGTGGGAACTATAGCTTCAGGAAATACCAGATCCTTAAACTATGTTGAAAAAGACAGAAGTTGTGACCATAGTCAGTTAAAACCTCTTTTTACTTAAACATTTGCTATAAAAGATATTTTTATATATATATTTATATACATGTAATGAATTGCAATGTGTAACATTCATATAAACAGAAAGTTTAAGGTTCATACACTCTCAGAAAAAAAGGTACAAAAGTTGTCAGTGCGGTGGTAGTGCTCTTTCAAAAGTTACTAAAAATGTAATATTTAGGTACTAGCATGTACCTTTAAGGAGATAAAGAGAACTTTCAGAATCTTAAATAAGTTTGGATTCATTCCGATTGACAAATATTTGTATTTAAATATGCCTATTGTAAAATATAAAGGCATGCTTTCACATAAAAAGTCACAGTTGTCACATATAAAGTCACATATTATGAAAAAAAATCACAAGTGCGAGAAATAAAGTAACAATTACGAGAAACAAACCCACAGCTGTGATGTGTAAAGTCACATTGCAAGAAATTGCGACAAGAAAAAGTCGCAATTATGAGATACATATTATTTATTTTTATTTGTTTTACTCTAAAATGGAAGTAAGCTCTTATCTACATACTCTCAGTTCCTACTAGCATTTTACTCAAATGCATTTGAAGGTTTTGACCTACTTTGTTATTATAATCCTTTCTGCTTCTGCAGTTGACTTTTTGGTTCTTCTGTGTCCATCATTGCTCTTTTTTCCCACTTTCTTTTTGTTATGCAGTATGAGTTGACACACACACACACACACTCATATTTATGTGATGTATGTGAGGAGAAAATTGAGAAGTTTCTTTCTGGCTGTGGGGTGTTTGAATATGTATGATGGCCGTCGGGTTTTCTTCTAGTCAAGCCTGGTGTCGCACAACGACACACTAGCTCTGAACACACTGTCTGTCACAGGTATTTATCACTGCACCCGTGTACCCATGTGTCTTTGTGCGTGTGTGCGTCCGAGGAAGCAGGAGAGTTGTTGCGGACTGCCAAATAAACAACCTGGCGGAACATTTCTCAACAGGTCTGCGTGTTTGTGCGTCTCTGATAGGAAGCCAGGTGGTCCATCAAAAGCCTGCGAGTGAGTGTTTTACAGGGACAAGAAAACAGTCTTGAATAGTGGCATATAATTTTAGAACTATGCCTATTGAGAAATGTTTTCTTTTGTAGTTATTCTGCTATATGTGGGGTACGTGCACTGCTTGTATGCTTTTTTTTAAATGGTCCGAAATATAAATGTGTGTGTGAATGTCAGTTAAAGCAGGTTGGCTGACCTTGAGGATAGCATACTTTCAGATGTCAAACGGCTCCCTTTCTTGTCTTTTTTCTTTTTCAGGGCTTTTTTGGAGACCAAACTGTAATTTTCTTGTATCAGATGTGGCCGATCCAGGCTTTTACTACACATACATACACAAACACTTTCTGTACATTCATATATTACCTGAGGACATTTGGCAAATTTCAAACATTGAAAATAAAAATGTTCAATATGGTGGTCTATAACCTTTCAAGGGGGCATATCCTGCTTTTTTCTATAATGTTTCAGGGGTTTTTTTCTCTCATGTCCACCTCTTATCTCCATATCTAACTCTTTTATATGACTATGTTTTATTAATAGTAAGTAAAAGTAAATAAAGATTTAATGTATGTATGATATATTCCCAATAGATAAAAGTAACATGAGAACAATCAGTCATGATCAGTCTGATTGTCATAAGAACAATCAATCAGTAATAAAATTCAAGTTTCATGAACCTAAAGTAAAAAGTTCAGTAAATGAGTTCATTCAGTAAAGGATTCATCAGACTGATTCAACTTGTGAGTCTTTTTAATGATTCATCAAAAGAACCGTCTCATAAGAGTCATTTTTTCTCATGAATCTGATTATACCCAACCTGATCTCATGACGAAAACATACCTGTGGGAACTTTTTCACAAGACACAAAATACGTACCGTCATGTAGGTTTCGTGACATATTGGATGTCAAATGTCCACTGATTGGCACTAAAAGAGTGTGTGTTTGTTTTTCCCCCAGAACAGATGAACGTACATATGGTATGTTGTATGTGACGTTTTTGTAGGCGTCACCGCAGTTCTGACTTGAAATGTCCATTGAGTGGCGCTATAAGTCTAATGCTCCGTGACGTTTTCAAATAACGTATCATCTGCACTACACCTAAACCAACCCAATAGTATGAACAAAAGCGAATGTGACATAAAACACAATAGCAAGCATGCTCTTTAAGCTTGTTTTTCAATCTCTCATCTTTCAGCTCTTTCATCGTAAGTCATGTTCATTCGTACTCAAGGATTCTGCACCCTAAGTCCAATTCCATGCTGGCTGAGCTACCAATCAAGCTTGTTACATCCGGAAAGCGAAACATATGGAGCTGTAATCATAACTGTGTACAAAAACAATTACAAGTGCTCACTGTTTTACCACCTCTAGTGTTAACTTCTGTTGGAAACTGCAGTGATATGTACTTACTGGTACGTATTTTATGTCTTGCGAAAAAGTTCCCACTGTTACGTTTTTGTCATGAGATCAGGTAGAGATCAGGTAGACGATACCGCTTGTGCTATTGGTTTGTTTTTGTGTGCAGCCTGTGAGGTCAACTCAATACTAAGACTTTTTTTTTTTTGCCATTATTCTGCAATACATTGCCTTTTTATCTCACCACATTCAATTCAGAATCATATTCATAACTAGGGTGAAATATGATTTCTTTTTTCCTGTGGTACTGGTGAGTGCCACTGCTGCAAAGTAGTAGAATGTTGGTTCTCTTGGGTAAATGTGGGTGGTTGTGCTTGTATTCATCTATCAGATGTCAAAAATTTGCATAGGTTTGGAATGAGCCAAGTTTGCAACTTAATTTCAATAGATTGGTTTATCAGTGGGTTGGTAGTTTTGAGATTTGGGTCTTATCTGACTGGTCTGATGTGAATAATCGATGTTCTTTCTGTTTCACATTTATTGCTGGTGCTAATTGTTGAAATCACAATAAGAACCTAATCAAATCTGATAAACCTTTTTTGTTGATGTTTTTGGTACTGTAATCTTTAAGTAGTTATTCCCAAAGAGAATCCTAAGTAGATAATAATATTCTGTGCACTATGACTGACAACTGAGGTGTCTGGAGATGATGTTTGCTATTTACTCCATACTGCTAATTAGATTGCAAAAATGCAGCATATTTCTGATTTATACCCATTTATACCCAACCTGAAAGTTTTCTGTAACATATGCATATGTACTATTATATGAAAGACATGTGATGTCTTTGTCAAAGTGGACATAAGTACTTAAAATGCTTTTATGTAAGAGATTTTGTTGGAAAAAGGATATTTACATTTCCATTTAGTTATTTAGCAGACACTTTTAAAGCGACTTACAAAAGAGGACAATAGAAGCAATCAAAACCAACAAAAGAGCAACAACATGCAAGCGACATTACAAGTCTCGGGTAGCCTAACGCAGTACACATAGCAAGTTTTTTTATTTATTTTTTATTTTTATTTTTTAAAGACAAACCCAGTAGTTTTTTTTTTTTTAAGAAAAAAAGTAGATATAATAGAAAAAAGAATGTTTTTTTTTTTAAATAAAAAGACGACTGATAGATAAAATAGAATTAGAATAGAGAGTGATAGAGTTAGAGGGTCAAATAAAGATGGAAGAGATGGGTTTTTAGCCGTTTCCTGAAGATGGCTAAGGATTCAGCTGCTCGGATTGAGTTGGGCAGGTCATTCCACCAGATGGGAACAGTGAATGAAAAAGTCAGTGAAAGTGATTTTGTGCCTTTTTGGGATGGCACAATAATGCGGCGTTCACTTGCAGAACACAAGCTTCTAGAGGGCACATAGGTCTGAAGCACTGAATTTAGGTAAAGGGGTGCAGAGCCAGAGGTGGTTTTGTAGGCAAACATTAATACCTTGAATTTTATACGAGTAGTTATTGGTAGCCAGTGCAAATTGATGAACAGAGGTGTGACGTGCATTCTTTTCGGTTCATTAAAGATTAATCTTGCAGCGGCATTTTGGATTAATTGTAGAGGTTTGATGGAATTGGCTGGAAGACCTGCCAAGAGAGCACTGCAATAGTCAAGTCTGGACAGAAAAAGAGCTTGGACAAGGAGTTGTGTTGCATGGATATGAGATGACAACGCACACACACAAAAACACAAGACACTTCTGGCTGAAACATTTACTCCGATAACTGGATAATGCAACCACTTTCAATTATGTGTGTCCCCAGAGACCTGGCACTGAAATAAATCACCTCAGTGGGGAAATTGTTTATTTGCTCTGTCACTTGACTCTCCCTGGCATTTAAATGTGGTCCCAGCAGACACTTACCAGGAGCTTATCTGACCTGCTGTGTCTAGAGCCTCTCCTCTGGGATGAGGATCTGTAAACTGCTAGGAGCTTCACAATACAAGGAAAAGTCATTGTTATCATTTCAGGGAAGCTTTGCTAACTTGAGTACTAGTGACAGGGAATACTATAACTAGGGGTGGGCGACAAACCGGTAGAAATTTGTCAGCCAGTAGAGATTTTGGACTATCATCTCTATCGCTGTTATGCTCATGTAGCATTTCCATGCTCGTCATTTGAATGTGGTTTAAAAATAGAAATAAAGAAATTTTAAAAAGTCAATATAATATTGCACACAACCAATATTGAAACTTTACTTGAAATTGGAAAGCAGTAAGAGTAAGCGCTGATTTCATGAAGGAGTTGCAACTTTTGCATGCTGTTTCACCACAAAACCTGGCATCTAATTCACATAGAATATACACTAATTATGCACTGTACATTGATATTCTTTTCTGGCCAAGCACTACTCCGTTCTATGCAAATAAGGCTCATTAAACACAAACAAATTACATTTCTCTGTGAACGCCCACAGAAAACTGGTGGTTAACAGTTTTATTTTAAAAGATTATTTTCTAGTTGTGACAGCAGTAAATTGTAGGCATGCAGGCAGATATTTATTTTAAACAACCTTGTGAGAACCTCAATTTTTGCACATTACCTGATTGCATAATTCCTTTAGTAAATCAGCTGCTAAAACAACACAGGCAACGCGTGCAAATAAATGATGCTATTGGGTACAAATGACTCTTTGCACAGTGTTCAGGAACATGGTTTAATAGGACGTGTTTTATGAATGTTCAGTCCTTTCTTTTGGGTACATATTCATGAAGAAGTCTTGTTGGCTTTTACTGAACATTTTCCTAAACTCTATTCTACTAGAAAATATGTTTTAGTGTGTTGTCTTTATATTGTGTCTCTGTCCATGGTGCTGAAACACTCACAGCCTCAACTAATATGAAACTCAAGCTGCGCTGTTGACAGAAAGAAATGGTATGATTTCAGTGAACTGGATAAACATTTATTATGACAAATTCACCTGTGTGCATTAGTGTTTAAGGTTAACTACATCTTAAGCTGTGTCAATATCATTTGTTGCATGCTGTTGATTACCACAGGAAATCATTGATATAAACAAAACCAAAATGTGTCTACAGTAATGCACAGTAATGGCACTCCATGGGGTTTAAAAGCAGAAACCTATTAATTAATTAATTAATTAATTTATTTATTTAAAGCACATACACTAGACCATTCAAAAGTCTTAAGTTTAAGGGTTTGTGTGTGTGTGTGTGTGTGTGTGTGTGTGTGTGTTTGAAAAAAATCACTTTTGCCTACTAATGCTGCATTTATTTGATCAAAAATACAATAAAAACAGTAATATTTTAATAAAATATTAAATACAATAACTGTTTTCTGTTGTAATATACTCTAAAATGTAATTTATTCCAGTGATGCAAAGCTACATTTTCAGCAGCATTACTCGTCTTCAGTGTCACATGATCCTTCAGAAATCATTCTAATATGCTGATTTACTGCTAAAGAAACATTTTCTATTATAATAAATGTCAAATATAGTTTTTCTGAAACTGATTTATTTTTTTTTTTACAGGATTATTTGATGAATAGAAAGTTCAAAATAACAGCATTTATGTGGAATATAAACTTTTTGTAATTTTGTAACTTTTTGTAATATTATAAACGTCTTTAGTATCACTTTTGATGAGTTTAATGCATTTGATATATTACTTTCCCCCAAAGATTTCCATATGTTTATAAATTTTTGTTTTTATTTCTTTTTCCAACCAATGGAAGACTGGTTCACTTTTTACAGAGTAATTTGATAGAAATAATTTTATTTGTATTCCAGGTGTATATGCGTGTGTGTGAAGAGTTCATTGAATTGTCGAATTGAAATGTTGATCAAAATAGAATCCAACTTTCTATCTTGCTCCTTACAATTCTTTTTTGTTTTGTTTTCCTTCCTTTCCTTCCTCTTCTTCTATTATTTTTTACTTTTGACCAGATCTTCTCTCATCTATAAGTTTGACACAAAATATTGTATGACTACAAATAGTCAAGCAGTATTTTCTGTCACACTTGCATTTCCAGTAGCTTTTTTCTCACACCAATTCTTTTAATAATTTATTTATTTATTTATTTTTTCCTCCCCAAGAAAAGCAAAACTGCCAGAGCTGTGGGGCGGTTTTAAATGTGCTCAGTGCCTGTCTCTCTTTTTATTCTCTTTCTTCTCTTCTGGCTCACTATCGCTCCTTTGCTGTCGCTCCCGAAAGGCTGCTGTCACCCTCTATTCTGTCGTCCCTTTCCTGATGCTGTACCTGCCGGAGCAGCTTTCATATCTCTGCAAATCCCCAAAGACACTTTCTGTCTTCCTCTCTCTAATTTTCTCTGGCTCCCTCTCGCACATGAACTGTATTCCTGCACATGGACTGCAAAATTTGCTGAAGGATACTCACTGTTTATGATGATTCAGATGCTGTTTTTTGCAGTATGTGAAATCAAGCCAGTCTTATGGTAACATGAAATGTGTAGGTGTGTTACAGTTATACTTTCTAATGCAGTGTGAAAGCTGTATATGTTAAACATTTTTAAACATATTTTCTTTTTGCTTTTAAAAACTAAGGGACCAGTTTAAAGGTTTGTCGCTTTGTTTTTTCCTCATTAAATTAGATTTTTAGCTGAAAACAAGGTCCTTTGTGATTCTTAAAGTGCAAGCCTGCAGTTACCCATTTTTGAGGTAAATGGGACACAAAATTTATACCCGTAACTCCTGGCAATATATTGGGGTCTTATGAAGTGAAACGATCAGTCTATGCAAGAAAATGAAAATTATTTACAACATTATTACCTGTAATCCATAACCTCAGGCAAATGGGGAAGTCCAATTATTTTCCACAAACTGGTTCAGTTTTGGGTGATTTATCCCTTTAATTGAAATACAGCTGAAATAAAATAAAAATATTGAATTGAAATTTAAAAAATAAATAAATAACAAAAATTAAAAATGCTGCCCTGGCAACAAACTGAAATAAAATGTATTTTAATAAAACTAAAGGCCAGTTTTACTAAACAGGGCAAATTAGCGCAAGAGCACAATTCCAAAACAGAGCCAATGGGTGTGAAAATTTCTGCAGGTGATTTACTAACAATGCACAAATTAAAGAACACAGACACAACATCTCATTTACATATCAACCAACGCAATATACCAAGCGCAGCTCAAATTAGCGTAGTTGCAAATAAAGAATAAAGAAATAAAGAAGCCACACTACATTGAAAAGAACCGGAGACCAAACAATGAAGGGTTGCAAGAAGTTTTGATAGACCTGGTATTGCGTGACTCCTAGTTGAGGGTTCCAAGTCCTCTTTTATTTCCTGAAGCAAATTAAAACTAACATGGCTTGGCAAACTATATGTTCGGATAATGCGTTATTCTGGCATTCCAAATAAATAAATACGTGTGGAAAAAATCCTCTCCCTTCTACCACACGCTCTCTGTTCTCTGTGGTGCCTTCTCAATAATTGCAGCCATTTCAAGCGCAGAATAGTTTAAGACATGTTTTTTTGGGGCATTAAATAGTGGCGCAAATAACAGTAATTTGACGAGCGCAAACGTTATTAATCTTGTTGCATGATTTATTTGAATACTCTCCTCCCATAAATTTTGCGTCTGAAAGGGAAGCTCCTACAAATGCATATTCAATAAGGTCAGGCACAAAAATAACTGTGTCCACGCCTTTTCAGTACTAATTGTTCACTGCGAGTCTTTAGTAAATCCTGACAGTACTATTTTATTGCCAAAAGATGGTTTGCGCTAGCGCAAACTGTTAGTAAAACTGGTCCTAAAACTAAAATAAAAAATAAAGTTAATGAATATGTATAGTTCACTCGTGAAACTCTAGATTGGCGCATGCTGAAGGATTGTAAACGTAACTGATGATATTCAGAGAGTTAAACGATTTGGCACAAGCTGATTGGTTCATGTTGCATATGCAGCCAATGAGCTCACAGCCTTGCATTTATATGGCTGGCTAGCATTCACATGAGATTTTTGCAGCACGCTTTCAGAGTTTCTCTGAAACCCTCCACCTTCCCCAGTTCCACCTGTATAGATCTGCTATGGGTTATTTTATATGCTATTTGTGCAGCAGCAGTATGTCTTGAATACTCACAGCACCGTATCGCCATATGCATTGGCAGTAGCAAGTTCCTGTACTTGCTTGCAGCAGCAGCAATAATCTACAACTAAAGCAATTACCAACAGAAGCAGCAATTCAGTAGGGGTGTCGAAATTAATCGTTGCATTGATGCATCGCGATGCGGACGTGGACGATTCTGCATCAATGCAGTAATAGACTATAATCGATTATAGCCTATGATGTCATTCGCATACGCGCTATTTTAAAATCTGAGCTTGGCTTTTTCATGCATATGGCACGTGTGTGCGGTAGAGACAAACGCGGCGGGCTTCATTGCACAGAATATGCGCTGTGAGACACGTGCACATTGCTTAACAGTTCTTCCCACTTGCTGTTATTTTAGTCTTTTACTTTAGATATGTTTTCATTTCTGCCGTTTGGAATGCAGTACGTATTAGATACACGAAACTTACATACTGACAGACTTTCACGTGGGCTTTGTGTTTGTTTGTCCTGAAGCTCGCGGCTGCGGTTAAATGCACTTGCATCTAATTTTATGATACAAAATTGATGTAAACAGTTATCTTTTCAGAACAGGACAAAACATCTGATAGGCTCTGTGGAAATAGATTTGTGCATTAGTGTGAATGCAGTCTATTAAAGCTGCCAGTGTCTATGATCTCATCAGTAAAACCCATAACTATGATTATCTGTAAACTTTCAATACTTAAAGGGGTCATATGATGCGATTTCAACTTTTCCTTTCTCTTTGGAGTGTTTCAAGCTCTTGGTGCATAAAGAAGATCTGTAAAGTTGCAAAGACTAAAGTCTCAAATCCAAAGAGATATTCTTTATTAAAGTTAAGAGTCAGCCACACCTACCTAAAACGGCTCGTTCTAACACGCCCCCACATCTCTACGTCACGATGTGGGGAGATTTGCACAACATCGCCCAAATGTATATGCAAAGAAAGAAGGCGTAACTTTCTCGCTCTAGTGTTGCTGCTTCCGCCGGCGCCATTGTGGAGAGATGCTGTGTGCTTGGATGCGAAAGAAAAAGTACTTTTTTTGGGTTTCCAAAAGAGGACATAACAAGAAATCTGTGGTTGAGTTTTATTTACAGCACTGTCCCAAAGCAGTACAACACAAATACTCGAGTTTCAATGAGGATAGTTTTCTGAACATGGGAGAGAACAAGGCCAGTTGTGCATGTAACTGCTCTAACAGTCGCTAGAACAGGGGAGTGAGGATTACTCACACAGCATTTGCTGGAGAACGACTGTTACAGAAAGACTTTTATTCTAAAGTGGGGCAGTTCCAACTTTACAAGGACAGTCTGGCGCTTCTGACTCACAGCCTGTAACCCTAAGTTACGTTTTATTAATAATCTGCTACTTAACGTTAATATTCAAACACGAGTTTTGAGCAGTGTGGAGGTGTGCTTGTTGTTTGTGTTTCTTCGATCACAAATGCAGACATGGTGTTATGTTTACACGGTGCGATGCAACGCGACACGTAAAAAGACAATATAAGTCATTATAATCAGTAATTATGTCCCCACTGGATGCAACAAATGCCTTGTTTGAAATGGCTTTTAAATATTTTTGTGTCGTCGCCGGGACGTGGTATTACGTTATGGTAAGGGGCGTAACATTTCCGTCACACGCTTGAGGTATTCGGCCAATCACAACGCACTGGATCGCTGGCCAATCAGAGCACACCTCGCTGTTTTATATCGATGAGCTTTGTACAAATCGACCCGTTTCAGAAAGGTGGGGCTTAGAGGAGATAAAATAATGTAAAATATGTGGAAAATAATGTTTTTTTTTTTTACTTTAAACCATGTAAACACATTGCATTACACCAAATACACATAAGAATGTTCTTTTTTAGCACCATCATATGACCCCTTTAAAACACTCCCAGATACTGACAGTGCTTTTTCTTTATCACTTGTAATTGTCTTTTACCCCTTTATTACTTTATATTTGCTTGTATGTTTTGAAGCTATATTTATTTTGAATTCTTAACAATAATTAATTAATTATATATTAATTAATATATTAATTAATTAGGTAACATAATTATTTTAAAAAGTAGCCTGCTTATATAATTTAATAAAAATGCACAAAATAAAATTTAAATAATCGTGATGCATTGTGATGCATAGTGATATTGAATTGAATCGAATCGAATCGTTGACATGATAATCGTAATCGAATTGAATCGTGAAACCAGTGCCAATTCACACCCCTACAATTCAGCAGCAGCAGCAGCGTAGCAGATCTATTCCGCCAAGACCAAATACATTAACATTATCATATCCATCACCATGCTAAAATGTTCAGAGAGTTGTCATGATTGAAATAATTTAAAAAATCACAAAAATAAAATCTAATTAAAAATATTAATAAATACTATAATAGTATAACAATGATAATAACGCTTGCTACATCCACACCACTAGGTGTCAGTATAAGGTCAAGACGAGTGTTGTATTGACAGCACAGCAAACAAAAGATTAAAACCTTTAAAACAAATAAAGGAATTTTAAATGTTTTCTTGGTCAAAAAAGTGAGTAAAACTGTCTTTTTTTTGTTTTCAAGATGGACCCCTTTAAAGGCATAAATAATGATTTTAAGGTGAATTTAGAGGTGAAGGCGTAACTCACTAAACTGCACTACATTTTGTTTTTAACATACAAACAAAAAACAATTAAAATCCTCAGCTGCACAGCATTAACCTCATTATAATCAAAAGTAACTGTGATGATTTGCAAGACAATAGAAGTTTAGTCAAGTATTCATTTATACTAAGTGCATGAGTATGATTCTGTTCTTTTCTCTGGGCCTCTGATTCTGACTTTCCGATTGTGTTGGTCCTCAGAACAACTCAGCATCTGTTTTGACAGGCTGTTGTGAAACTTTGAGGACGTGTGTGCCATGGGACCAGTGAAACGAGCAGTGTCAGTGTTCCTGAAATGAAAGCGTTTTCTCCATTTTCATTTGCCATTCAGTGCACCTCTCTTTTGTCAGGAAAATTAGGTTGTTGATTCACAACTGGGACGTTTCTTTTCAAACTCAGCGTTTGACTCTCTTGCTGTTCGAGGAGAGGATAATAATTTGTATGAAAGATGCTCTCAAGAGATAGAGTTGTCGTAATGAAACTGGATTTGGGGTGCTGTTTTCATTTTCACTCTTTCTGTAAATGTGTAATCAGAAACTTCTATGCACTCTGAGAGTATAGACATTTCTGCTATTCATGTGTTCCTGTTTCTTTTTGCTATAAAAAGAATATGTCTAGAGCCTGCCATCAATTGTTTTGTCAAAAATGGGCTTTGTGTAGAAACATGTAAATTAATTGGCTTTATTATAGTCAAAAATATTATCTAACATGCTGAATGTTTGTTTTTATGAATCTTTTGGTAATATTTATATTAAAAAGTAAATCTGTTTGTTCAGATGTAACATTTGGAAAGTCTGATTCATTGTAGTGATTTATTGTATTGAATCAGTTGGTTCAGATAGTTTTGTCCCTCATTTGTAGCATTGGAAAGTCTGACTCATTGTAGTTAATCAGTTCGTTCAGGTAGTTGTGTCTCTCATATGTAGCATTGGAAAATCTGACTCATTGTAGTGAATTGGTTTGTTCAAAGGATTCTTTCCCTCATATGTAACATTAGAAAGTCTGATTCATTATAGTGAATAGGTTTGTTTAGATGTAGCATTGGAAAGTCTGACTCATTGTAATGAATCGGTTTGGTCAAATGGTTTTGTCCCTCATATGTAACAGTGGAAAGCCTGATTCATTGTAGTGAATTGGTTCATTCAGATAGTTCTGTTTCTTATATGTAGCATTGGAAAAATCTGATTCATTGTAGTAAATAGTTTTTTGAATGAATCGGTTTGGTCAAATGATTCTGTCCCTCATGTAACATTGATTCATTGTAGTGAATTGGTTTGATTAGATTGGAAAGTCTGACTCATGGTGTGAATCGGTTAGTTCAGATGGTTCAATTCCTTATACTGTATGTAGCATTGCACTGTCTGACTCATTGTAGTGAATTGGTTCGTTGAAAAGGTTCTGTCCCTTATGTGTTATTCTAGTGAATCTGTTCATTCAGACGGGCCTCTCCTGTATGCAGCATTGAAAAATCTGATTCATTCTAGTAAGTCAGTTCATTCGGACAATCATCTCTCTCTTAGGAAAGCCAGAGTCTTTCATTCAGACAATCCTCTCTCTCTTTCATTGTAAAGTCCCATTCATTTTATTGAATCAGTTAAGGCCCTGTACATTCCCTGTGCTATGTTTTGACTCAGTTATGTAAAAAGGATTTTTGTTGCTGTTTAAGAAAGATTTACCTCTTCAGTTTTGATACTGTCAGCCTAATTGGGATCAGAGGTAGACAGTGAAGTATTTTTTTACTTTACTCAAGTAAATTAAAAAATATATATATATCTGCACTTTATCAGTGTTTTTCTTTGGAAAAACTTTTACTTCACTACATTCCAAAGCATAATGTCATACTTTTTACTGCACTACATTTCATAAATAAGTGTTTTTTTTTGTTTTTTTTGCTTTGTTTTGTTTGTTTTTCTTTACCTTTAATACTTAAGAACATTAAAATGTAGTACTTTCTTGTACTCAAGTAAATCTTTGAATTACTTTTACTTGAGTAAATTCTAATGTAAATTTCAAATGTAATTAAGTATTAAATGTTATTTAATATGAAACGTAGTGCAGTAAAAAGTACAATATTATGCTTTGGAATGTTGTGAAGTAAAGTTTTCTAAAGAAAAACACTCTGATAAAGTACAGACACTTGAAAAGTACTTTTAAAGCAGAGTAAAAATACTTCACTACTGTCCGCCTCTGATTGGGATCGTTCATTCATTCAAAACCCCTCACTGTTTTGTTTCAGAAAAAAAGGAAAATGCCTGATTTATAGTCTGTGTCTGAAAGCTTAAACAGCTGACCTGTTGCCTCGCTTTCCTATCAGGCTTTGTAGGCAACGTTTGCGCATGAAGGTACCTCCCAAAATTGATTTAAGACAGACTTCTGAGGTAGCATATTAGTGTAATGATCCACAACAAAACAGAGAGAACTTTGGTAACAACTAAGCAAATGTGTAATTAGCCTACTACAATACTAATTTCTCGGTAGTAATGACATTAAGTGGAAATCTTAACTTTTTCAGAGCAGTAGCTCAACTCAAACTACTTTAAATTAATAGTAGCCTGTAACTTGGCAAACTAAATTTTCAAAGCAACTTCTGGTATCTGGATCTATCCTGGCCATTTTCTTGAAAAGTTCAGGAGTCACTGATGCAAAGCCAAGCAAAACATTAGAAACGGTGTTGTTGTTCTTCAACTCTGCATGCAATTTGAGGCAAGATGATCACCACCTCAGGCAGAAAATGAAGTTTCTGTTTCTTTGTTTCTTTTTCTTGCTCTCTCTCTGTCTCTCTCTCTCTCTCTCGTTCATTCTTCTGTTCCTGTCAGTTGCAGTCTCTGTATGTGTCTACCTCCATCTGTTCCCTGTCTCTCCATATCACTTCCTTTCTTATACCTCCTGCCTTACTTTTCCCCTCTGTTGGGTTTCTCCCCTCTATCTTTCTTTTAATGTGTTGCGGTGCGGTAATCGCTGAGAGCTGTGTCATTGCACTCAGCAGCTTTTATGATGCTTCTCACTTGCGCGTCTCCTTGTTCCTCGATCGACTCGTGACGGTAAACTCTAAGTGACTTGACGTGGCTTCAAACCTGCTTCCTCTGGAGATTTGTTACATCACACAATCTGTTATTTTCAACTCTTATGTGGTCGCATGTGTCAGGTGCATTGTTTTTGAATATTAAAAAAAAAATGTTCGAAATTTCTCAGTGTGGTTCTTGACCCTGCGACCTCTCTCTTAAAATCATGGTATGGATTATTAGAAAACTGTCAGATTCACCACTTATTGGTTTCTAACTCTTTCTCTCTCTTTCTTCAGCGTGGAGCCAGGCTGGCAGAGGGTGGTTCAGGTGGATCTGGAGGTGGACGGTGTTGGAAGTACGGTAGGCAGCAGGTCCATTTCCTGGGCGGTGGAATATCCGGGCATCAGGGCCGGCAATGAGGAAACTGAGACGCACATCCACCTGGCACAGAAAGACCTAGTTGGCATCGTGCCGCTGGCTATGGTGAGAACATCGTCATTTCGTCGTTCTCTCAAGGAGGCGTTTGGTCTCTTCGGGGAGTTCTGGGACGGACAGATAAAAGAGGCAGTCGGTCATGCTTTTTAGGTGACTTTGATATAATGTAAAATGAACCATCTGGGTAGTCATGACCATTTTTCAGTTTAGCATAATCTCATATTTAAAAAGCAATGGTCCAGTAAAAATATTGAAGACATGAGTGACCGGAATTAAATATTTAAAATTACAACTACAGTTATTTTTGATATGCTTTAAAAATTTGCATTCTACACTCTCAGAAAAAATGGCACAATAGCTGTCACTGGGGCATATCCTTTGAAAAGGTACTAATAGGTGCCTAATATTAACTCTCCCCACCAGAGTATTATTTTTAAGTCACCAGCCACCATTTGATTTTAACAAACAGGGAACCATTACCAGCATTAACAATCTGCAGTTTAGAAAGTGTAAGAAAACTAAATTTAGGTGTAAGCTTAGAAAACGTACTCGGTTACTAACGTAACCTCGGTTCCCTGAGATATGGAACGAGTACTGCGTCTGATAAGATGCGATGGGGAAAACTCCTTTTTCTCCGATGACTGAAGCCTTTCAATAACGCAGTTTAACTGCATGGCCATAGTGCAGTGAATAAAAAACGAACCAATGGCGATAAAGCTCGCCAGAGCCCGCCAGAATGGTCGGAGCCATCTGGCTATATAATCGGGCATTCCGCCGTAGGATCCTCAGGTTACTTCGACTGAAGCGACGACTGAGTCGTGCAGCTACATAGCACGGCAAAGTATGCAGTACTCGTTCCGTATATCAGGGAACCGAGGTTACGTTAGTAACCGAGTACGTTGATTATCGATGCTTTACTCGTACTCCGTCTGATAAGACTCGTTGGGGAACCAGTACAATCCCGCCGTGTTATGCCAAAGGAACGACTAATACTTGAACTCGCCTTAAGCATCCAAGGGGGCCCAGAGGGACCAAGTATTTTGCAGGGAAGCCCCGTAGGAGGCAGTAGGGCCAAACTCACAGAGGTCGGCCCAGCCTTGAATAATCGTCCCAAGATAATTCAGTAAAGCCTCGGAACTCAGAGAGGGCCAAGAGCGTACATGAAAAAGGGCAAAATGCCAAGCACTGGTTTTTGTCATATGACAGAGTGCCCTGTTATGCAGAAAGGACCCGAGCCTGTAAGGCCGGGATGTCCAGATTATAAAACCTGGCAAACGTGGACGGCGAGGCCCAGCCAGTCGCCGCACAGATCTCTGCAATGGACACACCGCTAGACCAGGCCCAGGAAGAGGCAACGCCTCTAGTTGAGTGGGCTATTACTCCCATGGGGCATTGAAGGCCCAAAGAAGAGTACGCTAGCGCAATAGCGTCAATTATCCATTTGGAAAGTCTCTGCTTCGTGACCGGAGAACCCTTGGTGCGGCCACTGAAGCATACAAATTGCTGATCCGACTGCCTGAACGGAGAGGGGTGGTCAACATAGACCTTCAACACTCTGACAGGGCAGAGTAAATTCAACTCTTGGTCTTGCTCCGAAGCACTTTAGGTATGTAACCATGCCTTGGCTTCAGGACGACTTTAGAGTTGTTGGGCCCGAATTCGAGGCAGGTGGGGCTCACAGATAGCGCCTGCAGATCTCCCATATGCTTTACCGATGCTAACACTATTAGCAGAGCGGTTTTAAGCGTCAAGGGGAGAAGGTCAATGGACTTTAGCGGCTCAAATGGAGGGCTCTTCAGAGCCCTCAGCACCGTGGGCAGTTCCCATGTAGGGACTGTGATGGGGCGAGGCGGATTGAGCCTCCTAGACCCCTTCAGAAAACGAACAACTAAGTTGTTCCTGCCCACTGATTGGCCAGCTATAGGAGCATGAGAGGCTGCTATGGCTGCTACATAGATCTTGAGCGTGGAAGGGGAATGACCCTTATCCAACAGCTCTTGCAGGAAGGACAATATCAGAGATATGTGGCAGGAAATTGGGTTTGCGCTGCGGCCTGCATACCAGGCGGAGAAAACAGACCATTTAAGGACATAGAGGCATCTTGTAGACGGTGCTCTAGCCTGAGAGATTGTGTTTAGCACGTTCTCGGGGAGGTTTGCAAGCTCCAATCGAGAGCCCAAAGGTGCAGAGCCCACAGCTCGGGCTTGGGATGCCATATCGTTCTGTTTGCCTGAGAGAGTAGGTCTCGTCTCAGGGGAATGGGCCACGGGGCTGCCGAGAGCAGCCAGTACAGCTCCGCAAGTGCTGTTTTCTCCAGAGCGGGGCCACCAACAGAACCTTGTGTCTCTGTTCCCTGACTCGTCTGATTAACTGTGGGATCAGAGCGATCGGGGGAAAAGCATAACGGAGGAGGTTGGGCCAGTCGTGGGCCAACGCATTCCTGTCCTTCGAAGAGTAAGTTGGCAATGAGAGTTGTCTTCTGAGGCGAAGAGGTCAACCTCTGCCCTGCCAAAGACCTCCCAAATTTTCTGAATTGTTTGAGGGTGGAGCATCCACTCTTCTGAGGGGATGTTGCTCCAAGATAGCATGTCTGCTCCTTGGTTCAACCTGCCCGGTACATGTGCTGCTCTTAGCGAGCGCAAATTGAGCTGAGCCCATTCCAAGAGGCGCTCCACCAGAGTGAAGAGGCGCTTCGAGGAGAGACCGCCCTGGTGATTTATATAGGACACCACCGTCATGCTGTCTGAACGGACTAAGACATGGTGTCCCCTTAGGTCTGGCAGAAAGGTACGAAGGCCCAGACACACTGCGAGCATTTCCAGGCAGTTGATGTGAAGCCAACCTTCCTCTTTCGACCGGTAGCTGAAAGCTGGTTTGCCATCGCACAGCGCTCCCCAACCTGTGTTCGAGGCGTCTGTCGAGACCACCTTCTTCCTGCATACCATTCCTAGGGGCACGCCCCGTTCAATCCACTGGGGACCTCTCCAAGGGGCCAAGGATGTTACACAGGCCTGGTCGACCTTGACATGAAGGCATCCGAGACGCCAGGCGTGGGACGGAACTCGTGGTTTCAGCCAGTATTGAAGGGGCCGCATGCGTAGCAGGCCCAACTGAAGTACCGGAGACACAGAGGCCATGAGGCCCAGCATCCTCTGAAACGCCTTGAGAGGGCGATAGGCTCAGACTTTGAATGAGGCCGCGAGCTGCTGAATGGCCAGCGCACGTTCCGGCGCGGCTATCGCCCTCATTTGGCCTGAGTCTAAAACTGTTCCCAGGAATGATATCTGTTGACTGGGGGACAGCACACTTTTGGCAAAATTGACCCTGAGTCCCAGGCATTCCAGGTGGCTGAGTAGGAGGGCACTGTGAGATGGTAGCTCGTCCTCTGACTGGGCCAGAATGAGCCAGTCGTTGAGGTAATTCAGAATGCGGATTCCCATCTGTCTCAACGGGGAAAGAGCTGCATCCATGCACTTTGTAAAAGTGCGAGGAGCTAGGGACAGTCCAAAGGGAAGGACTGTGTAATGATAAGCCACTCCCTCGAAGCCGAATCTCAAGAATCGTCTGTACGGGGGGCTATCTGGATATGAAAGTATGCATCTTTCAGGTCCAGCGAAAAGAACCAGTCCTCTGGGCATACTTGCGAGAGGATCTGTTTCAATGTAATCATCCTGAACGGCTGTCTAATGAGGGCGCGATTCAGGTGCCAGAGATCGAGGATGGGCCTTAGGGCGCCATCCTTCTTGGGGACGAGGAAGTAGCGCTCTCGGCTGGGGGAACCGTTTCTACGGCTCCTTTTGCCAGCAAATTCATCACCTCGGCATGTAGGACGTGTGCATCCTTGCTCTGAACCGAGGTGGAGACCACGCCGCTGAATCGTGGGGGTCTTCGAGAGAATTGGAGTGTATAACCTCGTTCTATTATCCCCATAACCCAGTCTGACATTCCGGGGATGGCCTGCCAGACCTCGGCCCGCGTGGCAAGGGGTTGGATTGGTTCTAGCGGTGGGCCGCCCACTGGGGACCCGGCGCTCGTAATGAGTGGAAGAGAAAATTTGCTCTCTTTTTGAAAATGGTTGTTTTATTTTTCTCGCTATAACAGCGGCTGGTTGTGTGGGCACGATTAGAACTAGCCCTATGTTCACAACAGTATTTTTGGTCACAAACACACTGCCGTCGGCACCCAGAACTGAACGGGGTGCTCGGAGGCACAACAGATGCTGCTTGGGGGGTGGTCCGGCTGCAGCGAGATATGGCCCCTTCATCTTCCTGTCCCGCAGATCAGGATGACGCCTGGGGCGGAGGGTCCAACGCTATCTTGGGTCAGGGGCCCTGGCGTTTAGGAAACGGGTGGCGTCTGACCGAGCGGGAGCGTTGACAAGGCTCAGGCTTAGAAGCTGTGTGAGCTTCGCGGGCTCCCGAGTCGGCTCAGTCTTGGGGCGACTGGAAGCAGCTGACGAACTGGAGCACTTTGGCAGGAAGTGTCGCATTGCCTGGGACGACTTCTGTGCAGCGGTGAAGCGTTCGGCGAAACCCTCAACTCCAGGTCCAAATAGACCAGTAGGGGAAACCGGGGAGTCGAGGAAGGGGACCTTATCCGCATCCTTGATCTCCATGAGGTTTAACCATAGATGGTGCTCAAGCACCACTAGGCTGGCCATGGATCTGCCAATCACCTGTGCCATCGTCTTGGTGGCGCGTAGAGCTAGGTCGGTCGCACTGGGCAGGTCCTTAAAGGCTGCAGGGTCTGGGCCGGACTCGTTCATGCAATGGAAGAGCTTGGCCTGGAAGACCTGTAAGACCGCCATGGAATAAAGCGCTGAGGCCACTTGTCCAGCAGAGGAGTAGGCTCGTCCAGCGAGTGCTGAAGTCGTCCTACACGGCTTGGACGGGTGGGCGGCCTTTGCCTTCCAGCCGATGGCTGAGGGCATTCAGAGATGCGCGGCCACTGACTGTCGTCCATGGCGTCACACTCGCTCCCACCAAACGAGACCAGGTCGCTCGCAGCCGCAGAGGGACGCTGGTCTGGAAGGGAGAAGTGGACAGGTGAAACCTCTCTAAGCGGAGAGAGTGAGGCACGCGGGGGTTCAGCCAGCGTGGTCTCACTCATCACCGAGCGCTGAGTTCCTCTGCCCCGCTGCTTTTTCCTCACAGGCTCCTGGGAGGAAGAAAGCGGGAGGGCACGAGGGGCGGAGTCGCTCTCTGAAAAGAAAGCTTTCCATGAGCACAGAGAGGCGAGACTCATATCCTCGCAATGAGGACATTCTGTCTCAATGAGTGCTGCTTCAGCATGTGCGGCACCCAAGCATGAAACACACTCGCCGTGACCATCAGCGGTGTGCAGGCGAGCCCTGCACGAGCGACAGTAACGGCGCGGCATTTGAAACAAAGCCGGAAATTTGCCCTGTTTGTGGCTTACCCTCCTTGTGAAGGGTGTCAATGATTGTCTTCTGGACAACTGTCAGATCAGCAGTCTTCCCCATGATTTTGTAGCCTAGTGAACCAAACTGAGAAACCATTTTGAAGGCTCAGGAAACCTTTGCAGGTGTTTTGAGTTGATTAGCTGATTGGCATGTCACCATATTCTAATTTGTTGAGATAGTGAATTGGTGGGTTTTTGTTAAATGTGAGCCAAAATCATCACAATTAAAAGAACCAAAGACTTAAAATACTTCAGTCTGTGTGCACTGAATTTATTTAATACACAAGTTTCACAATTTGAGTTGAATTACTGAAATAAATGAACTTTTCCACGACATTCTAATTTATTGAGATGAACCTGTATATAGCCAGATGGCTCCGCCCATTCTGATGGGCTCTGGCAGGCTTTATCGCCATAGGCTCGTGCAGCTCCGCTGTCGAGCCATTGGTTCGTTTTTTTATTCACTGCACGAACCAATGGCCATGCAGTTACACTGTGTTATTGAAAGGCTTCAGTCATCGGAGAAAAAGGAGTTTTCCCCATCGCGTCTTATCAGACGCAGTACAAGTAAAGTATCGATAGGGAACAAAATTTACACAGATATCATTTGTGAATTTTAAAAGTATCATACTTGTGTACAAAGTGAACAGCTGAATAATTAACTGACTACATAAGACATGTAATGTAATGTAAATGTATGAATATCCATAATGAATATATAAGGCCTGGTTGTCTTGTTTTTTGTTTTGTTTTGTTTTTTTTTTCAGTAAACTTTTATCTCAGATGTAATTTTTGTTTTAGCGTGCAGACTTTTTTCAAGTATTTTACTTTTTGAATTTATACACATCCATATAACATGCACTCAAACACCTATATGTGTGTGTGTGTTTGTGTTTGTGTGTGTGTGTGTGTGTGTGTGTGTGTGTGTGTGTGTAAAATATAAACATGCATAAACCCCTTATACATTACATACACATTACACGTCAGTTCTTAAATGCCAAATTCTTAAATGCATACATACTTACAACCCACATATGCCTATATTCAAACACCTGACAGTGGAAAATAAATTAAACTAATTAGAATATTTGAATAAAAGAAAAGTTACAAGTGACACTAACACCACTTATCTCTTAGGAGACTACTTGTTCCCTTAACATTAACATAAACAAGAACTAAACAAAGGCTACAGTAACACACTAATCTGATTGTCGGATATCCTCCTTGTCAAAAAAATAACAAACAATATATAAAATTATTTGAAACACTCAGTGCACCCCTAAGCTTGATCACTAAACCATTAGGAAGTATAATAAGGATTGTTAATTAATGATTTATTGGGTTCCATATTTTTACAAATATCCTTTGTCTTTCTAATATCTTATATCTCAGCTCTTCTAGGGTTAACACATAACTTAGATTTCTAAGCCAAATTTCAGATGTAGGCACAGACTCGGACTTCCGTTTCTGTAAAATTGTCTTCTTTGCTAAGATCATACATAAAGAAACAGCTTGTGACACATATTTACTTCCTATACCCGAAGTATCTCCAAATATGCCCAATTTTGGCTCAGGTGGCAAATCCATTTTATATGCTTCTGAGATAAATCTGAATATACTCTGCCAGAATGGTCTAATTTTATGGCATGACCAGAAAGCATGAGACAATGTACCTTCTGAGATTTTACACATAGAGGATACATTTGGGTAAATCTTACGTAGTAAAAAAAGCTGAGAAAATTGCATTTGTGTCCAAGACTTTGTCTGGATCAGATTCAGAGTGATGAGCATGAATTATCAGAGTCCAAGTCCGTCAACACCTCCAAATCTTGTTTTCCTCTTCATAGGTGCCCGAAATTTTTAGCTATTTTGATTTATATGCTGTTGAATGTTTGGTGATCATATAAGTTTACTTGTGCGTAAACAACTTCTGTCAACTCCGTCTGGTTTACACAGATCTTCTTCACTTGTTTTGGATTAGGAAAATGCTGTACCATTTCAGAAGATCCATAACAGCACCACCTATTGTATAACAGTGAAAACACAAATTCCTGTAATAACCGTCAGTGGCGGGGAATTGTTGTGTTGTAAATGATGGAAAATGTCATCAGTGGAGGAGAAAATGTTAATGTACTAATATGTACACTTTCCCCCGGTTTCACAGAAAAGGCTTAAGCCGAGTGCTAGACTAAAATGTAAGTCTGAGCTGTTTCAACTTGCACTGACTGATCTTAAAATATATCAGTGCCTTTGTTTTGTCTCAAGATGCACACCAGTAATGTTTTTTTTTTTTTTTTTTGTAAGCACGTTTATAAAAATTACTTAAATGTCCTAATTGAACTATGGTCTAATCCTGGCTTAGTCTAAGCCCCGTCTGTGAAACATATTTAAGTACTAATATGCACCCTTTAAGGGGTAAATAAATTACAAAGTTGTGCCTTTTGAAAGGGTGTAAATTTTACCTAATGTTCTTTAATTTTACCTTTGACAATTTTTTATTTATTTTTTATTTTTTTGTCAAATAAAAATAGGTGTGAACACTTGTTGTGGCAAATGAATTAGATTTTTTGACTAGTGAATGGCGCTTGATTAATCATCAGAAAAGAAAAAACAACTTTAACAAAATACCGTAATTGCATGTTTTTAGGTGGTCTAATCTTTTATGTTGGTTGATTAAAAGTTATGCATTTAGTTTTAAATCTAAATTAACCATAATTAAGAATTAATTTACAGGAATTATCCTATCTAAGGCTCTTATTAAATCACGTCTATTTTTAAGTTCACATTTAATAACTCAATACCTAACAACTGTTGTAATTCAAAAAAGTGTAACACTAATCTCTTACAATCATTATTAATCAGAACAATCAGTGCAGACAGAAACCGTTTTAAGGACAGCTTGCAGGATGGAAATGTGCTTATTGATGTGATACTTTATTATTTTTCTGTGATTAATAACACCATACAGCCTTGATTGTGCGGAAGAGTATTCAGAGGTTGCTCTGCTATTTCTACAGATATGTGCTATTGAGGAGTTCCAGAATAATTAAATTTCATTATTTTATTGTAATTATGCTTGAATCGAATTGACTTGAAAAGAGTCATTTTAAATGGTTTTGTAGATAATTTGTGTGTGTGTGTGTGTGTGTGTGTGTGTGTGTGTGTGTGTGTGTGTATGAATACATCAATCATTACCTCCTTTCTTGCTAATTCTTGTGTAATAATTATTCGTCATAAGGAAAAATCAATGCGAATATGCAATCTCCAACTGGGATCTATACAAACATCAACGAGTCTTTTAATGAGAGTGACAATATAATAAATATATAGCAATTAGATATGTCACTTAAACTCTCGCTTAAAGGTTAAGAGTGCTGTAATATGTTAAAATGTTTACATTTGTCTGAATACAGCAGATCAATTTCCATCTTGACATACTTCTTACATTTCTGAAATCAATAATGCTTTTTGTCCATTTGTCCATAATGCAATCAATTTGCTGCAGTCACTTGATTCTTTATGAATTCTCTCCAATATGTTCTCTGTCTCCAGTAGTTTTATGTAAGGTTGAATAACAGTTTAACATTGCCATTCATAGGTAATCCAACATATGATGCCTCAAATTTGCATTTTTGATGAGGTATTAGTGAAATACAACACCTGTGACGGTGTATTAATTAATCACCCTCCTGTGCCCTCTCATCTGAGACCCTGTTTGGCCATCTGAGGGACTTCAAAAGTCTTCAGCAGCTGGGATTCAATGCTGTAGTGCTTGCTGTCACACTTCACTGTCCCCTCGCTAATCATTTGGCAGAGCTTTTGGCTCTGCTATACAAGGTTCCTGTGCCACTTGCTGCTTGTTGGTTCACCCCGTAATTGTCTGGCACGTGGTTGTGGTATTTGAGGTCTAACGGGAGAGTTTTGGCCAGGATGAGGCTCTTGCTCCAGAGTCTTTAGGGCAGAGTGAGTGGTTTGGCTATCGCTTAGCTCCAGACAAGGTCTCAAGTGGAGGAGCTCAGGGAGTCATGCATGACCAGGCAGAAGGATTTCTCTCAATTTTTGTGTTTTGGATGCTGAAGAGGCATCCGCTCTCTGTTTGCTGGTTTTTCATGTGCTAAATCGCTGGAGTTGAGCTGAGGTCTTGACGGTAACGTTTTATATGTAAATAGGCTACTAGGACTGTTCAATTAAAGATGTTATTCAGATTATTTAAATATATAATTACATAATATGCTTATTTAATCACATTATTTGCATTTATCAGTATTTGCTGATAAAAGCCCCCAATTTATTGCAGGATACAAAATTGCTCTCACTGGAGGAACATGTACTAGTTAAGTTGTATAATTTGTTAATTTGTGTTAATCTTGTCATTATTTTATATAATTAATTGTACTAAATTTTGTTATGGCAGACCGAACTGGTCTTGAAGGTGGGAAAGTTACAAATCATGGAATTATGTATGGTTCAGATAACATGGATTATTAATTTAAGTAAATCTTGTGTTAATGCATTATTTTTATGCAATTCACTGTACTAAATTAGGCCTGGGTTGACGATCAGTTCATCAATTGTAAACAATTTTCATTTTGATGAACCAATATTATTTTTAAATATCAAGATTATTTATTTTTAGTCTGTTCTGTTTTCTGTTGATGCATGAACGAAACTTCACTAAACATTACTTGTAGACCACCTGCTATCCAGTAATTGCAGTAAGCTTTGTGTTGTGTTACATTTGAGTCTTAACTACTCAAATTTTAATTGTGAAATTCAAATAATAAATGTTGTTTTGATGCTCTTTAAATTGGTGTCAACACCACATATACCTGATATACATATTCAACATCAAATTCAAAGCAAAGCTGAGTTTAAAAGGTGCTGTAGCTGGAAGACTTCCAGCCGTTACCTCAGCCTCCCAGGCAAACATCTAATTAAACTCCACTCCACATCCTTTCATGGGTTTTCAATCCTTTGATAAATGCTGTTCTATTGCTGTTCATTTCATAAATCAGCACATTAAAGAGGAAATCAGACAGCTGCATCACTGCAGACAATGCTGCTTTTCCACCTGAACACTACTTTAGCTGTCAACTGTCAATAACACTAAATATTATTTCCACAGATCTTCATTTGATAGTCCAGATTTGACTTTACTCACTTTTCTTAAAAGGGTGTCTGTGAATTCGGTGTCTAACACTCCTCCTAGGTTCTTGGCTGATCTAACTGACATTAGTGTTGTCCAATTCAACTGTACATTGATGTTGAGGTCAGTCGATACAGCCTGGCTGATGATGAAGAGTTCAGTCTTTGCAAGATCATCTGGAGATTGCGTTCTCAGGAAAAGTTTTCTGCAGAGATGGTGGGGAAGCTGGAGAAGCTGTGTGCCTGTTTAAGTGGGCTCAGTGAGTTGGTGGGTGGCAAGACCAAAGCCGTTTATAATGATATTAGTATGATACAGTATGTATATTGTATTCAAAGGATTTTTTAATGTATTTATTCATTCTTATTATTGCATAATCTGTAGGGAATTCTCGATAAAGCTTGGTAAAAATACCCTATACATGAAAGATCTCATAGGGGTGTCCTCGACTAAAGATTTTCATAGTCGAATCGGAATTTTCGAATCTTGCCGATAGTCGACTGATAGTCGAATAATATGTTTGGGGCGGGGGCAAATACAAGAGTCAAGTCAGACATTTGACAGTCATAATTACTGACGTTAACAAACAGGGAAAATGTGTAACGGACGCCTCGCAGATACAAAAATAATGTTTTATGTTTTGATTAAAAGATTGTTAACATTAAACGTCAGCGAAACCCAAAATTCACAACATTTTTTTACAATAGTGCTCTCATTATAACATTATGTAGGCTATATGACAGTAGTTATTAATGTTCTGCATTTCTGTTTTGAGCTGTTTTGAGCTAAACTCTGAAAATTCACATTGTTTTATTATAATAGTGTTCTCATTATCATGTTATGTATATGACAGTCCCAGCCATAGTTATTAATAATTTGCATTAATCATTGTTGTACTACAATGAAGCGCTTTACAGCAGCGCAACTCAACCAAATGCATCTTATAAGAGATTAATAATATATACACGATATATATAAACCGGCTGAAATGTTTTGAAATCACTTGTACCCTACCTGATCGAAAAAAAATTCAGTTTTTCACTCTGCCTGTGTCAATTTGAGTCTTGTCAATTTGAGATTTAAATCCCTGCCGCCAAGATGCTTTTCTGTCGATCACAGATTATGGAAAGTGAGACTTAAATCTATAGGGGTGATTGGATTTATTCACGCACGTTAAAATATTTATTTAAAGGTTCTTTCTTTTCAGATACGTATTTACAGCATAATCTTAATAGGCTGTATATTAACTTATTGGGAGAAACCCGGTAGTTCTATGTGAAATCAGACAATTGAGCACCCCCATATAGCCAAAAATGGCATGATCATAACCCCTCTGCGAATATTCGACTGTGAGATTGGTAGTCGAATCAGACTCCTCCCATCGAAGCATCGAATCGTCACTATTCGGGGTCAACCCTAAATTACTTTTTGTTTTTATTATGAACTTTTTAATTCAAAAGATATGATTTTGAAGTTTTGAAAATATGGAAAGATATCATCCGACCGCCCTTCCTTTCTTCCTTCCGACCGCCCTCCCTTCCGTTCCAATCAACATTCCTATCAGCCGATCAGATTTTAGGGCTTGACTTCATTGTAGGGTGGCCAATATGATCAAAATCTTATATCATGATATGACTAATTTTATTTCATGGTAACATGAACATTTTTGATACCATAGAAATTTCATAATTCTTGTCACCAGTGTCAATATCACTAAATAACTAATACTAGCCTAAATTAAGAAAAAAAGAAAGAAAAAAAAACCTCAAGCTTACTAAAGACAAGTAAACCATCAATCAATTAAATAAGAATAAGAAACTAATTACAAGCAAAAGGACAAAAAACTTCAGTAGAACAAATAAATAAGAAATGCTACATACATTGTATAAAGTAATCAAATGTATAAAAACACTGCATATTCTTCACTGTGTACATTGTATATCTATTTTCTCTTATTAAAGTTACAAAAGTTATTTAGTCAAGAGCAGTGAGAGATTTTCTCTATTTTGTTTGATTAACATGACAACAGAAATATTAAACTGCTGTCACTTTAAGAGCTGCCCGGATTCACTGTTACAATTGTGTTTTCTTTCTCAGCTGTTTGCTTTCACGTAAGACCTACTGTGTTTACGAGGATACTTGCAAAGATGGCATTTTGACCATTCAAGGCCTATAAAGCAGCAAAAATAAGTCTGTTCAATACTTCCACGCTGAGCGCCGTCTTCACATGCATGCGCCTCTCTGACAGCACTCAGAAACATTCTCTCAGACAGCATGCACATATAGCGAAATGAGTTCTCTTTTGCAGCTGATTGCGTTTCAATGGCCTAAAATAAAACCACTTGTTTTTAAAACGTTATGCTTAAAAACGTGTGCAAACGATAAGATGTTGCATCCACGTAGCACAGCGACGTCACATGAGCGTGTAAACACAATAGAGTCCAAAATCTCTACCGGCTAATAGTGTCTACCAGTACATCGCCCACCCCTACTTGATTGTGATTGCCGTTCATCTCAAGCTATCATTTTCCTCTAATTTTTAAGAAAGATCATATGTTGTTCCAGTAATGTTAGGCTTTCTTCTGACGTAGGCCAGTGTCTTGACATTGAAGGACCTGTACGTTCTGGGTGATTGTGTAATAAGGACAAACCTGTTCTTCACTCCAGTGAATCATTTAATCATTAAAGTCCCGGATACACATCATAAGAAATCTGGCTGCCGGAAGCAGTAATTCATTTCAAACAGCCCCGGGCGAAAACTAGAGAGGTGAACGTGGCATCCAAAAGCCATTGTACTGAGAGAGTCACCTCAGTTAAAACGCTAATCCACTCACGGGCCAGTGTGGGAGTTTCCCCCTGAGCCAACCGCTCTGGCGGTCGGATGTCAGGTGAGGCACGGTGATGTACTACTACTTTCCTCAGACGCGCTTCCTGGAGGAGGTTACGAGTCCCCCTGTAGGAGCTGATCTTTGGAGTCTGATGACATGAATTAAGCAGAGCGTGAAGAGCTCGGCGCAGCGAGGCAGTGCGATACTGCCACGGCCCGAGTGAGTCCCACACTGAGGGTCACTGTAATCTCGATTAATCACCTCCAACAGATGTCCTCTACCGAGAGAGATAGAGAGAGAGAGACAGCTCAAGGCTGTGTTGACAAGAGTTTCGCCACAGCTTTGCTTTACATCAAGCTTTCATCAGTAATTAGTTTTAATTAGGCTAACAGGCCACATTGTCTTTGAGCCGTGATATGGAGCTAATAGGGTTATGAGGGGTAGAAATAATCCTTTTAAACGCAGTAATCTACGAGTGACCTCTGCGCAGGTCGTGGGTTTTGAACGTAAATAATCAGAAGTGATTCATAGCTCCGGTGCCATCCGTCCATATTTATGGATTATTAGCTTTCTTGGCCCGTATCTTTCTTCTCTCGCTCTCTTTCTTATATTTGGTGCATATTTTTCAATTAATGGTGTCCTTCCTGTTAATCAATTTGAACAAAAGGACGTTTAATAGCTTCTCTAAAGCTCAATAGCTCAACTGCGCTGCGACAGACCTCTGGGACAGACTGAGAAAGAGAGAGAGAGTGTGCATCAAGGGACAGATGAAGAGAGCTGAAGTTTTATGAGAAAATTTTCCACTTTGAAAAACATACTGTGAGAGCAGTGGAAAGGCTCTCAGGTGTACATCGGCTGCCTGACAGAGACTGAATTTGTCATCTATTTCAATACCGCGTAGCAGAAATGACTCTGAAGAGAGGAGTGGAACGAGGGATGAAAAAGAGAGAAAAATCAGCCGAGCCTTATGATTGAAGGAAGGTGAAGATGAAAGATATTTCCACCCCTGTGTGTGTGTCTCCCATCCAGTGTGTGTGTAATATTATGCGTTATGTGGGTCATGTGAAGATAGATCTGCCGCTCAGTAATTGAGGCAGATCAGATTTGTCAGCACAGCAGGAGGCTTTGAGCTGACTTGTGCGCATGCATACACACTCAAGCAGTGATTTTAGCATTGATTAGCCCAGTGCCTTCATTATTACAACTGCATCAGAGACAAGGAAAGTGGAAGAGGACAATATTACACACTCCAGTGATGAAGAAATACAATATGGAAATTAATCCATCAAGATATCTTTCTAATAAGCCACCCACATTTGTAACTGATTTAAGATTACATGGGAAGCACACAAACACCCCTTTCCACCCCTACAAAAAAAAAAAAAAAAAAAAAAAAAAGTATGGTGAGTTTGGGGTCTGTAAGATGTGTTTTATTGTTTTTGAAAGCTGACTCCTAACTTCACTTCTTAACAAGACTATTTGATCAAGAATAGTAAAAACAGTCAAATGTTGTTACAATTAAACAAAACTCTTATCTGTTTTAATATATTTTAAAGCATAATTTATTCCTGTGATGCAAAGCTGAATTTTTCAGAAGCTGTTACTCCAATCTTCAGTGTTGCATGATTCTTCAGCAAAAAAAAAAAAAAAAAAAATCATTCAAATTAATTATCAGTTAAAATTTTTTGAACAGTAGTTCAAGAGAGGATTTATTTAAAAAAATAATCTTTTTTTTTTTTTTACATTTTTATATATCAATAAACTTCTATGAAATAAATCAGTAAGTTGGTGTGATCATACTTTTGCTTTTGAAAAGATTTTTTAAAGTAGTTTTTTTTTTTTTTAAAAAAAAGGTTGTTGCAAGTATCTTGGAGAACTTGCCACATTTATTCTATGGATTTAGACTTTAGTATCAATTCTTTCTGTGTCTTCATGCAATCTCAAACTGACTGGATGATGGTAAGATCAGATCTCTGTGAGGATCATACTGTCTTTTGTAGGACTCCTTTTTCATAAAAACGATCTCACTGAATTATTATTATTAATATTTGCAATAAGGATGTTGTGAAATCTAAAATTTATATTTCCTGTTGATGCACCAAAGCAAAAGAAATAACCTTCTTAAAACAAGCATAATTAATATGTTTAGACTTTTACACAGTTTTTACACAATACGACATGTAGTAATACAGTACTGGTGGAATATTTGATTCAATAAGTATAAAATATAACTGTTCTTTTAATCAACTAGATCAGCTTTAATCTACATGCATCTGTGCATAGGATATCATACAGTCTATAGAGTCTCACTGAAGTCATGTGTTATTGAGAATCTATAGCAGAAACATGTACCATTGATTTTAATGGAGCAAAGATTAATGTTAATTGGACTCTAAGTTAACCGTGAACCCTGCTCCACAGCTGATTTCATCGGTTAACTAAATCACACAGTCACATGTCAAGAAAAATGTAGACTTCATTGATTTTGTTCAAAATTCAGAGAAATAATGGATGGAAATGTTCACGACAAACACTAGCTAACAAATGCATGTAAGAGCATCATGAGTGACATTTACATTGGGCACTATGCTTTCAAGATTTTGTCCTGTATGGAAATCTGTTTAGCAGTAGTTTGCAGACAAAACTACTGATGCCATTGTAACCATTTGGCACATTTTGAGCTGTAGGAATAAAGCTGAGCTCACAAAAACACTCACTAGTGTGTGTACTAAAAAGCTGTGGCTGTTCATCACTCTCAGTTTTTAACTCTGTGGTTAAATGGGCTTTCACAGAGCAGTAAGTTCCTGCCCCTGATGTGATGGTCCACTCTCATGAAAGTAATTTTTCTCTTGGCTCAACATCCAGTGCTGCCAGCTGCACATGAATAACCAGTAAAGATAACGTACTCGGTTACTTTCGTAACCTCGGTTCCCTTAGATATGGGAACGAGTACTGCGTCGTAAGATGCTTGTATGAGGACAAACTCCTTTTTTCCTCTTCAACTGAAGCATTTTCAATCACGCAGTGAAATTGCACGTCCATTGGTTCGTGCAGCGCTATAAAAACGAACCAATGGCTCTGCGGCGGCAACGAGCGAGCTTATGGCTGAGCAGCCCGCCATAGCCCGCCAAAACGGACGGGGACTGTGGCTATATAAGCGGCCGCTTCGCCGCCGCATCTCAGATTTCTTTGAATGAAGCGACTGAGGCATGCAGCTCATAGCACAGCCAGGAACGCAGTACTCGTTCCCATACCTAAGGGAACCGAGGTTACGAAAGTAATCGAGTATGTTCCCTGTCGATATTCTCACTCGTACTGCATCATAAGACGCTTGTATGGGAACCAGTACAATCACGCCGTGCTATGATGGGGAATGACTCAAAACCAAGACTGCCATGGGAGAAGACCCAGGGGAGTCAATGGAATACACCAAGCACAGGCTGAGCCATCAGGGTCATCCATGGCCTGGGTGTCATCCCCTATAGTTTATAGCTGGTATCCATATAATATGGACCATCCAGGTGAAGGAGGGACTTCAACAATGCTGGTCAAGTGAACCCAAAAGACTGCTAAACTAGCCGGAGACAGCAAACTTAGCAGAAAGGACTCTGGCCTGTAAGGCAAGGACGTCCAGGTTGTAAAACCTTACAAAGGTGGATGGCGAGGACCAGCCGGCCGCCTCACAAATTTCCAAAATGGACACCCCACTGGACCATGCCCAGGAAGAGGCGATGCCTCTGGTGGAATGGGCTCTGACTCCAGTGGGGCACTGCAAGCCCAAGGAGGAGTATGCTAGGGTGATAGCATCCACTAACCACCTGGAAATTCTTTGCTTCGTAACAGGGCGACCTTTAGCGCTGTTACCGAAGCTGACGAAAAGCTGTTCTGATCTCCTAAATGAGGCAGAACGCTCAATGTACACCCTCAGGGCCCTGACGGGGCAGAGCAGGGATAATTCCTGGTCATCCGTTGAAGGGGAAAGCGCGGAAAGCGTTATGACCTGGTCTCTGAATGGAGTGGAGAGCACCTTAGGTACATAACCCAGCCTTGGTTTCAGGATGACCTTGGAGTCGTTAGGCCCGAATTCCAGGCAAGCAGGGCTGATGGAAAGGGCCTGTAGGTCTCCTACTCGCTTAACCGACTCCAGCGCTAACAGCAGGACGGTTTTAAATGAGAGTGGTCTGAGGCTCGTGGTTTGCAATGGTTCAAACGGGGGGCCTTTCAATGCCCTTAGTACGGTTGGTAAGTCCCAAGGTGGAACTGTACGAGGATGTGGGGAGGTCCTGGCGCCTCGTATAAACTGGACCACCGCACTATTCCTGCCCACCGATCGGCCAGCAATAGGGGCATGAAAAGCCGCTATGGCTGCCCCGTAAACTTTGATGGTGGATGAGGAACGCTGTTTATCCAGCATCTCCTGCAGAAATGAAAGAACCACTGATACATCAGAGGTAACCGGATCTAAGTCACAGTCTTGACACCAAGCCGAGAAAATAGACCATTTCAGAGCATAAAGGCGTCTGGTAGACGGGGGTCTAGTTTCTGCCATAGTGTTTAAGACACGCTCTGGGAGGTCGAAAGGCTCCCGTTGTTATGGGCTCATGCAGGGCCCATAACTCGAGCCGTGGATGCCACAGCGTGCCATTCACTTGAGAGAGGAGGTCCCGTCTCAAGGGAATTGGCCACGGGGCTGCTTCGAGCAGCTGGAATAACTCAGACACCCACAGCTGGTTCCTCCAGAGGGGGGCTATTAGAAGAAGCTTGTGCCATTGTTCCCTGACTCGTCTGAGTACCTGCGGTAACAGAGCAATTGGAGGGAACGCACAGAGCGGGAGGCTGGGCCACTCGTGAGCCAGGGCATCCGTGCTCTTTATGAAAAAGGTTGGGCAATGAGAGTTGTCTTCGGAGGCGAAGAGGTCTACTCAAGCTCTGCCAAAGACTTCCCAGGAGACGTTGTTCCTCGACAACATGTCCGCTCCTTGGTTCATTTTTCCCGGCACATGTGTTGCCTTCAGTGAGCGCAGATTGGTCTGAGCCCAAACAAGAAGGTCGTTCGCCAGCGTGCAGAGGCGCTTCGAGATGAGGCCGCCCTGGTGATTTATGTATGACACCACAGACCTGCTGTCTGAGCGTATTAGCACATGGTGTCCCCTTATGTCCGGCAGGAAGAATTGACAGGCACGGCACACTGCTAGCATCTCTAGGCAGTTGATGTGCAGACCCGACTCTTCTTTGGACCAAAGACCGAAGGTCGGTTTGCGTCTGTCGTGACAACCTTCCTTCTGTGCGCCATGTCTAAGATCACACCCTGCTTCAGTCAAAGGGGATCCCTTCAACGGGCCAGGGCTGATACACAAGCCCGAGTCACCGTTATGCGATGGCGACCATGACACCAAGCCGCGGAAGGAACCCTCTGCTTCAGCCAGACCTGGATGGGTCGCCTGTCAGCTGAAGTACTAGCAAAGCTGCTGCCATAAGGCCCAGCATTTTCTGGAAGGCCTTGGAGCAGGTGAGCGGTCCCTTCCTTGAAGGAGGCCGCGCGGCGCTGAATCATCATGGCTTGTTCCGCTGAGACAGTTGCTGTCATCTGCACTGAGTCGATAACTGTCCCCAGGAACGACACTCATTGGCTAGGTGACAGTACGCTCTTGGCAAAGTTGACCCTGAGCCCCAGGCAATCTAAGTGGCTGAGGAGGAGGGTCTTGTGCGATGTTGAAACTGCCTCTGACTGGGCCAGAATGAGCCAGTCGTTGAGGTAGTTGAGGATGTGGATTCCCATCTGTCGCAGAGGGGAGAGAGCCACATCCATGCATCGCATAAAAGTGCGGGGAGCCAGGGACAGTCCAAACAGAAGGATCTTGTATTGATATGCCACCCCCTTGAATGCGAATCTCAAGAATCGTCTGTGATGGGGGGCTACCTGGATGTGAAAGTATGCGTCTTTCAGATCCAGTGACATGAACCAGTCCCCTGGGCATATTTGTGAGAGGATCTGCTTCAATGTGATCATCCTGAATGACCTTTTTACCAGGGCGTGATTCAGGAGCCTGAGATCTAGAATAGGTCGTAGGCCGCCGTCTTTTTTGGGGACGAGGAAGTAGCGGCTGTAGAAGCCTGACTCGCTCTGGGATGGAGGAACGACTTCTATGGCTCCCTTTACCAGCAGATTCATCACCTCTGCGTGCAGGACTTGTGGTGGCGACCACACCGCGGAAGCGTGGTGGTATTCGAGCGAATTGGAGTGAATAACCTCGTCTTATCGTAGCCATTACCCATTCTGACACACCGGAGATGGCCTGCCAGGCCTCGGCCCGTGTGGCAAGAGGATGAATAGGCTCTAAAGACTGGCTGCATAAGGGCAGGACGCTTATGGTAGGCAGAAGAGGATATTTGCTCTCTTTTTGAAAATGTATGTGTTTTATTTTGTCCGCTATCACAGCAGTTGGACACCCGGGCGCTAGAGTGGGCCCGTGGGGAACCAATGACACACTTCCCTCTGCACCCAGCGCTGAGCGGGGTGACAAGAGGCACATTAGAGGCTGCTTGCGGGGTGGTCCGGCGGTAGCGAGACTCGGGCCCCGAGCAGGAACGCCCTCTATCCTGCCGATCCTTAGGAGGTCGGGGCTCGGGAGTGGCCGGCGTTAGCTTGGCAGACTGCTGAGTCGGCGCAGACTTGGGGCGACTAGAAGCAGCAGAGCTGGAGCGCTTCGGGAGGAAGTGTCGCATCGCTTGAGACGACTTCTGAGCCTCAGTAAAACACTCCGCAAAGCCCTCCACAGCTGGCCCAAACAGGCTGTTCGACGAGACCGGAGCGTCGAGGAAGGGAACTTTATCCGCCTCTTTCATCTCCGTCAACATGAGCCAAAGGTGGCGCTGCAACACTACCAGGCTGGACATCGACCGCCCGATAGTCTGGGCGGTGGCTTTGGTGGTGCTGGGCCAGGTCCGGCGAGCTCCTCAGGTCCCTGAGTGAAGCTGCATCGAGACCGGTCTCCTCACTGGCGAGCATCTTGGCCTGGAAGACCTGGAGCACAGCCATAGAGTGCAGCGCCAAAGCCGCTTGTCCAGCTGCCGAGTAGGAGCGTCCAGCAAGTGCAGACGTGGCTCTGCACGGCTTGGACGGATGGCTCGCCCTCGCTTTCCATCTGATAGCCGTGGGCAGGCAGAGATGTGCGGCCATGGACTCATCCAGAGGGGGCAGGTGCTCGTATCCCTTCTCTTCAGCGCCGTCAATGGAGGTGAGGGCAGAGGAAGCAGAAGGAGGGATGCGAGACGAGTAGGGGGCGCGCCACAATTTAGTGAGCTCGTCATGGACTTCGGGGAAGAAAGGGGACAAGCGTTGGCGGGGGGCTTGCTGGCGCCACGGGAGAAACCACTCGTCCAGCCTGCTACGAGACAGATCCTCAGGCGGAGACCACTCGAGCCCGAGCTCATTGACAGCCTTAGTCTTCACACGGACAAGCTCCTCGTCCGTTCTGGGTCTGGCGCTGCGTGAAGAGGAAGGCGGCAAGAGGGCGAGGTCAGACACCGAGCCCGATAACTCCTCTGCATCTGAAGCCGCCAGAGAAAGGCTGTCATCCATCTCATCGTCACTCCCACCGAACGAGATCATGTCGCTCGCAGCCGAGGAGGGACGCTGATCAGGTCGAGTGAAGAGGACCGACAAATCCTCTCTCTGCGGTGACGGCGAGGCACGAGGGCACTGAGCCGACGTGAACTCGCTCGTCTCCGGCCGCTCGAATCCTCTGCCACGCTGTCTTTTCCTCGCAGGACCCTGGGAGGAAGAAGACGGGAGGGCGCGAGGGGCGGAGTCGCTTTCTGAAAAGAAAGCTATCCGCGAGCGCAAAGAGGCAAGACTGAAACTCTCACAATGAGAGCAGTCAGTCCCGCTGAGCGCAGTGTCAGCGTGACCGTCATCAGCGTGCAGGGGAGTCCTGCACGTCTTACAAAGACGGCGCAGCATTTAAAACAACGCGGTCAAATTTTGCTCTTTTGTGAGGCTCTGTTAGATAGTCACCGGATGGCGGCAGGGGATAGACCGGGATCTGCGAGCTGAGTGCTGCAAAAGGTCCAATCCGGCTGCTGAGGCGTTTCAACGGCGAATCTCAGCGTCAGCGAAGAGTTAGCGAGGAAGAAGCTTCGTCACTGAAGAGAAGAAATCTGAGATGCGGAGGCAAAGCGGCTGCTTATATAGCCACAGTCCCCACCCGTTTTGGCGGGCTATGGCGGGCTGCTCAGCCATAGGCTCGCTCGTCACCGCCGCCGAGCCATTGGTTCGTATTTATAGCACTGCACGAACCAATGAACGTGCAGTTTCACTGCATGATTGAAAAGGCTTCAGTTGAAGAGGAAAAAAAGGAGTTTTTC
Source organism: Spinibarbus caldwelli (assembly GCA_039654775.1). Taxonomy (NCBI): domain Eukaryota; kingdom Metazoa; phylum Chordata; class Actinopteri; order Cypriniformes; family Cyprinidae; genus Spinibarbus; species Spinibarbus caldwelli. The sequence continues at coordinate 10,447,264 of CM077249.1, read as the reverse complement.
CCATACAAGCGTCTTACGACGCAATACGAGTGAGAATATCGACAGGGAACATGTGTTTCCAGCTCACACAAACACCCCTTCCACCCCTACTGCATATTCAGACACTAGAATTCAAAAAACAGAATGTGTTTGTTGCTTTTTTTGAGCAGATGTGCTAGGAAGCATATAAATGCAGAGTTTGCAGGGGATGTTCTCTGGAAAGCATAGCATGTGGTTTGGCATTTATATGCACCAGGTTTGTGGTGTGGTTTGGCTTGTGTGGAGGTCTTCAGGGTTTGAAATACACAGACCCCTGAAACTAACCAAAAGTTTTTCAGAAGTTATTTTATTTTTTCTCTTTTCCACTTCCCTTTCCTGTCCCTTTCCTTTCCTTTCCTTTCTTTTATTTTCCTTAGATTTTCCTTTCCTTTCTACTTTATTTTCTCCACACATTTTTTTCTCCACACTCGTTTCCTTTCTTTACGTCCCCTCCCATTCCTTTTAAGTTATTACCTGCATTTCCTGCCACCCTGTTGCCTTTTTATTTGCCTTCCTCTTTTCCAATTAATTTCCTTTACCTTCCATTCCTTTCCCTGTTTTTATTTGCATTTCATTTCTTTTTGTTTTATTCTTTTCCTTTGCACACCTTCCTCCTTTCTTTTCCTTTCCATTTCTTTTTTTTTCTTTCTTTTCCTTTTCCCTTTTCGTACTTCCTCTTTCCTTTTCACTTCCTGTTCCTTCCTAACATTTTTACTTTCTCTTCCTTTCCTTTCCTTTCCTTTCCTTTCCTTTCCTTTCCTTTCCTTTCCTTTCCTTTCCCTTCCTACTTTTTCTCCACACATTTTTCCCTTTCCCTTTCCTTACGTCCCCCCATTCCTTTTCAGTCTTTACTTGCATTTCCTGCCACTTTCCCTTTGCCCTTTCATTTGTCTTCCTCTTTTCCAGTTCTTTCCTTTTCCATCCCCTCCTTTCCCTGTCTTTATTTGCATTTCATGTCATTTTCCCTAGCTTTTCTCTTCTGTTTGTTTTCTTTTCTGTTCCTTTCCATATCCTCCTCTTCTTTTCTTTTCTTTTCCTCTCATTTCCTTTTCACTTTTCATGTCCTCTTTCCTTTTCACTTCCTGTTCTTTCCTATTATTTTCACTTTTCTTTTTCACTTCCATTTCTGCTTTTCCTATCATTTCCTTTTCCCTTTTCGTGTCCTATTTCCTTTTCACTTCCTGTTCTTTCCTATCATTTTTACTTTTCTTTTCCGCTCCCATTTATCCTTTCCTTTCCTTTCCTTTCCTTTCCTTTCCTTTCCTTTCCTACTTTATCTTCTCCACACATTTTCCCTTTCCTTTTCCTTATGTCCCCTTCCATTCCTTTCAGTCTTTACTTGCATTTCCTGTCACTTTCCCTTTGCCCTTTTATTTGCCTTCCTCTTTTCCAATTCCTTTCATTTCATTTCCTTTACTTTCCCTTTCTTTCCCTGTCTTTACTTGCATTTTATGTCACTTCCCCTATAGCATTTCCTTTCCTTTTGTTTTCTTTCCTTTTCTTTTCCTGTCCACACCCTCTTTTCTTTTCTTTTATTTTCTTTTCTTTTCTATTCTTTTCTTTTCTATTCTTTTCTTTTCTTTTCCTTTCCTTTCTATCATTTTTAATTTATCCTCCTTTTCTTTTCTACTTCCTTTCCTTTCCTTTCCTTTCCTTTCCTTTCCTTTCCTTTCCTTTCCTTTCCTTTCCACATCCTCCTCTTTTTTCTTTTCTTTTCTTTTCATGTCCTCCTCTTTTTTCTTTTATTTTCATGTCCTCTTCCTCTTCCTTTTCCTTTCCTTTCCTTTCCTTTCCTTTCCTTTCCTTTCCTTTCCTTTCCTTTCCACATCCTCCTCTTTTTTCTTATCTTTTCAAGTCCTCTTCCTCTTCCTCTTACTTTTCCTCTCCACTTTCCTTTCCTTTCCTTTCCTTTCCTTTCCTTTCCTTTCCTTTCCTTCCCTACTCTTCCTGCTCTCCTCTTCCCGTAGGCTTTGATTTAGACTATGCGAGTGTATCATATTACATTTCTTAGCATGCTGTGACACACATTCTCTCCACAATGACAGCTCTGAAATATGAATCCCTAGTGCCTAATCCATTAGTCTCTCTCTCCTCCTCTCTTTCTTCCCTCTCGATCACTTGCTCTCTAGTTGAATTAGCATGATAAAGTGCAGTAGTTAATTGGAGCAGCCATGAGTTCATATGTGCCATAACGCAGGTAATGTTAATGAACAGGACTCCCGGGTGCTGATGAATAATGTCCTATTCACACACATTTCTTATACTCAGTTCATCTAAATCCTGCCGTGCAATTCATAAACATCTTAAATGAGATTTTTCATTCTACTTTTTCATTCTTAAATAAGAGAGAACATTGTCACATACTCATCAGTGTTTGTCTGTGTGCGTAAAAACACTCTTGTGCATCAGGTGCTCCATTATTTTCTATAATGAGCACTTCAGAAATCTTAAGCAAATTGACACAAGGATGCACATTGATTCAAAACTCCTTCAAACTTAATAGAGCTGCAGTTTAGCCGTTTCATCCTTTGATCATAACACAATTCATGTTGTCTAAAATCATATCCTGTTTCCTGCATACAAAAGCACATCAATAATCCAAACAGGAAATGATTTTCCCCTCTGTCAAAGAGCGAGAGACAGCAAGAGAGAGAAAGGCCTTAGTGAATCTGCTGCCATAGCATCTAAATCTGCCCTCTATTTAGTTCTCATTTGTTTGTTTGATTATTTATTTATTCATTTATTTGTGTTCACACCGTGCTTTCGCCAGCATCTCGATTGACGGACTGAAGAAAAAGGAGCTGACAGCCGCGCCAGAGGCAACAAGAGACGATGTTACTGCACGTATGTGTATATGTGTGTGCGTGTGCGTGTGTGTGTGCAGACCAATTGTGGCAGAATATGTGAAAGGATGAAAAGAGAATGACAGCAATTATTCCAGCCCACACAGCTCACTGGTCCCCTCCTAATGCGATCCCGCCGCAGAGCTCCTGTTCCGCTGTTGCACCTCTCTGAATGCCAGACCAAGACACAAGCAGAATATTAACATCGCTGATACTGAGTGAGATTTCAGATGCAATTTCAGATCTGTTTAGTGGCTGGAACATTAGAACACAACTGAGAAGGCATATTCATTTTAGCGATGGTTCTTCAGTGAACTAGTTCAAAAACTGATTCAATTGAGGTATCACTGAGTAGTGTTTATACAGTCAATACAATCCTGTCTTTGCATTGAACTTTTTAAAGAAGTTTTAATAGTGGACAAGTGCACTGTTTCTGAATATAAATGAATATGCCTGTGTATTTCATCAAAAATGCTGCAAAAACTGTAATATTGTGACATGTTTTTTGCAATTTAAAATAACTGTTTCCTATTCGAATATATTGTAAATTGTAATTCATTCATGAGATGCAAAGCTGAATTTTCAGCATCATTACTCCAGTCTTCAATGTCACATGATCCTTCAGAAATCATTCTAATATGCTGATTTGCTGCTTGAGAAACATTTCTTCTTATTATCTGCTTAATATTTTTTTGTAGAAACTAATATAACAACTTCATGATTCTTTGCTGAAAGTTCAAAAGAACAGCGTTTATTTAAAATATATATTTTTTAAACATAATAAATGTCTTTACTGTTGCTTTTGATCAATTTAAAGCACCCCTGTCAAATAACGGTATTAATTTCTTTAAAAAAAAAGTACTATATCATTTACGTTTTAAGCAAATAACAGTAAAGTGATTGACATTTCAAGTATTACACAAAATCCAAAATACTAAGCTATTCTAGCTTTAAAGTAAAACAAATTTTTTTATATGTATTTTACTTAAGAATATGATTCCCATCCCTTCTTTTTTAGACTATAAAAACAATCTGGTCTCATGAGGAAAATGTGCCTCTGGGAACTTTTTCACAAGACGCAAATACGTACCACCATGTATGTTTCGTGACATATTCGATGTGAAATGTCCACTGGGTGGTGCTAAAAGAGTGTTTTGCAAGTTTTAAAATAACGTAAAAGTAACGTGAAGTAAAAACGCAATCACAAACATGCCATTCTCTCATCTTTCAGCTCTTTCATCGGGAATCATCTTTTTGATGGGATTTGTACCCAAGGATTCTGCATTCTAAGTCCAATTCCGTGCCGGCTGAGCTACTGATCAAGCTTGTTACGGCTGGAAAGCAAAACATATGGAGCTGTAATCATAACTGTGTATGAAAACGATTACAAGTGCTCGCTGTTTTACCGCCTCTAGTGTTAATTTCTGTTGGAAACTGCAGTGATATGTACATATTTGTATGTATTTCGCGTCTTGCGAAAATGTTCCCAGAGGTACAGTAGCATAAAAATGTATTTCTAAAATATGAAATAGAATAAAAAGTCATTTGTAAACGAGTTCAATAATCAGGAAAAATTTGAACAAAATGGTGAAAAGCATAAAATTCCTTCAATACATTGGACTTAAATCATAAAATTGATATTGGTCAATGTGTTTCTGATTTAAATAGCCTTACTCATGGCATCAATATGTGTTGGCCATCAACGTTTTAATGATTTAAGACATTTATTAAAGGCTTTTTATCTTTTTAACCGCTTGACTGTTTTTAGTTACTGTAATGTATCTGTCATGTTTCCAGTGAGCACTAGTGGTCATACATATAGTTTTATGCTCCTGTAGCACACATTTTCAAAATATTCAGTTTAAAAAATGTATTTGCAATTCGCATAAGAAACATCGGAAAAGGTTTGCAGACCAGCAGATCTACTGAGAGTATGTGATTTTTGTTGTTGCCCACTGTGCACTCTGTTATTGAGTGTTTACTATCAAATCTTGTATGTCCAGTGTGAGTGTGTGTGCTTTAGGTTCTTGCAGGATGAGCTTGGTTGAGCTGCAACAGTATAGATTTAAACAGAGCTGAGAGCTGAAAGGAAAGAGGAGCAGTGGCATGGATCAGAGGGCAGAGGCGGGGAGGTTAGGTCCCATCGGAGGCAGCCCTGACGTAGGTGACAGGCCCGGCTTCGATCTGTCTGTTTAAACTAACAGAGCCTGCTCAGAAGCTGTCTTCCTCCTGGCACATACTTTTTCAACACTGTGTCAACTTGTGAAAGACATTGGTTTCTCAACCACCTTGTTATCCGTCCGTTTAATCCATAATTTAATCAGTTAATCCATAATTCATTCAGTAAAGGATGAGATCACTGCTTATTTAATGTGAAGCATAAATTGCTGGTTTTAGACTACAATGGGCCATTTGTATCTGAAAAGCTTGAAAGGAATAAAATTGAATCTTTTGTGTAGCAGGATGAAGAGCAGAATGGAAGAAATGGAAGAGGAGAGGGTTTAAAGGGGAAAGTGGAAAGATATGCCATTGTTGCATTCAATATAAAAAAATTAAAAAAAAAATAAAAACATTGGGAAAACAAACCAAGGGCGGTAGGAAAATGATGCTGAAATGTTTGGAAAGGCCATGCCCTGAATGCACAAGCCAACGCTGAGATCATGACCTGAGATTGATCCTGTGGAGATGGTCAAGATACAAGAGAGGAGAGTTCTTGATCTCACCTCTGACTGTCTTACACGTAACAATGTGGATACTTCCCTCAAAGTTTTCTGTATTCAACATGATCTACTTCTCAGTGTATCAACCCAAAACCTACATGAATTCTGAAGAAAAAAACATGACATATCAGCCTTAAGCAGTCAAGGTGGTCAACCAGTTTCTAATGCTGCTATTTTCATTTTTTCAGAGAAAATAGTTGATCATGTTTCAGTCATGTTTGGACGGACGTAAATGAAACAGCTTGTACAATGTCACATAATGCTATATTAACTTTTTTTTAGGAAATTAGGAAATTCATTCGGTGTTTATAATTTATTAGTCAGTTCTAGAGAGGAGCAGCACAGGAGCATTTTCATAAATATGTGTACTATATTATATATTCATTATATTTTTACCTGTCGATGATGTATTATTTAATGTATAAACCTGTCATGAAAAAAAATAAGTTTTTATGACAGCTGTTTCATCATTTAATGTTTATATTTCAACTATATATTGGAGTAGAATTATAATTATATCATTAGAGAATTTGTATAAAAACTGCCTTACATGCAGTTTAAATATGTGTATACAACACTCATACACTCTATCATTTATTTGAGTGTTTATTATTATATTAAATATTTCCAAATAAATCAATCTTGGATTTAACGATTCAATGTTGGAATCAAACGGAATCGAGAGCTTGTGATTTAGAATCAACGTTTCAATACCCATCCATAAGCTGCGGCCAAGTTTCTGGTAGTCCAGCTACTCTAATCAACCACCTAAACAAGACTGGACTAGTTAAAGATCACAAACAAAAGTACAACCAACTAAAAACCACATAAAATCATATAATGCACATTTTATTAGTCTTTTTCCACCTTAGAGAAAAAAAAATATAGGTCTATATCTCACAGTGTGACTTTATATCATGATTACATCTTTGTTTCCAATAATTGCAATTTTATATCTTACATTGTGACTTTACAATCTCACAAATTGTAACAATATTAAACAGTTCAACTTTATATCTCAAAAGTACGACTTTATATCTCACGATGTGACTTCATTTATTAGTTTAAACTTTATCTAATAATTACCCTTTGGATTTTCCATGAGAGTGTTTTTTTCTTTTTTTGGCCTGGAGGAAGTGATTTAAGTGTCTCTTTGAAACCTTGATATATATGAAATGTTCAATTAACCTAATTGTAGATGTTGCATTACATGAAAACAAGGCCCTGATATGTGATTTATACAAACAATCCTATTTGTGTAACATGCTAATCAAACATTAGAGTCGTGGGAAATGATGTATTAGCACTACCTGAGCTTTCTAATCATTGGTAACGATCTAGATACCCCCCGTTTATCCAACAAAGAAAACAGAGCTCTGACATTCCCTCACACACACACACACACACACACACACACACACACACCCCTTGTCTGCCCTGTTGGCTCCCTGAGTCTGACCTTGACTGCTTGGCTCTTGGTAACTGCAAAAAATCGTCTCGTTTAAATTCACCAGGGTTGCCAGGCCCTCCCATCTGACCCATTGATCTGGGTGGATTGCAGGTGTGGTATTCATGAGAGCGGCTGGGGATTTGTCCTATAAAGTTAAAATATAGTCCTGCTACCAACTGCCATGTTTTATTCAGAAGCTCGTCTCTCCCTCAACTCCACCGACCGGGTACCAAAACTATTCAAAGTCTTATTTTCATCTTATTGTCTCTATTTCCGTCTCTCACTTTCTCCCTTTCTAATGTTACACAAAGCAGCAATGGCACAAAATGTACCACACTTTAATGGGATAGTTCACCCGAAAATGTAATTCTGCCATTATTTACTCAGCCTCATGTTGTTTCAAACCTGTGTGACTTTCTGTCTTCTGTGGAACACAGAAACTGAATTTATTAAAGGAATAATTCACCCAAAAATGAAAATGGGCTGAAAATGTACTCACAATCAGGCCATCCAAGATGTAGATGAGTTTGTTTCTTCATCTGAACAGATTTGGATAAATTTAGCATTACATCACTTGCTCACCATTGGATGTAGTGAATGGGTATGATGGGAGTGAACCAATTACCATAAAAGTATCAAATCTAAATTATTTGTTCACAAATTGGACTGTTGTGGTTCCATGCTATTGTGAATAGGACCACTTGTACTAATATTTATATGTTGTTTTTGTGTTCATTTTGGGAATGCGTTAATTCCCATTCAATGTAGTTGCTTGGAAAAAGACGACCAGAACATTCTTCAAAAATACTTTTGTTTTGTACAGAAGAAAGAAAGTCAAACAGGTTTAAAACAACACAAGGAAATTTTCATTGTAGGGTAAACTATTTTGTTAAATTTAATACAAATGACCGTAACGAGTGTCACAAAGATCCATCAGCAAAATTCAGTATTCAGCATTTGAAACCTGAAGCACTTTTGTGAACTCATAGTGCGTTTTTAAATGGCTTCTGCTCAGTTTAGTGCACAGGACTGATGATGAAACGTACTGTTGATATTTCACCAATTAAATCACTCAGATGGGGTGGCCTTGTTGCTCATCTGAGGACAACATTAATTTATAGAGTAAGCTGAAAAACACTGCAGTTACCAAATGAAATCCAATCAGAGCTTGGCGTGTTGTGCATCCACTCTTTTCTTCACACACCGAATTAAAGCTCAAATTATATGCAGTTTGTTTCATAGCAGTCAAATCCAATTAACGTGTGTGCTTTGCTGAGTTAATGTTGGCAGTAAGGATTGCAAGAGTTTTACACAGGTAATAAGCTGCTGCCTGGCTTATAGCATGCAACACGGACACGCCACATAAGCTGTCAAATAAACATGTATACAAGCTTCTGATGACTGTGAACAGCTGACATACATAAAGCTGAAGTATTCTTACCCCTAATGCTATTGCTGGTCATTACAAGCGTACACACAGGCAAGTTTACATATTTTTGATTAAATATTTGATGAAATAAAATTAAATCAAAAATCCAAAACGTAACCCAAAATAAAAATGTGAACTGTTTAAAATGTAGATCATTTAAAAAAAAAAAAAAGTGAAATAAACATTAATAAACCTTTTAGTATTGATTTCTATCCTTTATTTTTAAAATGTTAATTATATCTGCCATTCAGTTTGGCATATTTACCACATTGCAGTTTCTTTCTAATAAACTTTTTTTTTTCTCCTTTCCAAAAGTTGATGTACTGGTTTATCAAGGAGACAACAGTGTCAGTGATGTGTTACAACAAAGAAAAATCAAGGCAAATATCACTTGTGAATATTCGTACAGCATTATTTCCAGTCAAGCTCCTGTGTTGTATGTAAACACATTTTTGGACATTGTTCATGTGTGTTTTAACAGTGTCAAAACTTGAAGAAACATCCATAAATTATCTTAAATATGTCTGTTGGCAAACATACACTGCAAATGTGGCACAGAAGCACTTCTGAAGTGGTGTTTGGTTATCTTTACACTGTTGAATGCTGCTCGGAGGTGGCATGAATGCATTTACACAGCTATTGTAACTGAATCCTGACTGATACTAGTGGCAAAGATGGGTCAGAGCTGACATAATTTAGTCTGTCATTGTATGCGGCATTGCATCTTTACACTGAATTTTATGCAGGCACAAAACAGCTGTGAAGATGCCTCTTTTTTTTTTAAGACGCCTCTTTCTTTTGACCACATGCACATTTCTTTCCTTCTCGCACATGCCCACGTTATATTAGCACCTTTCCCTGAACTCAAATGCATAAAAAACACCACTCCCAAATGCAGAGATCTGACTCCAGGAGTAATGATGATGTTGATGACTTTTAAGTTGCTTTTTGTCCCAGGATTACAGTGCATGTGAGATCTAATTGAGCTTGATATGAAAACTCAGAAGGGGGGAAAAAATACACAAATAGCTAGATAGTTTCAGTCTTCTTTCTTCATTAGATGCCCAACAAAGCCGAGTAAGGTCTATTAAAGGCAAAATTGCTTAGAGAGTAATTGCTTGTACAGTAATCTGTGTAATTGCAAATGGTGAGAAGACGTGGTGAAAGTGACATTAAACTCATTGTAATTTTGTTTCTGAGATGAGGAGGACATGAAATTGAAGTCCAGTGTGAGACATATCTTCATTAAAAAGCAAACTCTGGCAGACATTCAGTGACTTCATGTTGTAATACTTGCACATGGTTACGCAAGCGCATGCGCTCATGTGCATGTACATACACACATTCAGTAGTTCTTTCTACTCATTGATCTCTTTCACACACACACACACACACTCTGCTGGAGTCTATCAATGTAGCGGTGATTGGGCTCCTGAGACCACAGCGCTCCTCTGAACCCCTATAATAAGATAGTGAGGTAGTTTTTGCATTTCTTTGTGTGTTTGTTTATGTGTGTCAGGAAGGGATTATCAGAACTTTTTGAGCTTTTCATTTTGCTGCAAATCTTGTTTCAATTTTCAAGTTTGAGTTTAATCAGAAAATATAGTGAAAATGAAAGTTATTTTGTAGTTACATTCTATGGACAAAATATTTCTTGATTTTTGTGGATATACTGTATTAGTGCCTTTGTATAATTTTCATGAGTGTAGTGCATTAAAATATATAATAATATAAATGTCATATGTATTCTTTTTTGATATGATACTGATATGATATATGATGCTGTAAATAATGTCATAATCCGTCTTCTAATTTAAATCAATAAATAATAAATTACATTTTGCTAAAAGACAAGGAAACCTATTTTTAGCACAATCATATTATTGTGTTGAATTGTGACATTATTTTCATGCCAATTAAGCGCATCCATCATCTCACAGTAATCTGGAAAAAAAATTATATATTTAATATGATATTCGTGGTAGAACCTTTACTGTATGCTGATTTAAATCATTTAAAATATCTATATATTTATTTTTTGACTGTAATCTTACTTTATTACAGAAAAAGAGTCTTATGCGAAGCACCATTGAGATAATACGAATTTAAAATAATAAAAAGAAAAGAATAAAATAACAGGGTAGAATGTAATAAGAATTATGAAGGTAAATGAGCTTAATAAGCATGAAAGCATTGTCATAATTTGTCCTAAAATTAGACTTGATTATAATTGTGAAAAGGTTTATTTTCTTTTTTTCTGTTTTGGTGTGAAATGTTACCTGGACTTGCTGGCTTAAATTAGCATGAATTTGAATGCTAAACCATAAGGTACAGGAAATTTGACTGGTAGCACTTTAGTATAGGGAACAAAACTCACTATTAACTAGTTATTAACTAGCATGCCTATTATTAACACATTGGCTGTTTAATAGTACTTATAAAGCACACATTCTGCATGACCATTTTCTACATCCGTAATCCTACTCAATACCTAAACTTAACAACTACCTTACTAACTATAAATAAGCAGCAAATTAGGAATTTATTGAGGCAAAAGTCGTAGTTGATGATTTGTTAACAGCGAGAATCGGACCTTAAAATAAAATGTGACCATTTGACTTGGCGAAGGTGTTAGTAGGGAAAAAATGAATAAGATCAGATTTAACTGTGAGAAACAAAGATGTCTTCAATATGTCTCATGAATGGGTTCATTTACCTGCTCCAACTCTTTCTAGTTCTTTATCACATTGTGATATCAGAAGTTTTTTCCCCTCTCTTTTTTATTAAACCAGCAAGAACCAATTAAAGACAAATCCAATGAGTGAGAAGAGAATGTCACCAATGCTCAGCTTGTTCACTGGTTCTCAGGATCTCCATCCCGCTGGGAGTAAAGTGGACCAGAAGAGGGGACATGTCGCTGGCTCTCTCAGCCTGCTTGTTAGCACAGCATTTCAGCTTGAAGTGCATTTATGGCTGATTTTTTCTTTTTTTTTTTCTTTCCTTTTTGGGCACACTTAATGATCTCCGGCCTCTTTTTTTAGTGCTCTCAAATGAAGAAGTCAGTAAGGTTCTCAGTAGGCCACCACCATCATGCTCTTCTATCATAGTTCAGACTATAAAGGGACCTGTTACCTGTTACTCTTTGGATTTATTTTTGAATTTATTTATTGCTCGGTTTAAAAAAAAAAAAATATATATATATAGAGAGAGAGAGAGAGAGAGAGAGAGAGAGAGAGAGTATATATATAGATAGAGAGAGAGAGAGAGAGAGAGAGAGTATATATAGAGAGAGAGAGTGTGTATATATATAGATAGAGAGAGAGAGAGAGTATATATAGAGAGAGAGAGAGAGAGAGAGAGAGTGTATATATATATAGATAGAGAGAGAGAGAGTATATATGTATAAATATATATCTAGAATATTAGCCATTTATTAGTACTAATTAAGCACATATTAATGCCTTATTCTACATGACCTTATTCTACATCCCTAATCCTACCCAATACCTAAACTTAACAGCTACCTTACTAACTATTAATAAGCAGCAAATTAGGAATTTATTGAGGGAAAACTCATAGTTAATAGTGAATAAGTGTTCCCTATTCTAAAGTGTTATCGTAAGTTTTGAATGCAGTGAATGGGTGCCGTCAGAATGAGTCCAGACAGCTGATAAAAACATCACAGTAATCCACATAAACTGCATGTTTGCACAAATTCATCATAAAGACATTTTTAACTTCAGTCCATTGTTTTTGGAAGAAATATAAGTCCTCCATCCATAATGCAAAAAAAAGGAAAAAGTCATCTTGTCTGAATCAGGACAGAAACATGCACAGATCAAGTTTACAACTGAAACAGTCCAAACCCATTCTAAAAAAAAAATAAAAAAATATGTCAGTGGATTTTAAAGAGAGGACAACAGAAGATGGACTTTTTACTAGAAGAAGTGTTATTATGAATGATGGACTGTTTAATGATGGATTTGTTTATTGGAGTAGTGGTGTGGATTATTCGTGGATCATTATGATGTTTTTATCAGCTGTTTGGACTCTCATTCTAATAGCACCCACTCAGAGGATCCATTGGTGAGCAAGTGATGTAATGCTAAATTTCTCCAAATTTGTTGTGATGAAGAAACAAACTCATATACATTTTAGATCACCTGAGGGTGAGTAAATTTTCACTTTTCTCAAAAAAACCCTATTCTCATAGAATTAAACTGAATGTTAAAACTTTATAGGTATAGGGTAACACTTTAGTATAGGGACCAATTCTCACTATTAACTAGTTGCTCATTAGCATGCCTATTATTAACATATTGACTGTTTATTAGTAGTTATAAAGCACAAATTCTGCATGACCATATTCTATATCCCTAATCCTACCCAATACCTAAACTTAACAACTACCTTACTAACTATTAATAAGCAGCAAATTAGTAGTTTGAGGGAAAAGTCATAGTTATTGGTTTGTTAACAGCGAGAATTGGACCTTAAAATAAAGTGTGACCAGGTATAGTTATAGTTATATTTATCATCCTTGTTGTGAACAGGCTTTTACAGCAAATCCATGGCTCAAACACATACAGACTCAGCATTCAACTCAAATGAACCAGCTGAACAGAGTGCTTTGGACAACTGAATTATATGGGAATGTTTATGTCTAGCTCCAGGCTAACATTGGAGAAATAATAAGGATGTTTTTCTTTCCCTGTTCCTGAGCACATACAACATTGACTGTGAGTTGAAACCAGTTACGAAAACGAAAGATATAAAAAGAACTGCATGCAACAATGCTCCGAGAACACTGCAGAGCATGAAAAGAGCACGCCACAAAAATTGGTCCCAATAATTCAATTATTCCTTCGAACAAAGAAACAGGAGAGTGAGACAGAGCTAATTCTGTGCTGCAGTACGAGAAAATCCTTCTGCTTTGTGGTGAATTAAGATCGTCACGTTAGATCACTTTTTAATACACCACATTTCTGTAATTATGTTATATTTCATGCCCTCGTATTTCATTATGGAGTAGGATTTATATGGCATAATGGAGCAAAGATACCCATAAAGTGGCCAGGAATGAAGGAAGGATGGACAAATATAGGGGAGCAAAGAGAGATGAAAAGGAAGATAGAGCATCTGTTTTTCATGCCGGTCAGATTACCGGGGCTGACACCATAAATCTTACTTATTCTCAGATGCAGAAAAGGAGGAGGACAGGGAGACGCTGACAATGCTCTCCTGAATTTCAACACATTCAGTTGGCAGGGAAACCAGTCTAGCAAACTCAGAGGAAGTGAACATGGTGACATTCAGGCAGTGGGTCAATTTGAGAATTTCAGCCCTGACTCAAATCTCTGTACTTGTACATTATTTCTGGACATCACAGACCTCAGAACTACTAGTTCAGTTTCAAAACCATACAGATTCGCTTTTTAGAAAAATGATAGCAGTTTGCTTTTTATCTATAAAAATATTTTAAATAAACCTAAGTGAGTTACATCGTCATCATCTACATTCATAACGTAATCCAATATATCAGAGTTGGACAAAAACATTCAGAAGTTTTGTTTATGTATTTATTTATTTATTTCAAAATTGTACATTTGAATTGTCAAATTTAAGTGGATTGTACAAAATAACAAATATTGTGAAATATTGAAATATTAATATTTTTTAAGAAATTAATACTTCACTAAAGATGCATTAAATTAGTGAAAAGTGACAGTAAAGATATAAAATTGCAAAATATTATAAACAACCTAAATGAGTGAAATCATCATCAGCTACAATAAACAGCTACAATAAAGTATATCCAGTATATCAGAGTTGGACAAAAACATTAAGAAGTTTTGTTATTTGTTTGTTTCTTTGTTTCTTTGTTTCTTTGTAGATTGCAAATTTGAATTGTCCAAAAAATACATGATGAATTTGAATATATGGATGAATGATGACAAGCAAGTAAACTTTGGTTTTGCAAATTTAAGTGGATTGTACACAGTGACAAATATTGTGAAATATTGTGTGAATGAAATAGTTGTATTAACTAATTTAATACAGTGAACTGAACAAATTTTAAAATGTTAGAAAAATATTAGTATTATGCTATTAATATACAGTACCATTCAAAAGATTGGGGTCATTATGTTTTTGTTTTTGTTGTTGTTGTTCTTGTTTTTAATTAATACTTCACCAAGGATGCATTAAATTAGTCGAAAGTGACAGTAAAGATATAACATTGCAAAAATTTTATATTTCAAATAAATGTTGTTCTTTTAACTTTTTAACTTTCTGAAAAAATCAAATCAAAGCGTCAAATCAGCCTATTGGTTTAATGATGCTGAAAATTCAGCTTTGCAATACAGTAATAAATTACATTTTAAAATATATTAGAATTGTAATATAATTAAATTGTAATAATATTTCACAATATTACTGTTTTTTACTGTATTTCTGATCAAACGAATGCAGCCATGAGATTTTTTTTTTTTTTTTTTTCAAAAATTTAACCGCCCCCAAACTTGTGAACAGTGATGCAGCCTGACAGATATTCTCTCATATATTTTACAGACATGTACGAGGGGAGACCACAAGTCCCCAAAAAGGGGCAAGTTGGGACAAGTTTTATTGAAAACTCACAAAGTTTCTTAGCTGTAAATCCGTTGTGATTCATAAACAAACCCTACATAGGGAAGGATTTATAATATGTTGACAATACAACAATTGGTTAGCCTCTAAAAACATCTGCCATAAAGAAATGTAAGCGTATATGGGGACTGATATTTTCTGTCTGTGACTAATAAACAAAAATCAGAATCTCCCATCTCTGATTAAGTTTTCCAGCTACAGTGCAGCGAACATCCACTCCACTAGAGCAGATGAATCAGGCACTAGACATCAGGTGCTTTGACTGACAAATTTGGCAAGTGAATGATAATACTCCAGCACTTTGACTACTATTCAAGTACATCTCAAAAGCAGAGATTACTGCATGCATCAGTTTTTTGATAGCTTTTACCTTAACAGTTGGGACTGAATGAATACCTTTGGTGGGTTGGAGGTTGAAAGACACATCTCTGTGCCAAAGATGTAATTTTCTTCCTTTTCTCATCCCTTCACATTTGCGCATGGCCCAATTTAAGCTTTCTGAAAAGAGCTCCGAATTTCGAATTCAAAGTCTAAGCCATTTTTCAGAGATTTCATTAATCTCTACCGTATTATTTGGTAGGTCTTAGATCTTTTGTGCCGTCAAAGTTTTCAGTTCATGGCTTATTAGTCTGCTGGGTTTGTTTCGCTCAGACACTTTACTGGGACCTTGAAAATGGATTTCAGCATATTTACATGTTTGGTACTTCCCGGTGCCCCTCAAGTAATTGAGCGAGCAGATTTGTGATAATGAGATACTATTGAGGAAATCTTTACAAGATATTGGCAGCAAGATGCGGCCTGTTCAAAAGCATTTTAGTCAATTAATTGTAAGGTCTGCGCAAAGCATCTTGCCCAATTTGGTTGAAATTGGCCCTGCTGTTTGTTACTCTCAAGCTTCCAGAGGGTGTTGGGAAATTTTACTGGGCTTTCATCTTGTGGGCTGCATTGCAAGAACCTCTGTGAACTTTCTGCTACATTTCCACTGCGTTTCAGTGGCAGATTATATTTTCAGCTATGTGTACACACAGAATATAGCAGAAAGATTTAGGTTTGATGGCTTGAATCCCAGTGCTGACAAGCACTCATGAATGAGCAAACAGCGGTATGGCTATGGGACCTTAGTCCGGCTGGTTACTTTGGCTCAAGATGTCTCTAGAGCTTTATAATGCAGTGGCTTTGACTCTCACCTTTCTCTGCATGTCTTCTGATGCTGCTCACTAAGAAAGATCCTCAGTTTCCACAGTTATTCTGTTTTATATTACCGTTTAAAGTTTAATAGTGCTGCAGAATCTTAATCATGAATTAGTCTGAATGAAGACAGAATTGGGCTTTCCAGAGACGGAATCGGGTGAAAGATTGCCTGTGTTGTGCAGATTAAAACAAAGAGGAGAAAGAATAGAGTCTCTGATAAGGAAGAAATTTTAAGTACTATTTCTTGTAGATGTGACAGGCCATAATTAAACCTATTGACCTAAGTAGAGATACCTAAATCAGCAAATGGAAAGGTGCTGAAAAGGAAACAATTCATTTCAAATGTTAAGATTAAAATCTATTTTAAAGGCATTTTTTCCACAATATGTATTGTGGAATTTTAATTTAATAATTGAACAGAACAATAGTTAATCATTTTCAATTGTACAGTATGCGTCAATTACAAAACATAGTATATTATATACATAGTATAATAAACAATAAGCACTGTTTAACTGCAGTACATTCATCTTAAACTTTACCAGAATTTATTTTATTTTATTTGCTTATTTTTTATGGACATCTATAAACGACAAACAGTGCCATGTGATCCTTCGGAAATCATTGTAATATGCTGATTTGATGCTCAAGAAACATTTATTATTATTATCAATGTTGAAAACAGTTGTGCTGCTTAATATTTTTTGTGGAAACTGTGATACATTTTTCAGTATTCTTTAATGAATAGGAAAAAAATGTACTGAAATAGATAGAGATTAAAAATATTTATAATATTTATAAATATAAAAAATATAATATAATAAAAGTTTTACTGTTACTTTTGATCAATGTAATTCATCCTTGCTGAATAAAAGTATTAAAAAATAAAATAATAAAAAAATTCTATTTATAATTTCTATCTGTTAAATCTATTTATAAACGTTATCTTAAATTATATTTACTTTCGTTTATAACTAATAAGTATTATTTAGCTGCATAAGTTTAAATTAAAACATTTAACACATAGAGATACTAAATATTTTTGAGTGATGACACAACAAATTAATTTTAAAATTATGGGCCAGATTTACTAACAGCTTGCACCAGCGCAAACCGTCTTTTGACGTTAATAACTACTGTCAGGATTTACTAAAGATGTGTAGTGAAGAATTAGCGCTGAAAAGGTGTGGACAACGTTATTTTTGCACCCCATTTGTAGGAGTTTCCCTTTCAATTGGTAAATTTATGGGAGGAGAGTATTAAAATGAAACACACAGCACGATTTACTAATGTTTGCACTCGTCAAATTACTGGTATTTGCACTATTATTTAACGGCCAAAAAAAGCATGTCTTAAAGCAGGCACTAATTTATGCTGCTCTTATTAGATCGCGCTGGTCATTATGGAAATGATCTGGCTGTGTCTGTGTTCTTTAATGTGCGCTTTGTCAGTAAATAATGCAGAATTTTCCCCTCCCTTCGGCGCTTTTATGGAATTACGCTCTAACGCTAATTTGCCCTGTTTAGTAAATCTGGCCCTTTGTTTTGAATCAAATCCCTAAAATATACAGTTTAAACTGATATGCATAAATGAATGACCTTATTGATTTTATGCCGTTTTTTTCTACTGGTGTTTAAATTAACATTAAAAATTAACTTTTTAACTATCTGTAAGAATGTCACAATAAGGGAGGGAAACTAGTCTGCAAGCAAAATAAAAAATATGCCAAAATCATCACAAAATACTTTAAGTATTCCAGGCTAGTAGTCTCAGGTCATCCACATTGACCTTTCAGGTGTCCAGGCAGCAGGCCAGAAAAGCCTCTTTGTCTAGTCAAGGTCCATAAAATGAACAAAAGCAGTCATAAGAGACAGAACTCAGCATCTGACTGTCATGTCCTTGAGAGTGAGCTTGTTTCATAAATTCCTCCATTAGCTCCTGGGCTTGCCCTGCAGCAGGCTTTCTATCTCGCCCATTAAAACCCATCGGGGGACAGGCCTGTAAACAGTCCGGCCCTGCAACTTTGATAATGGCCGTG
This sequence comes from Spinibarbus caldwelli, assembly GCA_039654775.1. NCBI lineage: Eukaryota > Metazoa > Chordata > Actinopteri > Cypriniformes > Cyprinidae > Spinibarbus > Spinibarbus caldwelli. Next base: position 10,428,927 of record CM077249.1, on the reverse strand, counting down.
TCTGTGTCTGTATCCAATTGCGGTGGCCGTCTCAGCCCTCTCTCCTCTTTCCTCTCTGCTGACGTCCCACTGTGGCTTATTACCAGCATGCAGTGATCTCGTTCTTGCTAGCAGCTAATGTCCTGCTGCTCACATTTATCCTGCTGTGAGTCTCCTAACCCCAAACACGCAGACGAGCGATCCACACACACATAGGCACGTACACATGCTCTGGCTCTCTCCCAAGGTCTGCAGCCATTTAGCCCATCAAGTGCAATGATCTTTGCAGGAGGGCAGACAGAGGCTTGGGGACATTCGGGGCAGAGAGCATAAAGGGAGAGAGGGGCTGCGGATGAAGCATTTAGTGATGTATGAATCAAAGATTTCCCTCAAAGTGGTCATGTTGTGGGCTTAAGTGAATTAAACACACCAGAGGCTATTTCAAGGGGGTGAACTCCAAAAAGGATTGTGTGGGGGTACAGTTTACAGTATAGACTGTACATTTCTTTTCATGACAAGGCAAGGTTAGTTTAGGTTGTAAAATGTAATGTAATGTGACTCACCAAAATCCTGATTTTGCACTACTGTTAAAAAGTTTGAAGTCAATGAGATTTTTTAAATGTTTTTCAAAGAAGCCTGTTATTCTCAAGAACGCTGCATATATTTGGTCAAAATTACAGTAAAAACAGTAATATTCTGAAATATTATTACAATTTTAAATAAGTGTTCTATCTAATTATAATTTTAAAATGTAATTTATTCCTGATTTCAAAGCTGAATTTTGAGCAGCATTACTCAAGTATTCAGTGTCACATGATCCTTCAGAAACCATTATAATATGCTGATTTGGTGCTCAAGAAACATTTATTAATGTTGAAAACAGTTGTGCTGTCACGAATGCTGGAGCCAGGAACGAGGAGACACGGAGAATTCACAAACAGGGAGTCTTTAATCCATATAGGGAACATAGAACACGAGAAGACATTCATCTAGGGAACATAGAGCCTAAGACGACATTTAAAGACCGACAAACACTAACTGAAAGGACTGGGGCTTTTAAAGACAGGACAATCAAGGAACTAAGGAGACACACCTGGAAACAAATTAACAATCAGACTGGGGAGAAACTGGGTCACAAGGAACACATGGGGAGCAAAAACTACAACAAAACAGTCCAGGGGCGTGACATTACTCCCCCCTCCCGGAAGGTGCGTCCTCGCACCGTGGAACAACAGAAGGGGGGGGAAACAGGTGGGAACAATGGCGGCGGCTCAGGAGGAGGACGGACAACCGGGAGGGGGCCGGCAGACAGAGACCAGGGAGGCGACGAAGGAGGGAGGAGCCAGGGAGAAGACAGGAGGGACTCGGAGCAGGAGGAGCCTGGCAGGACCCAGGCCACAGCCATGATGATGGCCCACGGTGGAGCCGACGGAGGGAGGAGCCATGGAGGAGGAATGGCCGCCGACTCCAGGGGGCCGACCAACGGAGGCGGAGCAGGTGGAGGAGGAGCCCGAGGTGGAGACGGAGAGCCGACGAGCCAGGGTGATGCCGAGGATCCGGGGGGCCAGGGTGGAGCCGAGAGCTCTGGCGACCGAGGCAGAGGCGGAGCTCCGGAGATCCGCGGCGGAGCCAGAGCGACTGAGGACCAAGGTGGAGCTGGAGGGAGGAAGGAGCCCAACGGAGCTGGTGGGACGGAGTGACGAGGCGCAGCCAGAGGAGAGGAGTCCCGAGGCGATGGCGGGTCGACGCCCGACCAAGGCGGAGCCGGAGGGACGAGGGAGCCTGGTGGAGCTGGTGGATCGATGGATGACGGTGGAGGCGAGGGAGCTAGGAGCCGAGGTGGAGCCGCTGGGTCTACGGACCGAGGTGGAGTCTGGGCCTCGGAGGCTGGAGGTGGAGGTGAGGGATTCTCCAGCCACGGCGATGGAGGATGGCAGACCCGCGGAGCTCGCACCGCATTGATGGAGGGCTGAGGGCGAGCAAAGGGGCTGCCAGACGACAGCGGTGGAGGAGGCAGGAGCGGGTGGGAGGGTGGGCATTTGAGATCCTCCGGGCTTCCAGGGGTTAACTCAGGAATGGGAGCCGACACTGTGGGGCGCTCTGGAGGACGCTTTCGGGAAGCAGGCACAGGGGGGTGCTCGGGAGGAGCGGAGCTGGCTGGAACCAGCGGAGACGGAGAGAGGATAGGGGAAGCGTCGACCTCCAGATCATGTTCCCAGTCTAACAGATCCCCTTCAAAGTTTAGCAGCCCCAGATGTATCATCAGCTCACCCTCAGCCGCGGTGCAGGGGGCGGAGCTCCACTCCGCGCTCACACCGTCCACGGCTGGCTCCCACGTGATCAGCTCTCGCACCTGATCTGACATGTTGGGCTCAACTTCCGGGACGATCTTCCGCTCAGTCGCTCGGCTTGTCGCTGGCTCGTGGATCGTAGCGGGAAATGGCTCTCCGTCATCGGTGGGCTCGGGCTGGTGCTCCGCACCGCGGGGAGTTGGTGGGCTGGGCTCTGGGTCAGGAGTGGCACTGGCGAGATCCCCCTCGGCACAGACGGTGAACGGGGATCCGTGCCTCGCCAGTGTCCACTCCACGAAGGCGGCGAAATCCTCTCGAGGACCATCCTCGGACGACAGCGCTCTGCACGCGGTGTTCAAGCTTGCGTTATAGAATGTGCAGAGCGCGCCGTCCGGGTAGCTGGTGGCGTTAGCTAACATCAGGAAAAGTCGTGTATGGTCCTCGAGAGATCGGTCCTCTTGCTCCAGCAGGAGGAGGAGGAATTCGGGCCGGACGTAGGGATCCATGGGGCAACACAACGGAAACAAAAACACTGATTGAAAACGGAAAACAAAACGGAGGGAGGACACGGAGGTAACTGTTTGGGTCGGTCTTTCTGTCACGAATGCTGGAGCCAGGAACGAGGAGACACGGAGAATTCACAAACAGGGAGTCTTTAATCCATATAGGGAACATAGAACACGAGAAGACATTCATCTAGGGAACATAGAGCCTAAGACGACATTTAAAGACCGACAAACACTAACTGAAAGGACTGGGGCTTTTAAAGACAGGACAATCAAGGAACTAAGGAGACACACCTGGAAACAAATTAACAATCAGACTGGGGAGAAACTGGGTCACAAGGAACACATGGGGAGCAAAAACTACAACAAAACAGTCCAGGGGCGTGACATGTGCTGCTTAATATTTTAGCGGAAACTGTGATTTTTTTTTCTTTTTCTTTTTTCTCCAGGATTCTTTTTGATGAATGGAAAGTAAAAAAAAAAAAAAAAAAAAAAGAATTTATTTGAAATGGAAATATTTTGTCAATAAAAGTGCTAACTTCTTGCAATAAATAAATAAATAATAAAAATAAAAATTACAAAAAATAAAATAAGAAAATATATTTAAAAACAATTTGAGATTAATCATTGAGATGTGTAAACTTCTATGTTTTGTAGGTTTTACTTGATGTTTACTTCACATTAACGAAATTAAATTGAAACTTGTTGAAAATGGTATCAAAGTTTTGTTGTTGATTGTTGTTTTATTTTATGAAAACATATGAAATAACATAGATGCATTTCTTGACACATTTTTCACATTTCATGTATGGAAATGGACATGAAATATTTGGATGTATATTTTAATATATATTTTAAAATATTTTATTAATTTATTTTAATTTATTTTGTAAAAAGAAAAAGAATGTGGAGTAATGCAATACATGAAATTGGTCTGATCAGAGTCAAGTACTCTGGAAAGCCCATTTATATGTGTACACGTTTAGCTATAATTATGAGGGCCTACTTTAAAAAAAAAATTGCCTCAAAAATGTAGTAAAACAAACAAAATAAGGACATTTGAAGTGACCCTCCCTGTTTGAAATGCTCTTAAATCAGCCAAATCATGTTTTGCTTTAAATCTAATAATGTTTGTCTGAGGGTTACATTTGAAAGTATATGAACACCATTGCGTCTGTAAGAGGTCCTCTCTGATAGAACTTAAAAGGTCTCTGTGTGTATATCTAAACTTACTTAACCTTACTTTGAGGACAGATTTGCTGAAAAATGTCAGTCGAAGTTAGCTAAATATGACAAAACCTCCTTTTGGGAAGGAAAAATAGGTTCATAAGTAAACTAAATAATTATTTTAAAATGCAAAAAGTTTTATTTTAGCATGAGTTTTCCATTTGTGTCCACATATAAGCATTTATTTACACTGAGCCAAATTCTGTCTCAAGTAAAATGCCTTCACAGATTTCACTCCTCTCTTTCACTGCCCTTAAATTATTCAGCACACAAAAACATCTCAAACATTTATAAGCCCATTCTTAGAGGGACGCATGAGAAGTGTGACCTCGCTGTTTGGCATAAAGGACTGGCTCAAACCGAGTCGAGATAATGGATCAAAGCATAAACACACCACAGTCTCTTCAGCCGGGATACACACAGACATGATCCAGGAATTAAACCGAAAAAGAGTCTTCCAGTAATAGCATTACAGAAATGACAGGGAATCAAGCCTGTAAAGAGCAGATCGGCTTAAAAATATATAATATGGAAAAAAGGCAGAGCTGTCACAACGAATTCATTTTTCCTTATACTTTTTTTCCCTTTCCACATAAAAATACGAAAAGAGAGAACTATCGGAGACAGGATAGAGATCCAGAAAGTGCTGCTCGCGGTAATGGGAATAATAAGGCAGAGAGTTGGTGAGATGGCGGTAAGCTGAGCGTGTCATTACGCATTCATTGAGATTAGGTTATGTCATCTCTCGCTCTCTTATAAAAGAGCGAAATAAAGAGAAAGAAATGAGGATGGAAAGACGGCGCTTACAGTGAATGAATACCGTCTGATTGCAGTAACCGTGCTTCCGCTGTTGGACATTGAGGGCAAGCAGATTGGTTAATTGAAAGTGATCTGCTAATGAGGTAAATTGACTACATTACCCACGTCTCCCTGTCTCTCAGGGATGGCACAATGGGGGCTGAGTTTCTCATGCTGACTGTAATGGTCTCAATTATGTGGTTGTCTGAAACAGTGTATCTCTGTGGCAGAAAGGTTAAGGACTCGGGCTGTTTCTCTTCTAATGAACCCCCTCCCCGAACCGTCAAACAGCACCACTCTGCCCCACTGCCTCTTTCCTCTGCTCTTTGACTTCTTCTCTTCTGCTCCTTTTGTAAAGCCATTTTGCAGCGTCTCTCTCACTTTGTCATCTTCACTGAGAATGTACTGTGGAAAGTAGGAAGGAAGGAGGAATGAAACAAAGTGAAAATGAAAAAAGGAGAGAAGAAGAATAAATGAATGATGGATGAATGAACAAATGTAGGAAGGATTGAAAAAATTAAGGAAGGTTGTTTAAAATGAATGAACAAATAAACAGGAAGGACTGAAAAAAATGAAGGATGGATATAAAGAAGAATTGAATGCATGAATGGATGAACAAGTGTAGGAAAGATGATGAATGAAGGATAGATGTAAAGAAAAAGGACTGACTGAGGGAATGTTTGAATCAATGGAAAGAAGTAAGTCAAAAACAGATGACGGAAGAGTAAAAAAAAAAAGAAGATAAAATTGAGTCAACCAATGAATGAGTAAATGATAGAAAGAATGAGGGAAAGAAATAAAGAATGACTGAGAGAAGGAATAAATAAATGAATGAATGATGGAAGGAAAGAATGAATAAATGATGTAAGAATTGAACCAATGAATGAAGGATTGGTAGAAAAAAAGAGTGAGTGAATTAATGAATGAAGAAAATAATGAAACAATGAATATTGGATGGATGGAAAAATTAAAGGAGTGAATTAAAGAATAAATAATGAAAAAAAGGAAAGGAGGAGGGAGGAATGCATGATGCAAAGAAGGAACAGATAAAAGAATGAATTAATGATGGATGGTGAGAGTAGGATGATATCAAGAATGAAGGAAAGAGGATTTAATGAATAATAGGACTGAACCAATGAATGAATGCTGGGCGGGTGGATGGAGGGGAAGGAGTGAGTGAAAGAATGAATGGAAAAAAGGAAAAAATTAATAAAGGATAATAGGAAAGGAAGGAGGGGAAATGAATGAATAAACAGGAAGGACTGAAAAAAGAATGATGCATGGATAGAAGGAGTGAATGAACAAAAAAGTATGAAAGACTGAAATGATGAATGAAGGATAGATGTAAAGAAAAAGGATTGACTGAGGGAATGGTTGAATGAATGGAAAGAAGTAAGTCAAAAACAGATGAGGAAGAATGAAAAGAAGATTAGGTTTATTCAACCAATGAATGAGTGAATTATAGAAAGGATAGAAGGAAGGAAATAAAGAATGACTGAGAGAAGGAATGAAAAAAATAGTGAATGATGGAAGGAAAGAATGAACAAAGGGTTTAAGTAAGAAGTGAACCAATGAATGAAGGATTGATAGAAAAAAGAGTGAATTAATGAGTGAAGAAAAAAGTGAAACAATGAATATTGGATGGATGGAAAAATTAAAGGAGTGAATTAAAAAAATAAATATTGAAAAATGAAAATAAAGCAGGAGGGAGAAATGAATGATGGAATGAAAGAACAGATAAAAGAATGAATTAATAATTGAAGGAGAGAGTAGGATGAAATCAAGAAAGAATGAAGGAAAAGGATTTAATGAATAATAGGACTGAACCAATGAATGAATGCTGGATGGATGGATGGATGGATGGATGGAAAAAAAGGAGTGAAAGAATGAATAACTGGTAAGGAGGGAGGGGAAATGAATGATGGAAAGAAGAATGGAAAGAACAGATGAATGAACAAAATGAAAAAATAAGGAAGGATAAATAATATGCAAGATTGACTTAACTGAATGAATGAGCAAATGAATGTACATTAGTATAGGAAGAAAAAGAAAGAAAGAAAGAAAGAAAGAAAGAAAGAAAGAAAGAAAGAAAGAAAGAAAGAACGAAAGAGGGTAGGAATGGAAGGAATAAGGGAATGTAGGAAACACTGAATCAATGAATAAAGGACAGATGGTTGGATGGATGGAAAGAAGGAAGCAGTGAATGAATAATGAAAAGAAGGAATGAAGAAAGGAGGAGGAATAAATTATGGAAGGAAAGAACAGATAAAGAATAAATTATGAAAGGAGGGATAAAATCAATAAAGAAGAAACGAATAGGAATGAGTGAAGCGTAGGACTGATCCAGTGAGTAAATGATGGGTGGATGGGAAGAAAAAAAGGAGTGAATGAAAGAACAAATACTGTAAATGAATGGAAAAAAGGAAAGCTAGAGTAAAGAATATGAGGAATGATTGATGAAAGGAAGGAAAGAACAGACAAATCAACAATGGATTAATGAAGGAAGGATTAAAAAGAAGGAAATAAAACTATGCATAGGAATTACTAAACCAATAAATGAACAATAAGGAAAGGAAAGAAGGAATGAACAAAATGGTTGATGAATGAATGATTAAACTAATGAAAAAAGAACAGATAGAATGAATCGAGGCGTAAATGCAACCTGGTCTCATGATGAAAACGTACCTATGGGAACTTTTTCGCAAGACGCGAAATACGTACTGCCATGTACGTTTCGTGACACATTCGATGAGAAATGTCCACTGAGTGGCGCTAAAAGAGTCTTCGTTTTTATTTCCCTCGGAACAGATGAACGTACATATGGTAAGTTTTATGTGACGTTGGTTTTGTAGATGTCACCTCAGTTCTGACTTGAATTGTCTGTTGAGTGGTGCTATAAGTCTAATGCTACATGATGTTTTAAAATAATGTACCATCTGCACTACACCTAAACCTACCCGATAGTATGAACAAAAGCGAATGTAATGTAAAAACGCAATCGCAAGCATGCCATTTGAACTTGTTTTTCAATCTCTTATCTTTCAGCTCTTTCATCGTGAGTCATGTTTTTCACAGGATTCGTACCCAAGGATACCGCATTTCCATTTCCGTGCCAGCTGAGCTACCGATCAAGCTTGTTACATCCGAAAAGCGAAACATATGGAGCTGTAATCATAACTGTGTATGAAAGCGATTACAAGTGCTCGCTGTTTTACCGCCTCTAGTGTTCATTTTCTTCTGGAAACTGCAGTGGTATGTACTGATTGGTACATATTTTGCATCTTGCAAAAAAGTTCCCAAAAGGTACATTTTTGTCATGAGACCAGGTAGCAACAATGGAGGACTGAAGCAATCAAAGAGCGATGGATTGAAGTCTTCTTGAAGTTCTTGTGTGTGTGCTCACAGGAAACAGAGATCCTGAACACAGCAGTGCTGAACGGGAAGACAGTGGCGGTGCCAGTGAAGGTGGTGACGGTGGGCACAGACGGGACGGTTACAGACGTGTCAGACGCTGTGCAGTGCCAGTCCACTGATGAAGACGTGGTTAAGGTCAGATCCTCAGTGAATATTCCTGTCTCCTTCAATCATAATGATTGAACAAACAAACCAAAACATGTTGTGTCATGTTGACTTATAATGAATATGATAGAATTCAATTGAAGCTCACAATAAATTCCATTTATATCTAATGAGATTTTCCAATGATTAATGGAGGTGATAATTATTCATCATGTCGGGATGTTTATTAGAATTGTAAAAATGCTTCAAGAATCAATCTGAACTTGAACAGATCTGTTTGAAAGTTCTTTTTAGTACTCAGTCATCTGTCTCCACCTGCTCTCACTCTGACACTTGTTTAATAGAGATCCATTTCTCTATTTCTATATCAGCATGTTGCAACAAGCTGGCAAAATGTCATGTGTCATACATGGTGAAAAAGAAGTATACTTTAGCATACTGGTAAAAAAAAAAAAAAGTACTTATTACAGAAATCACATACAGTAAGTGTGAACTGAATGTAATGTTTTTGGACACTCAGGAATAGTTCGGCCAAAATTGGAAATGTGCTGACAATTTACTAGCTCACCAATGGATCCTCTGCAGTGAATGGGTGCCGTCAGAATGAGAGTCCAAACAGCTGATAAAAACATCACAATAATCCACAAGTAATCCACACGACTCCGGTCTATCAATTAACGTCTTATAAACCAATGCATGTTTGTAAGAAACAAATCCATCAGTAACGCATCTTAACTTTAAACCATTGTCTTGTGTTTCAGACGACAATTTTTTCACTGGAGAAAGCAACATTATGGATAGGGGACTCAAAAGCAAAAACATCTTGATGGATTTGTTTATAACAAACACACAGCTTTTCACTTCACAAGACATTAATTGATGGACTGTAGTGGTGTGGATTACTTGTGGATTATTGTGATGTTTTTATCAGCTGTTTGGACTCTAATTCTGATGGCACCCATTCACTACAAGCGCACATTCTATACAGTTAAGCACACTTCTTATTCACAAGGGTTTCACTGACCGTTGTGTCTATATAATTTTCTATAATTCTTGTCTTTTTGGGTTTCTTTCAAATGCCTCCAGCTGGATCTCGGTCACATATGAGCTCAGATTCAATCATAGCGTGTATAATTATGATATGTTTGATTACGCATGAGACAAAATCTGCTGAAGCTTGTTTCAAAACAAGACTGGATTGTACGATTTCTTTTTCTTTTTTTCTAGAGATGGTAATTTGTGTTTGACAGGCCTATTAAGTTGAGGTTGTTTAGACATGAAATTCTCTAATTTTAAATGACCCAAAAGACTTATATGCAATCACCTTCCACTGTGGGATTTAATGCCGACGACATTCATAAGGATGTTTTTAATTGCTAATTTCAATATATTTCTTCACAGTTAAACACAGCTGTGCTTCAGCTAAAACTCTCTCTTAAAAGCATTAAAGGCTTTGGTCATATGCAAATGATCAAAACGATGTATGTTTACATAGACTGCCGTAATCCAACATTTGGCCTAACATTTCATTCATATTCATGAGTAAAAGTTTTAGTTTATCCCAGTTCATACTGTAGCTGAAGATGTGCAAATTACTTCAGATATGCCGTGAAAATGGAATATGTGCAATTATTACCTTAAGGAGCTATTTCTACCTGATATGATCCTTAAATTGACTTCCGTTGGTTTAATCTAATGTAGTCAGACTGATTCACTCATTAAATAACCAGGTAATAAAACCAAGTAATTTAGATGTCACCACATGAAGCACATATTTAGCCTAAAGTCAGAGTGTCCCTCCAGTTTAAAACTTAACTTTGAACTGTTAACTTTACCAAAGACGGGGGAGTGTTTGTAAAACCGCTCATTATTTAGTGACACTTGAGGTACATAAATTACATACTGCAGCATCAGAGTATCTCCTTTATGTGGCCTGACTAGAACAATGCAGGGAACTACATTATTTATCACCTGCTCTGTAAAAATGCTACAGTAAAAAACTGTTCATTGGTTAACTGTAGCTTACCCTACCATATATGTTGAAAAAAAATTGTAAATGGTTTAACATTGCATACTGTCAAATTTGTGGGGTTTTATATATATATATATATATATAAATATATATATATATATATATATATATATATATATATATATATATATATATATATATATATATATATAAAAGTAAAATCTATATAATTTATGGATTAAAATTAAAAAAAAAAAAAATAAACATTAAAGGACATTTGCAGAAGTCCCTGGCCTGTGTGACACATTGCAAATAATTATATATTTTATAATCTTATAATTTTATATGTATAATTACATAATTATATTTATATAACTATATGAATATAATTATAATTATATTTATAATTATAATGAATTTATCATTTAATAATTTTATTAGAATTCTTATCATTTTGTAAATAGTTTCACTTATTTTTGTTATTATTAATTAATATTAGGGTCTTTTGTATTATTTAATGTTATTTAGTTAGTTAATTTCAATATTTTAGTGTCTTGTTTGTATCAAGTGTCGGCCTTGTATGATTATCATTCTAGTTTTGTTTTACATTTCACAATACAAAGCAGATTCTGGTGCTTCAAGTATATATATATATATATATATATATATATATATATATATATATATTGGAATATAGTGGTACATTTTTGGCTGTAAGTTGTAAAATTTACAGAACCCAGTTTACTATCCCATAATACGCAAAACCAGCTTATTTTACACTGTAAAGTTGTTTTAATTGGTTTTCTTTGACTATTGTCTAAACATTTTGCTATTGTGGAGATTTTTCATCTGATATCTTCAAAACATTCAATATTTCCAACAGAAATGTGCATCATTTTTTCATCCTGATCCACACACAATCACCTCTCTTTCAGCCCAGAGTCCTAATTTTAACAAATATTTCAAATATTTCACTTACTTTTACAATAATAACACGCTATGGAAACTGATGCGTAGAATAAAGTATTGCAATTTCTCAATCAAACCTCAGCTGACCATGTGAAAATATCCCCATGAAACATGAGCAGAATGACAAATAATTTTAACTGATGGGGAATAATGTTAAGTATACAAGTGTGACATTACAGCTAAATAATGGATGACTGGGCGTACACACAAATGCATAATGGATTTGCTTGGATCACAATCATTGTAGTGGGTTAGAAAGATATCCATTTTGATATGAATTTTCAGTTTCCTTGAAGACTGATGCTCTGTGTGCTTTGGAACTAGATGGAACTACAGTAGTTGTTATAAGGAGTGTGGCAGATTGGGAAATATTTTGTTTCCCCAGAGAATGAAGCAGGGGAAAAAAGCAATTTTCTTCTTATATCATGACCACCAATTTGGATTTTAGATCATTATGTACCATTTTGGATCATTTCCTCCCGATTAATTTAATACAGAAACCCATCGGTCCTGCACCTCCGTGAAGTTGACAGCACAAACGGAGCACAAACGATTGAGACTATTTTGGCGACGTTTTGCGTTGGGTGGGGGGCCAACTTCACAGAGGTTCAGCCTGCCTGTACCCACAACAATAGACAGTTAAAGAAAATAAATGCAGTGCATAATAGACTAAATTACACAATCTCTTTAGCTCAAGCGGCAGTGCCAAAATGCTGAATGGCTATATTGTGCTGCATTATATCATGTTCTTACATGCTAAATAGAAAACATTAGCATTTTTATCTTTATTAGTGATTTAGCAGTGCTGCAATTGGTGAAAGCACACTAGTTATGCATTCATGTGCAGTTGCTAGTTGTTTAATTCATGTTTTTTTTTTTTTCCCACGAAGCTATTCTGAAATGCTGACTAAAATATGAGATCTTTATTAAAAAAAAAAAAAAAAAAAAAGTGAAGTGAAGCAGTTGTTTGCTGACGTGAAGTCACACATTCTGCATGTTTCCAGACTAGCTGTTGGCTTTGTTTGACCTGTTTTACTGAATTAACCTGCTTGAGTTACTAGCCACACAACTCAATATGTCTGAAGTGCAGACTGTAAATACATCTCTTCTGATTTGTCACAAATTGTGAGAATGTTGGCAAGTAAGGTCATTCTGACAACAACTTCAAATCAAAGCGTCTGAAGTTCTTTCAATCTTGTCACAAATAGCTGGATCAATTTCCAACTTCTGAGAACTTCAAGAGCACATAAGAGTGTTTGATAGTTGACCTTGATTAAAGTATGTAATTCTTACTCATCATATTTCAGTTTTGCAATTCCTGGAAGATATGCGCACTTGACATTTGCACTTGTACAAAGAAGAGCACTTCCTACACATCCGAAACACAATGTGTTCTGGTGCTTATTTTCAGGGGGGTTTTTTTCTCCTGCCATTTTTATTCCTAATAGCCTTGCTATTTTTCCTAAATTTTTTCACTTTTTTCCCTTAATGTAATTGATTTAATATTGCTTATTAAAAAACTTTACATTTAATCCATTTACTGTGACACTTCATAAAAAGTAAACTGCCCAATAAATCTATTTTATTTGCCTGCCAAATCTAATTATTAATCACATTTGGTGCTTAAAGTTAACTTTAGATCCTCTTCACTTGGTTGTCGGAAATTCAGAACAATACTTTATTTTGAGGTTTGGGGTTGGTAAGATTTTTTAACATTTTTGAAAGAAGTGTCTTATGCTCCAAACCTTTGAACTGGTTTTGCATATCATTAGCATAATATTAATATGTTTCTAACACTTTTTCTTTGTGAACCATTTTTCTGCTAAATTCACTTTATTAGATGAGCTAGTGCAACACTTTCAATTCATAAAGTTTTGTCACATACTGTAATTTGTAATTGCATGCAATCCACTTGTGGGAAATAGAACACAGAATTTACTCACTTTAATTGTGTTGGGACTGTGTGAATAGTTGTTGGCATTAATTGAACCTGGGCATGGGATTTCAAGTTCCAAGCATGCTTTCCATGAAGAGTAAATCTTAAAATGAAGTATTATTTTAGGTGTTTTGATGAGGAGGAGGAGAGAATTTTTTGCACTTAATGTTTAAAGTGGACGTGAAGCAGTCGGTTAAGTTTACATTATTTAGTAAAGTCATTTCCACCTTGATTAAAAAACATGATTAATGTAACCATTTTAAAGAAAAAAAGGATGTTTCGTTATAGCTTTTGGAGCAAGGGTGCCGCCATCTTACAATACCACAGCATGTGACGTCACAGGGTTGGTTCGCTCCGATGGCCAGTGAAGTAATAATAGAAGCATTTCTTTACATTTTGAACACACGAATGTTATTTTAACACACAAATAATTTGGTTTTCACCATAATTTGGACGAATATTCAACATCAAACTGTCTATATGCTAAGTTTTGATCGTGGTATCCCAAACATTGTTTTCATAATGCGAGGCGCAAAGTGATGTAAACAAACAACACTTCATAGAATTTCATTCTTGTCGCATTTTATTGTTATGTCAGACCATTCAGACATATTTGCATTACATAGACGGGTTCACCAGATTCGAGTTACTTTGAATTTAATTTTACTAAGGTTTACTGAAATCAGTTAGGTTTCTGCTACATAAAGTATTTAATTTAATTTGAGAATTAAAATATTTAATTCTCCTACAAGTTCACTTAGACAGGATTTCTTACACCAGTTATTTACAGATAGTTTTACATGACCATTTGCACCGTCTGTCTGACCTTAAGAATTAAACTATAACAATAATGTAAGACTTCTATATGCAAATGATCTCAGTTATGATTGGCTAACCTCTTTACATGTCAAACTACTGTACCAGCGTTAATGTTGCGATTAATCAAGATGGACTCATTTGCTGAATGCTGAATAGGCATTTATCTCTAAACGTTGATATGGGTGGATACATATCAGGAGCGTTTAGTCCATATAAGCTGTGAGAGCTCTGTATACCTAAGAATTTGAGAAAAAGAGTTGAGGACCGGCTAAATATTAATAATACTATAAATGCCCTTGTCATTTGAGGTGTAACATAAGGCTTAAGGTAATTAAATATGCATGTAACTGTCTGTAAATTATATATTTGTGAATTAATGGTTAATCTGTGCCAGTTATAGAGGGATTCAGGTGCACAGATCCACAATAGCTTTTGCCCCTGCTCTCTACTGCTATGAATTGTCATTATTGTTGCACGTTCTCATCGGTTTGTTGGTGTCGTGCACAAGGAAATTTTTATTTGTCATCTTTGAAAAAATTAAGACAGCATTCCCAGTTAAAGAAATATATATATATAAATAAGACATAAATATATTTAGTTGCTTAGTATCAGTAAATAGTCTGATGTACTGGGGACAGCCTTCTTGTAACTCACCATAGAATATTTCTATATTGAACTTCATAAGGCAGAAAAATATGACTAAAAGCTGCTTCATCATGAAATGCCTCTTAAGTCAAGAGTGCACTTGGGCATCACTACTTAATATAGATACATGGCTCAGATTTTGAGCAATGATATATATAATGTATAGACGGCAAGAACATATGATAATGCAAAACTTGTGAAGGTCGTCTGCAGTATCAGCATATAAAATAATAGTGCCCAATCAAAGTGACATCTTTGAATACATTCAAACTTGGAAGTCTGCAAAGGATCTGCAATAAAAACTGAAATTTATTGACCAAACCTTTGTGTGAAAACAGTACGTGTGTATTCGAGTGGGTTTGAGCATGTGTGTGTATTAGGAATCAATGATTCTTGGCCCATATACCATGATGTTGTATAGAGTGGAGCACAGGGGAGTGTTATCTGAGAATCTTTCAATAGAGCCAGTGAGTTGTTTGATGTAAAGCACTATTTGGAGCCAGTCAGGTAAAACTGATGACCGTATAAAAAGGTGAGTTTAGATTACAGGTTCTCCCGAAAGGAGTGACGCAGACAGTCGATGTGGAGCTACATTAGTAGTCCAGCCGTGTCCAGTGTAGCAGATGAAGTGTTTAATATAAATAGGAGGAAGTAAAAGTTGAATGTACTTTTCTTGGATGTATTTCACCTTTGATTATAAATAACTCCCTCCTTCGCTGAGGACCCACACAGTTATAGTTTAAGACCCGGTTAATTGTGCTGTCAGACCTGCTCAGTCAAACACATGTACGAGCCGCCTGTTCATGGTCTGGCCCTCTCGTTCCTCAGATGGCTGCTTGATTGGATGTGTCTGACAGGTAGTTAATTTTCCAGACTGAATAGTCATGGCTGTAACATTGTGGTGGGAGATTCCCCAGTCTATGGCAGTGATTAATGTTGATGCCCTGTGTGTTGTGTGTTTGTGTGCCTTTGTGTGTCTGTAACAAGAGATTTGAGCCATATAGCACTGGAAAGAGTTAGTGATGTAGGAATAGTTGAAATGTGCCTTAATTAAAGTACTTTCTAGAATTTACTTGCAGTTTACTTTTTATAAAACATATAGTCTCATATGCTTAGCAAGGCTGAATTTATTGGATCAAAAACACAGTGAAAACAATGATATTGTGAAATATATTATTCTTTCAAATAACTGTTTTCCATTTTAATGTATTTTAAAATGTAATGTATTCCTGTGATGGCAAAGCTGAATTGTTGGCATGTCATCATTAATATTTTTGTAGAAACTCTGGTGCATTTTTCAATTTTTCAGGATTGTTTGATGAATAGAAAATTCAAAATAACAGTTTTCATATGAAATATAATTTTTTGTAACAATGTTACTTTCAGTAAAAGTAAGCTTTTGAACACACACACACACAACTGTTCAAAAGTTTACTTATATATACCCTGTATATATGTAGTATATATATACTTATGTATAGTTTACTTAAAGTTTACTGTTTTAATTAATTCAGGTTCTATTTTAAAGAAATAAGTCAAACTAATATGCATCAATTTGTTTTATTGATATTCATGAAGTTCTCTAGTGGATTTCTAATTAACCTTACTACCACTGATTGCATGTTACAATCAGGAGAATTTTTATACTTATTAAACTTTGATGAAATTGAATGTCCACAATACAAATATTACTAATGACATTTGTAAAAAGTCCCCTTTGGATTTGGCTTATGAACACGTTATTAGTTAATAAGATCTTTCTCCATCATTTACTGACAAATGAGACCCTCACTATGTTATTGTTGAGTTATTACAGTAGTCCCAAAGTATCTGGACATGTAAACATGGATTTCATCCACAAAAATGGCACTTAACTGCTATTAAGAATAATTACAAAAATGGCAAAGAAGTGTTATATTTTTGTCTTCTAGTGTGATTTTCTTTTTAAGTGTGGCTGAAGTGTCCAAATAGTTTTTGGAGTCACTGTGTTGAATATAACAGTGTTAAATCTATTAATTCATCACGTCAGCAGTTTAACTTTGGTAGCCTTAGAAGACTTCATGCTCAGACTTTGTTGAAGTAACAGAGATAAAGCTTTTGAAGCAGAGCAAGAGGAAACTCTGACAGCAGACAACTCTATCAATCAGACAAGCATGAAACAAACTCTCACAGCTCTAACAACCCTTAAGTGTAGAAAGCAACACACCATGATGTTCTGATGCTGGATTAGATGTCTCACTCAGCTCTGTGAGTGTGTAATGTTCAGCCAGAGCCAGGAATATGACTCTTGAATTTTTTAGTACTAATTGTATAATGACATTATTCAGTAGTCTCTTCTGCTAGTGAATTGCTACTTTCCATGAATAGAGTACAAAACAGGCCTGAAATTGGTCATTTAATCTAACAAATGGGGAATAAAAAGAGGTGCTTAACTTTCAGAAAATATTCAATGAACTAAATATTATAATTTAAATGAGATTTTTAACTCTATTACCAAAATTCATAGAGTTTAAATCTATTATCTGTCTGATTCTGTAACTAATTAAAATCACTCGCAGGCAGTCAACACTAGCATATGGCTAAAAAAACCAAACAAAAAAAGTTTTAGATTATTTATTTAAGGCTCCAAATGATGTTTCATCTTCAGTGTCACAATTTCATGTAAAATTTTATCCATTTTTTTTTTTCTAACATGGCAATATCATGGGATTTGTGCCTCTAATGCTTTAAAAAAAAAAAAATCAGTGTACTGTAAACATGGAAAGTGCCCGCTAGCATTTTAACATAGATTGCCGAGATCTGGATCTTCTAATTGCTCTTCGGGGAGCATGAAATGATTGTGCAGTTCTCAAACCCTGACAGACTGAGACTTAATATTCCTTGAGGAAAAAAAATGGGAACACAAATGTTTTTTACAAATAAAAAAGAGCCTAGGAGCTCTATTAATATGAAAGGGTTATGCACAAAATTTGGGTTTGCAGCCATGTGTCAGTGTGTATGAGTATGTGTGCGCTTGTATGCTTTTATCTTTCTGCTGCTGGCCACACTTTGATCGTGTGTGTTGCTTCTGTAGTTTCCATCCCTGTCAGATCCTGGTTAAAGGAATCAAAGTCCGACCGAGCCAGTCATAGTGATTTGAGGCCCGCATCAGAAGGGAACACTGAGCCAAGTAATTTCTCCAACGTTTATGAAACGGATGGTTTTGGAATGCGGCCTCTTAACTCCTTGACAAGAGGATGAGGCCGCCCTTCTGTGTTTGTGAGTGTGTGTCTTACGATAGGCTGTTGTATTTACTCATCATTATTAACCAAACTGATGCCCATTTTTCCAGCAGCCATCTGGTCAAGAAAGGTGACTGTGGGCCCTGGCTCAGCTGTTTGCTGCCAACTCATGCACACACTAACACGCAAACATTTGTTTTTCTCTCACGAGTCAATTTATTGATAGAAATGCATATTTTTATTGAGCAAGGACATATAAATTGATTAAAAGTGCAGACATATACAGGTGCATCTCAATAAATTAGAATGTCGTGGAAAAGTTCATTTATTTCACTAACTCAACTCAAATTGTGAAACTCGTGTATTAAATAAATTCAGTGCACACAGACTGAAGTAGTTTAAGTCTTTGGTTCTTTTAATTGTGATGATTTTGGCTCACATTTAACAAAAACCCACCAATTCACTATCTCAACAAATTAGAATATGGTGACATGCCAATCAGCTAATCAACTCAAAACACCTGCAAAAGTTTCCTGAGCCTTCAAAATGGTCTCTCAGTTTGGTTCACTAGGCTACACAATCATGGGGAAGACTGCTGATCTGACAGTAGTCCAGAAGACAATCATTGACACCCTTCACAAGGAAGGTAAGCCACAAACATTCATCGCCAAAGAAGCTGGCTGTTCACAGAGTGCTGTATCCAAGCATGTTAACAGAAAGTTGAGTGGAAGAAAAAAGTGTGGAAGAAAAAGATCTGAGCGAACCGCAGCCTTATGAGGATTGTCAAGCAAAATCGATTCAAGAATTTGGGTGAACTTCACAAGGAATGGACTGAGGCTGGGGTCAAGAGCCACCACACACAGACGTGTCAAGGAATTTGGCTACAGTTGTAGTATTCCCCTTGTTAAGCCACTCCTGAACCACAGACAACGTCAGAGGCATCTTACCTGGGCTAAGGCAAAAAAAGAACTGGACTGTTGCCCAGTGGTCCAAAGTCCTCTTTTCAGATGAGAGCAAGTTTTGTATTTCATTTGGAAACCAAGGTCCTAGAGTCTGGAGGAAGGGTGAAGAAGCTCATAGCCCAAGTTGCTTGAAGTCCAGTGTTAAGTTTCCACAGTCTGTGATGATTTGGGGTGCAATGTCATCTGCTGGTGTTGGTCCATTGTGTTTTTTGAAAATCAGTCACTGCACCCATTTACCAAGAAATTTTGGAGCACTTCATGCTTCCTTCTGCTGACCAGCTTTTTAAAGATGCTGATTTCATTTTCCAGCAGGATTTGGCACCTGCCCACACTGCCAAAAGCACCAAAAGTTGGTTAAATGACCATGGTGTTGGTGTGCTTGACTGGCCAGCAAACTCACCAGACCTGAACCTCATAGAGAATCTATGGGGTATTGTCAAGAGGAAAATGAGAAACAAGAGACCAAAAAATGCAGATGAGCTGAAGGCCACTGTCAAAGAAACCTGGGCTTCCATACCACCTCAGCAGTGCCACAAACTGATCACCTCCATGCCACGCCGAATTGAGGCAGTAATTAAAGCAAAAGGAGCCCCTACCAAGTATTGAATACATATAAAGTAAATGAACATACTTTCCAGAAGGCCAACAATTCACTAAAAATGTTTTTTTTTATTATTGATCTTATGAAGTATTCTAATTTGTTGAGATAGTGAATTGGTGGGTTTTTGTTAAATGTGAGCCAAAATCATCACAATTAAAAGAACCAAAGACTTAAACTACTTCAGTCTGTGTGCATTGAATTTATTTAATACACGAGTTTCACAATTTGAGTTGAATTACTGAAATAAATGAACTTTTCCACAACATTCTAATTTATTGAGATGCACCTGTATGTGATCCTGGACCACAAAACCAATCTTAAGTGTCAGTTTTTTGAAATTGAGATTTATACATCATCTGAAAGCTGAATAAATAAGCTTTCATTGATGTATGGTTTATTAGGGTAGGACAATATTTGGCTGAGATACAACTATTTGAAAATCTGGAATCTGAGGGTGCAAAACAATCAAATTATTGAGAAAATCGCCTTTAAAGTTGTCCAAATTGAGTTTTTAGCAATGCATATTACTAATCAAAAACTAAGTTTTGATATATTTACATAAGGAAATTTACAGAATATCTTCATGGAACATGATCTTTACTTAATATCCTAATGGTTTTTGGCATAAAAGAAAACTCGATAATTTTGACCCATACAATGTATTTTTGTCTATTGCTACAAATATACCCAAGCTGCTTAAGACTGGTTTTGTGGTCCAGGGTCATATATAATATTTCAAAAGATTTCTATTTCAAATTAATGCTGTTATTTTGAATTTTGTTTTCATCTACCCTGAAACAAAATATATCACGGTTTCCAAAAAAATATTTACTCATTTTCAACATTAACAATAAATGTTTCTTGAGCAGCAAATTAGCATGTTAGAATGATTTCTGAAGGATCATGTGACTGATGTAATGGCTGTTGAAAATTCAGCTTTGCATCACAGGAATAAATTACATTTTAAAATACATTACAATAGACAAGAGCTATATTGAATCAAAATAATATTTTACAATATAACTGTTTTTACTGTATTTTTGATCAAATAAATGCAGGCTTGGTTAGCAAATTTTGAATGGTAGTGTAGTGTAAATAGTAAATACTTCCATATTTTTTAGATTTTCATAAAGACATTTAGGCTACATTCACACTGCAGCAAAATGTGGCCAAATCAGATTTTCTGCTTATGTGACCTTTTTTGTCATGACGGTGTGAACACCACAAACCACATGGATTCCGATATTTTTGATTCTGATTTGGGCTACTTCCATATTTAGTCCTAAATCTGATTAAGGTCAGATGTTTTGCAATGCGACCTCAATCTAAAATGTCATATCAGAATTCATGCAAATATTATGTCACTCTAGATTGTCATTCATCATAATTCTGCGCTGATGGGAGTCACTCCAGAGATTTTACATATTGGTAGTCTTTAATCACTCTGACAGTTGCAAAGGTAGTCAGTGGAGAGACAGTGAGGTGTTGAGCTCATAAGTTTTACAGTGACATATCTACACAAGCTAAACTTACGGGGTTGTACTGTAAATATTTAAAAACTTTTCTCTCTTTCTCCTCATCTTTGTCCTCATCACCTGCTCACATTTACTTGGCAGTCTAAATTGACATATCATAGACCTTTAAAAACTCTATATTATAGATCAACCCAAACCCTGATAGAAAATGTTTGACATATTTAGAATAAAAATGTATTCATTTGATTTATCATTTTAGTTGAACTGAGGACATTTTCATGTGATATCAGATCTAGTTGACATACCATAACAAAACCCACACACACCAGCAGTTATTCCTTCAGTCTTTTACCTTAAGATAACAGGTGCTGTTTTCGTCTTGGGCATCTAGTGCTCTGTTAAATGTGATAGAGCCAGTACAGCTTTTATCTTTTCATTCAAAGGTAAAAACCAATAGAATAACTGAAAGAGATGAGAACAACTGAGAGACTGTGGGAGCCAAGATAAAAATACACCCCAGAGACGTGGGATATTTAATCGTGACCTAAATCTGTGTAGGTGAATGTTGTGGTCAATTCTTTTTCAAACCATAACTCAAGAAGATACTTATACCAGAACACTAACTTTTGACAGGCTGACTCTTCAAAATCAAATATTTTCCAATATTGTCAGACTTCACTGCCAGTCCGTTTCAAATATACCTTGTCTTTTGATGCATTGTATTGATTTTGGTAATGTGAAGTTCACTAATGTGTCTTGAGAAGATCAATCCACTGTTCTTTTCTCACTTCTCCATCACTGACATTCTTTTTTCTGCTCTCAGGTATCAGACAGGTGTGATTATGTCTACGTGAATGGCAAAGAGATGAGGGGACGGGTCCGAATGCTGCTGAACTTCACGTATGGTTACCTGAGGGCCCAACTGGCGGTGAAGGTCTGGATTCCCAAACTGCCTCTGCACATCGAAGTTTCAGATACTGAACTCAGTCAGATCAAGGGCTGGAGGATTCCTGTAAACAGTAACGCCCAGAGGTACGAACCTTTGTGTTGGATTCTGAGAATATTGAGTGATCTGTAGATCCGAGCTGAATCTGCATGCTCAGTGAAAACTCAGCAGATTTCCACAGAATTCAAACACTTGTCACTCACAAAGTTCAACACATCTCAACCCATAGCCAGGATTCAACCAGGGGCTGTGAATGTACATCAGGTGGTCTCTGTGTGTGTGTGTGTGTGTGTGTGTGTGTGTACCTGTTTTTCTATTCAGGTGGGGACTTAAACCTGAATACACACAAACTCATGGGGACTCGTGTCACGGTGGGGACCTAAATTGAGGTCCCCACGGGTAAAGAAGCTTATAAATCACACAGAATGAAGTTTTTTGAAAATCTAAAAATGCAAAAAGTCTCCTGTGAGGGCTAAGATTAGGTGTAGGGTTGGTGTAGGGCAATAGAATATATGGTCTGTATAAGTAGAAAAACCATTACGCCTATGGAAGTCCCTACAAGGATAGCGAAACAACTGTGTGTGTGTGTGTGTGTGTGTGTGTGTGTGTGTGTGTGTGTGTGTGTGTGTGTATTGAACAGTGACACTTGCTGGTCTTTAAAGGTTCATTCTGTACTGACCGGTCTTCAGTTATCAAACAGAACAGAATTAAGCAGTTATATTATCAAATTGAACAAATGCGTTAAAGGGATATTTCAAGGGATAGTTCAAAATTGAAAATTCTGTCATGATTTTCTCACCCACGTCATTTCAAATCCATAAGACTTCATTCATTTTCAAAACAAAAATGGAAGATATTTGTAATGATACCAGAGAGATTTGTGTCCCTCCATTAAAAGTCCATTCCACCAAAATTTTAATGCTTCAAAAAGTTCATAGAGACATCATAAAGTAATCCATATGAATCGAGTGGTTTAATCGAAGTCTTCTGAAGAGAAAGGGTCGCTTTATATGATGAACAGATTTAATTTAGGTTTGATTTCACATATAAAAAATGGAAAATGGAAGCTCAACTGTACTTGCTTGGATTATGAGGACAAACCTCAATGGTTGTTGTTCATCACACAAGCACTTTTAAACTTTGATTTTATGATGCGGAATAGACATTCAAATGAGGGACAGAAATCTATCAGTTTTCATTAAAAATATAGGTAACATTTTACTTAAAGCCTTTGTGCATTATAAAGGGTTATTAAGGGGTATAATGCATTATAATTATTCATAATGGGCGTTGTAATACATTATATCTTGTCGTAAATAATTATAACCGAATTTAAAATGCATAGTGTAAGAAGGAATTGATAAGTGTTATAATGCATTAACTCTAGTTACAATTATTCATGAGATTGTACAATGCATTACAAGGCATAATTAATGCATTAAAACTTATTTTACAATCCATTATTCATAAAGGCCTTAAGTAAAGTGTTACCAAAATATCTTCTTTGGAGTTTTCAAGATGAATGAATGCCTTGTGGATTTAGAACAACATGAGTGTGAGTAAATATCGGCACAATTTTCATTTTTGAGTAAACTATCCAAAAATGGAATTATATCTTTATCATTTTTTTACCAGTGTTAAATTGAATGGTGTATGGTAAAATATTAACTTTGGCAGCCCTAAAAATGTATTTAAATAAATAAGTAAGTAAATTAACGTAGTTCATTTATTCTATATTTTTGGTTGGGAAAAGCAAAAACCTTTTATAACATCAGTGGTTTCATCTGTTTCTGTGATCAGCTAATAAATATTGACAGCTCTATAAACGCAGAGGCTGAAAATCCTGCAGTTAGAAACTTAAAAGGAAAAAAATTAAGAAAATGCTGCAGTGATTGTTTTAAATATGTGAATATGGCACAGAAAAGGAGATGTCTATCCCTAGCGAGCACATGAAACTTTCAAAATAATCAGATATATGAAGACAAATCACAAGAATTTTCAGCATAATCCCGCAGAGTATGTTTCAGGATAAAAAAAACATTTAGAAAAAAAAAAAAAAAAAAAGAAGAAGTTAAAACTTTAAAGTGAAAATGCACTAATCCTTATATTGATTTATACTGTGAGTGGTGAAGTGGAGGAATGTGAGAAGCCCCACACAATCACAGAGAAACAGATCTTACCAGCAGCTCTGGATTGTGAAACCACTAAACAAACTCTCTGTCGGGTAGTACAGTAATGCCGTGAATCCATGATAGGACAATGGACGTGATACCAAAGGATGTAATGGGCCTCCTCCTTGGCTTAGAATCAAATAATGTTATGATACATCTCACACCTGGTTGGTTTGTTGCACTTGGAGCTTTTTCTAGAAAGCTTTCTAATGGGGAAAATAAATGTGAATTCCAGAGTAGACACTGTTTCATTAACAGCCATCATATAATGCTTATAGATCAAGTTCATTATTCACAGTTCACATTACCTTTCATACCTGAGTATGAAAATATATGAATCAAACCTTTGGCATTCCTAATTATAAATTTGCATTATTTTAAGCAATATACAGCCTATTTGGGGTTGTTACCATGTTAAAGAGAAAAACTAGCTTTTGGGGGTCCCTGGATTGGTTAAAAGTCTGTGAATCTGTAAAAGTAGGAAATCCGTGAGTTATGAAACAGCCACATTACAGGGGGTTGATCATTTTAAACCTATTGGAAATGCTCCTGGCTGCAGTTTCCCAGCATGCACCTTTAATATTTTGTCATCATTCAAAACTGAAGTATGGGGATACATTTCACCTCTCTCCCACAAGGAACCACTTGGGCTTGTGAATTCAAAATAGAATAAAGTCAATATATACGATTTCCTGCAGGCATGGAGGCAGTTTCCTCTATGTCTCCATTTCTGTATGTCCCATGTGGCACAATGATTCACGACGTGTGTGAGAAGCTGAGAATACAGAATTTAAAATATGAAGCTCTTCATAGGTGAAATTTCAAGTTCCCAATGGGTTGCTCTGTGTGTGCATGTAGCTTCATGGATTGTGAATCCAGACTCCAGGAGTCTGAGGGAAGCTCTTGAGACATTTACAATACAGATTCATTGAGAGTTTGAGCAAAGCCAGATGGGAGATCCCATACATTGTGCAGTGGCATTCCTTCCCAAACTTCTCTGCTCAACTTTTCGACAACATAAGTGAAGTACCTGACATGTATACTGTTGGTTTTACTTTGAAAAAGTACATAGGCAAAATAGGCAGTTCAGCAGACTGACAGAGTACTGGGAGGAAGAGTGTGGTGACAGCGATCTGTTTAGTTCTGCAAAATCTCTTATTTAAAAAGATGTCACTATTTAGACCTGACATTTTCGCAGTGCAAGACCCCCAAACCAGGTAACGGAGGCCTTTGACCCAATGTGACAGCCCCCTTATGACATCACTACTTGTGGACACGGTTTGCACACACTGGATTATCAGTACACCAAAGTAACTCTTGGCATTCTGGTTTGTTAGATTTAAGATTGTGTTTTCATAATAGTTCATTGTGTGGTTTATTTATGGATATGCAATGTAAAGCTGTTTACTGCTAATGAGTTGCTCCATATGTACACAGAATGAATATTAGGTGCTAATTGTTTTATACCTCTTTCTTTGTTTTTACATCAACCTGTTTGTATGCATTTTGATTTGTGTGTGTTTCTAACATTAAAATTAGAAGAAGGGTTTGTGCATGTAACTCTACATAAACAACCCTTATATTAAAGGTCAGGCACAATTAAAGCTGAAGTGTATGTTTTTAATGGCAAAGATTTTCTCTTAATTTAATTTGCAGAGAAAATGCAAAGTAATTTGCAAAATAAGCTTATTATAGTTTGATTTAACACTCAGAAAAGTGTGAAGGAGCGGTCACCTTTACCATTGTTTGCCAAAGGTGAAATCCAGTCATTTTAATGACAATTTACTTGAAACTGAAAGATTTCCACTTGCAGATTTCGCATTCAGATTGGTCATTGCTTGTTTTGAAAGTGACTTGTGTAAATGGTGCTTCATACTTTGCTACACTGTTGACAACAGACAATGGTTGTTTTTTTATCTACAAAATTTCACTGAATTTGGCCAGTGTGACCATACTATAGCACTGTGTCTCTATGATGTTATTTGTTTGATATCGTGGTTTGTATAGTTCTGTTTGTTTTGAGAATGATGACCATTCTGACAATGTAACAGCTCAACCAATGGTATGAGTTTGAGGTGGGGCTATAAGTTTGATTGTCCAATCACAAGTAAGGGGAGGGAAGCCTGTTTAAAGTAAATATTGTTTACACACTTCAGCTTTAAAAGGAGTTTATTAAATTTTATAGAATCAAGCCTACCTGGTCTCATGACGAAAACATACCTCTGGGAACTTTTTTGCAAGACGCGAAATACGTACCAATAAGTACATATCACTGCAGTTTCCAACAGAAATGAACAATAGAGGAGGTAAAACAGCATGCACTTGTAATCTTTTTCATACACAGTTATGATTACAGCTTCATATGTTTGATTGGTAGCTCAGCCTGCACGAAATTGAACTTAGGATGTGGAATCCTTGGGTACGAATCCCATCAAAACATGACTCACAATGAAAGAGCTGAAAGATGAGAGATCGAAAAACAAGCTAAAACGGCATGCTTGCGATTGTGTTTTTACGACACACAAAACGTCACGGAGCATTAGACTTATAGCGCCACTCAACGGACATTTCAATTCAGAACTGTGGTGACATCTGCAAAACCAACATCACATAAAACGTACCATATGTACGTTCATCTGTTCCAGGGGAATAAAACCGAACACTCTTTTAGTGCCACCCAGTGGACATTTCACATCGAATATGTCACGAAACGTACATGGTAGTGCATATTTCACATTTTCTGAAAAAGTTCCCAGAGGTACGTTTTCATCATGAGACCAGGTTGAATCAAGCTGTTTGTTTCAACTCACTAAATATCCCAGAAGAACATCACATTATACTATAAAACTAAATAGATTTATGTATCACTAGTTTTGAATATAAAATGTATTATTCATTTTGATTTTTATTTTGATTTCATCTTCTATAGTTATAACTGTGTGATTCTTTTCAATGCCAAACATCACTGTTATTACTGCATTATTATTCTCCTGCCCATCATGTTGATTCCTGTAGTTATAACTACAAATAATTCAATAAATTGTTGACTTCCATTGAAAACTCATATGATACCTCACCCATATCTAATGATCTGAATATCATAGAAACTTAAGAGTGTGCTCTTTTAATTTGGAGCAGCAAGTAACTAACTAATGCAAATATAGAGAAAGTTCTCCAAGTAAAAATATAGATCTTTTTTTTTTGCTGGTACCTTGTAATGGTAATGTGTTTTGTGTATTTGGCATCTATTGTAAAGTCCTGCACTGATTTGAAATCTCTATTGAAATTAAGTGAATGTAATCAGTATGATTTTTGGACAACAGTAGTTAAGCTGGACTTAAATGAGACAAGTGAGCAAGCCCTACACCAGCAGGATCTTCATAGATCTGTGTCTCCGGTAGTGGGAGGTTGTCTGTCAGTGTGGATCGAGTGGACTCTAATGAGGGGCTCGATTGCCGCCCTCCTGACAGCCTCAATCTCAGAGAGCACTAACAAGATGGCCACCTGATGCAATCATATTCTGATTCAGTGACAGAGCCCCAAAGTCCATCCTAATGTCGCAGTCTTGTGGCAATAATGCACATTGCAGTGGTGACACCTTAAGAACCCACTCACTCATGTTATAGTATTCATCGCACTAGTTACTTCAGCAGCACCCACACGCTGCTTGGTGTCAAAAGTTCAGTCAAACTTAGATTTAAAAACAATAATTTAAAATGGGTGATTAAATTTACACAATTTTTGAAGGGCTACAGTGCATGAATATTAATTAGGCCATGCTGACATGGCTAGGTAACAGGGTTGGAAACATTTCACTTAATGTTTAATGGCCTGGCCGATGAATGTCAACTACCTGCAGTTTGAGGAAGAGTTTAAATTGTATAATATCCCATTACATGATCACAATTAAACATTTTTGAACGCCACTGCCTTAATATGGAGTCACATTTACCATTGTTTGGTGCATTTTCATACGTAAAAGTCAACCATTCAATAGGAATCAAAGCAATTGGGAATTTAATGTGAAGGCAAAAGATTTCCCCTCACAGATTTTGCAACAGGTTGGTAACACAGATTCGCAAAAATCTGCTTGGTTTGAAAGTGACTCAAATTATATACTAATAAGCAAATGAATGAATAGAAGCCATTAAAATTATATATTTTTATCAATTGTCTTTTTTTGCCTTTGTGCAGGACGGTAGGAGATTGACAGGAAATGTCTGATCCAAATCACAATGTCATATGTCTTGTTCTGATAATGTAATATATAATTTAAAAGATATGAATGAACATATTTTGACAGAAATATGAAAAAATACTATGGAATTTAAAGGCTACAGTCAACTGTTTGACAGAGGAAAGAAATTATTGCAGGTTGGGAACAATATGAGAGTGAGTAAATGATGACAGAATTTTAATTTTGTGTGAACTACTCCTTTAAAAAAGTTCAGCCAATGAAGTTTTTGAAAACAAATATGTATTTTAATTTCATATCAGCTGACTAAGTCTGGTTTAGAGCCTCCACCTGGTTTTTGAGCTCCTGGTTAGTGCTAATTGTGTTCTTGTTAGCAAAGGTTGTTTTGAGGTATCAGGACATGAAATTTGTTGAATCTTACCCAAATGACTCCATCTCCACATGTACCCTCTAAAACGCATGCTGTTAAATGAAGGACTTCATCGTCAGCACATCACGACTAATTAGCCTGCCTCCGCTAGCCACGCTCACCTAGAGCTACAGAAAGTCAAGGGCCTCTGTCAGCAGTTTATGAACATGTGTTCGGCGGCCCAGACGCTCATTAGCCAGCGCTAGAGTTGGCTCTCACAGCTGCAGTCCGGTCTACACAGCGCATGCCAAAGTACATTCATCTTTCCTGTGATTATCACAATGTGAACATGTTTAGCAAGGATGAACAAGCATGTTAAAAACAGCAAAGTCACCTTACCTTTGTTTTACTTGACCCGGAGACATTTTTCATGCAAGAGAGGAGAAAATGTCAATATTGGCTCATCTTCTCAAAATATGGCAGAGGAGCATGTGTGTTTTGCATTCACCACTGATTTCCCTCTCCACACATTCTCGTTTATATTTATCGTGGCATAACAGGCATGACCTTGCTGATGTAACAGCATTACGGTTTGGTGCTAGTGGGCACTGATGATCCATTTGTTTACTGCTATATGTGTGTATGTGAGAGAGAATCACAAGGCTCTTTGTCCTCTGTCAAATGCGCTGCCAGTTGATCCGTGTAGTGCGAGAGAGAGAAACTGACCCGAGAGAGCGTTTTTGTGCTCGTGCCAATCCTGTAGTTTGTAGAGTGCCAGGCTGGCCCGCACTTTACGGCCTAGTGTTAACAGTGTTCTCTCAACACCAGGCAGGCATGATAAAGTCTGACCGCTGGGAACTGACCACTGCTGGACAGAGCAGTGTTCAAATCATTTTGCATATGTTCTTGTTCTTAACTAGCCAATGAATGTTGACTAACTGGAGTTTGAGGAAAAAATAAATGAATAAATAAATAAAATGTAAAATGTCTCCAAAAGGTATATGGACCTGGAAGTCATAATTATAGCAGGTTTTGAATGTCACTTCCTTGAAAAGTGCAGTCAAATTCATTATTGTTCGGCACATCAGGGTTATTATTGTTAACTAAAACTAAACCCTTAAAAAAATGTGGTCACTTTATTTTAAGGTCCAATTCTCGCTATTAACAAACCATTATGACTTTTGCCTCAATAAACTCCTAATTTTCTGCTTAATAATAGTTAGTAAGGTCTTTGTTAAATTTAGGTATTGGGGATTAGGGATATAGAATATGGTCATGCAGAATATGTGCTAATAAGTACTAATAAACAACCAATATGTTACTAATAGGCCTGTTAATAAGCAACTAGTTAATAGTGAGAATTGGTCCCTATACTAAAGTATTACCAAAAATGCCATTACTTGAAATAAAATGAACATTAATTGAAATAAAAATCAAGTATTTGAACTAGTTTTTCATTTTCGTTTAGTTTAAGTTGAAGTACAAAAATGAAAACTAAATTAACTAAAAAAAATAAATAAATAAATAAACCTTTATAAAAAATGATATAGACATATTAAAAAAATAATAAAATGGCAAAAAACACATAATTAGTAAAACAGAAACTATAAAATTAATATAGGTATAGAAAAATATAAAGAAAAATCTAATTCAAAAATTAACAAAACTATCATTTTTACAAGCATAACAAAATATCAAACCAAGTGCAATCTTATTATATCTTATATAATAAATATATAAGAATAGCACAAACATACTTTTCATTAAGGCTTTTTAACAGGGTTTGTTAATATTAGTTAATTGGGTTTCATGAACAAACAATGAACAACATTTTCATAGCATTTATTAATGTAGGCTTATTTATAAATATATTATTGCTCATTGGTAATTTGTGTTAGTTCATGTTAATGTAAACTTTTTTGGAGTTTGTAGTCACAAGCAGTAAGGGTCTGAAGAAATGTATTGTTTAATTTTCTCCTCAATGTACTAGTAAAAGTCAACAGACATTTTAATCAAGTAAAGTAGAAATATTGCAAAACTGTACTTAAATACAGTAATAAAGTATTTTTTGTAAGTACTCTGTTACTAATATACCTCAAAAGGGTATGAATCAGATCTGGCAGTCATAAATTAGAATTATTACTGCTGGATTTGCAGTATTTCTTGAGTGCAATGAACAAAATCACTAAAATGTGTTATATATTCAACAAATATGTATTGTGTGTGTGTGTGTGGTAAGAGAGAGAAATAATTAATGAGGTGGAACAAAACAATTGTTCTGCTTGTGAGTGGAGGATTTTTTCATGCTGTAATTGTTGTATGTGATCGCATTATGAATTGGGTTCAATTACAGTGCTGGGAAAGTCAATCTGCCACAATAACATACCTACACGAACTGTAATCTGAACCAGAGGACCCACGCACACACACACTCACACTCACACACACACACACACACACACACACACACACCCACCTTCCTCGTAGATAGCCAGAAATCAATTTAATGCAATCTCTTTCAATCTTTAAACACAACATAGAGATTTTCTTTCAGTGAATTTTTGTTTTTGCTATACCACTCAAAAACCATCTAAAGAAGACTATGACCTTTACTTTAATTTTTCACCCATAGACAATGCACATGGGTACAAATAAACATTCATGAAATGATTTTGACTGGAATACTTGAACTGATGTTTGATTACTAAAGCACATTAAGC
Source organism: Spinibarbus caldwelli (assembly GCA_039654775.1). Lineage (NCBI taxonomy): Eukaryota > Metazoa > Chordata > Actinopteri > Cypriniformes > Cyprinidae > Spinibarbus > Spinibarbus caldwelli. The sequence continues at coordinate 10,397,626 of CM077249.1, read as the reverse complement.
TGTCTTCAAATATGAATGTGTTCTTTGTGAATCTCTTTAGCTTATTCTAGTGGCCTCTAATATTAAACCTAGTCTTGAATGAAAGCGAAAGCTTCATTGTATTTCCAGCTCTTTTTGTAAATGTCACTCAGTAGTAGAGCAGAGTAGAGTATTTAATAAAACTGATATGCTTAATTAGCTTCCCTTGATTGGGTACATCAGCCTAATGAAGCTTAATTTAGGCGTGTCAACAAACAGTTATTTCTGTTTAAAAAAAAAGGTTGTTTTGTGAAACGTTTCATAAAAAATATTTCATGTAACCTTTGACGAATTTAGCAAAACATGATTGGGTAATAAATATGCTGAAGTTTATAAAAAATGATGACTTGGTCTTAGTACAGATTTAAACTTTTATCCTTGCCATTCCCAGGTCAACGCGGGACAGTGAAGATGACGATGATGAAGAGCGGAAAGGAAAGACGTGTACTCTACAGTACCAGAGGGCCATGGTGCGTGTGCTCACACATTTTGTGGCTGAATCATCAGAGACGCGAGGTCAGGTGGCCCACATGCTGGGCAGTGATTGGCAGGTGGATATTACGGAGTTAGTCTGGGACTTCCTGAAGGTAGAGAATCCACGAATCGCTAGGCTGAGAGAGGGACGTGTTTTGGAGGGCATGGACACAGGCATGACCAGCATTCAGGTATATGTATTTTCAATATTTTATTTTTTTTATTTTTTTTTTAACCTTTATTTAACCAGAAAAGACTCTCTAAGATTAAAAATCTCTTTCACAGGAGTGACCTGGCCAAAATGGGCAGCAATACAATAAGTTTCATCACAGACTTACACAGTACAAGCAAACTAAAAACACTTAAAACAATTACATTTCACTGAGTCATCTTCCATTTGCCCGATAACTATTTTAAAATGGTCCAAAGACCGTAAATTTTGTCATTTCAATTTCAACTGAAGAATATTCCAGTCAGACGGAGCTGCATACATAAAAGCCTTCTTGCCTAGTTCAGATTGAACAAAAGGAACAGAGAGAGTATAACAATTTTGCGAACGAAGGAAATATTTCTCAACAATTTTCAGTTGTATAAGACAGCAAAGATACGAAGGCAACATCCCCAAGATGGCTTTATAAAGAATTAAATACCAGTGCGTTTTTCTCCTTATAGACAAAGAGGACCAACCCAGTCTGTTATTCAAGGTACAATGATGTGTTGAGGGTTTACAATCTGATATAAATCTTAGAGCACCATGATAAACAGCATCTAAAGTAGAAAGAAGATATGATGGTGCAAACTGATACACTGCGTCGCCATAATCCAGTACAGATAAAAAAGTAGCAGAAACTAATTTCTTTCTTGCATTAAATGAAAAACAAAACGTGTTCCTAAAATAATACCCAAGCTTAATTTTCAGTTTTTTCTTCAGTTGAGTAATACGAGAGCTAAAAGATAGAACATCGTCAACAATGTTGCCAAGATATTTGTACTCTTTTACTAATTCAATCACGGTACCTTGTAGGGTCTGAAGAGAGATTAAATTACTTTCAGATTTTTTTGAACCTGAAAATAACATATATTTGGTTTATCAGCATTCAGAACAAGTTTTAAATTGTAAAGCCGTGATTGAATGACATCAAAGGCTGACTGAAGCTTATACATGGCTTGCTGCCCAGAAGAAGCACTACAGTACATGACAGTATCATCAGCATAAAAATGAAAGTTGGCATCCTGAATGTCATAATCAAGACTATTTATATAACGGTAAATAAAAGGCGCCCCAGCACAGATCCTTGGGGAACACCTTTAGCAGTCTCCAATGAATCAGATAGTTTACTTTCAATTTGTACACATTGAGTTCTTCCACTTAAATATTTTTTTAACCAAGGAATAACATGACTTGATAAACCAACGCTCTTCAATCTATGCTGCAATATTTCATGATCCACTGTGTCGAAAGCCTTAGATAAATCAATAAAAAGGGAGGCACAAAAATCACCGTTATCAATCGATCCCACAATATCATTTAGAACTTTCAAAACAGCTGTTGTAGTACTATGTTTTTTGCAAAACCCAGATTGATTAATAGAAAACATTTTGTTTGCATTCAAATAACATGTCAACTGTTCACTGATAAGGCTTTCTAAGATCTTTGATAAAACACAGAGCTTTGAAATTGGTCTGTAATTATCTAACACAGCAGGATCTCCCCCTTTTAACAGAGGAAAAACAAAAGCTGATTTCCAATTTTTCAAAATGACACTGGTATTTAATGAAAGATTAAAAATGTAAGTTAAAGGTGATGTAATAATATCTGCAGCTAATTTCAAATATACAGGTTCCACACAATCAGGGCCTGGTGATTTACAGGTGCATCTCAATAAATTAGAATGTCATGGAAAAGTTCATTTATTTCAGTAATTCAACTCAAATTGTGAAACTCCTGTATTAAATAAATTCAATGCACACAGACTGAAGTAGTTTAAGTCTTTGGTTCTTTTAATTGTGATGATTTTGGCTCACATTTAACAAAAACCCACCAATTCTCAACAAATTAGAATACTTCATAAGACCAATAAAAAAAATAAAAAAAAATAAAAAAAATAAACATTTTTAGTGAATTGTTGGCCTTCTGGAAAGTATGTTCATTTACTCTATATGTACTCAATACTTGGTAGGGGCTCCTTTTGCTTTAATTACTGCCTCAATTCGGCGTGGCATGGAGGTGATCAGTTTGTGGCACTGCTGAGGTGGTATGGAAGCCCAGGTTTCTTTGACAGTGGCCTTCAGCTCATCTACATTTTTTGGTCTCTTGTTTCTCATTTTCCTCTTGACAATACCCCATAGATTATCTATGGGGTTCAGGTCTGGTGAGTTTGCTGGCCAGTCAAGCACACCAACACCATGGTCATTTAACCAACTTTTGGTGCTTTTGGCAGTGTGGGAAGGTGCCAAATCCTGCTGGAAAATGAAATCAGCATCTTTAAAAAGCTGGTCAGCAGAAGGAAGCATGAAGTGCTCCAAAATTTCTTGGTAAACGGGTGCAGTGACTTTGGTTTTCAAAAACACAATGGACCAACACCAGCAGATGACATTGCACCCCAAATCATCACAGACTGTGGAAACTTAACACTGGACTTCAAGCAACTTGGGCTATGAGCTTCTCCACCCTTCCTCCAGACTCTAGGACCTTGGTTTCCAAATGAAATACAAAACTTGCTCTCATGTGAAAAGAGGACTTTGGACCACTGGGCAACAGTCCAGTTCTTCTTCTCCTTAGCTCAGGTAAGACGCCTCTGACGTTGTCTGTGGTTCAGGAGTGGCTTAACAAGAGGAATACGACAACTGTAGCCAAATTCTTTGACACGTCTGTGTGTGGTGGCTCTTGATGCCTTGACCCCAGCCTCAGTCCATTCCTTGTGAAGTTCACCCAAATTCTTGAATCGATTTTGCTTGACAATCCTCATTGTTCTGCAGTTTTCTCGGTTGGTTGTGCATCTTTTTCTTCCACACGTTTTCCTTCCACTCAACTTTCTGTTAACATGCTTGGATACAGCACTCTGTGAACAGCCAGCTTCTTTGGCAATGAATGTTTGTGGCTTACCCTCCTTGTGAAGGGTGTCAATGATTGTCTTCTGGACAACTATCAGATCAGCAGTCTTCCCCATGATTGTGTAGCCTAGTGAACTAAACTGAGAGACCATTTTGAAGGCTCAGGAAACTTTTGCAGGTGTTTTGAGTTGATTAGCTGATTGGCATGTCACCATATTCTAATTTGTTGAGATAGTGAATTGGTGGGTTTTTGTTAAATGTGAGCCAAAATCATCACAATTAAAAGAACCAAAGACTTAAACTACTTCAGTCTGTGTGCACTGAATTTATTTAATACACGAGTTTCACAATTTGAGTTGAATTACTGAAATAAATGAACTTTTCCACGACATTCTAATTTATTGAGATGCACCTGTATGTCAAGCAGTCTGAGTGCTTTATAAACATCAGAACTCTTGATTTGTTTAAACTCCTCCTTTTTTAAGTGTCAACCCTATGTCTGCCAATTCAAAGTCAACACGTCTCTTAAATTATTATTTGTAAAAGATATTTTTATACTGAAAAATACACTTGCACTAATGTGTATTCAGGGTGTGAGGAAAATGTTTGTACTTTTTATTTGATGGCTATGCCAAATTACATTTTTAGCATGATTTTTCACCCAAAAATGAAACTTTTCTCACCTTCAGGCTATCGAAAATGTAGTTTGTTCTTCATTGGAACAGATTTGGAGAAATTTAGCATTACATCACTTGTCCACCAATGGATCCTCTGCAGTAAATGGGTGCCGTCAGAATGAGAGTCCAAACAGCTGATAAAAACATCACAATATTCTACAAGTCATTCACATGACTCCAGTCCATCAATTAATGTCTTGTGTAGTGAAAAGCTGTGTGTTTATAATAAACAAATCCATTCAGACATTTTAACTTTATACTGTTGTCAAAATATGAGTCCATAATAACTCTTTCTTCAGTGAAAAAGTCCATCCCCTGTTGTCCTCTCACATCAAAATCCACCAACATGTTTGTTTAGAATTGTTTTGACTAGTTAAATGGTGCTTGATCTGTGCATATTTCTCTCCTGATTTAGAGAACACTGCTTTTTGACTGGAGAAAGCAATATTATGGATTAGAGGACTCTCATTTTAGCTGGAAGTAACAGTTTGAAGTTAAAAATGTCTTATTGATGGATTTTTTTTATTACAAACGTAATATTTTGCTTCACAAGATGTTAATTTGAGTCATGTGGACTTGACTGGAGTTGTGAGTATTACTTGTAGATTATTATGATGTTTTTATCAACTGTTTGGACTCTCATTCTGACGGCACCCATTTGTATTTATTTAATAGGGACAGTGCTCATTAATCAACAGTAAAATACTGTAAATAAGCCAGAGTTAGCCCCAATGGCTAATTTTCATCTGTTGCCCCCTACCAGATTTTAAAAAGCCAACCTAAAAATCTGAAACACAATAAGTTATCACACATAAATATGCAATAACATTTACAATTACATACAATAACACTACTAAAGATAATAATGGCAGTATCATAAAAAAATACACGATTACAAGTATGATTTGCTTTTAACCATTTCTTTAATTTATATTTAAATGTTGAATAATTTGTACTACTACTTAATTCAGTTGGTAGAGTATTCCAATAGTTAATGGCTCTAACTGAAAAGACCATTCGCTGCAGAGGAGCCACTGGTGAGCAAGTGATGTAATGCTAAATTTCTCCAAATCTGTTCTGATGAAATAAATAAATAAATAAATAATTTTACATCTTAGATGACCTGAGAGTGAGTACACTGTCAGAAAAATTACAATTTTGGAGTGAACTATTTCTTTTAATTGAAGCTTTTCATATAGAAGTTTTTTTTTTTCAAAACATGATTTTTTTTTCTTGAAAATGGTAGGTTTTTAAAACCACATGAAACCAACATGAATACAAAAAGTACATTTCTAAGGACTTGTCACATTTTAAAATAGATTTTTTCTTTTCTTTGTCATTGACTCGTTCTGTATATCAAGTATCATCACTGTACCGTGGTACTCCCAGTGTACTTTTTGTGCAAGGCTGAACACAGCCAATACTAAGATGTTACCTTTTCCGCAGCTCACTTTTCTTCAGTAAAGTGGGCTGATATTGCAGCATACATGTGTCTGAGGAGGTGTTAGTCATCTGGATTTATTTTGTTTTTCCTGTCTGCTTTGAGACCAGATACCTAATATGTGCTCATCTGCAGTGAAAGTGTGGGCAGGCAAGAGACTGTCTGTAACACCTTTTTATTGCATCAATCACTAGACGGGTTTACAGCTCTGTGTTTTTGATATTTCTCCCTGTAATTGGAGGTAATCCCTGTGGGCAGTGCTGTCTTCACCAACCCAGATTGCTTATGATGCTTGTATTTAATAATGTGCTTTTGTGTGTATGCTCTGCTCTAGGTTCTGTCCCCGCTGTCAGACTCCATCCTGGCAGAGAAGACAGTGAGAGTTGTGGATGATCGAGTGACCATCACTGAACTGGGCCTGCAGTTGGTCAGTGGTCTCACACTCAATCTGCAACTAAGCACAGGAAGTAACCGAGCCATCAGCGCCACAGCAACAACGCAGGAAGTGCTAAGCAATCCTAAACAGGTAATGTCACAGCAAAAAAAAAAAAAAAAAACCCAGAATATTCACTTTTTCCTGAACAACCAATGAGTGGCCGCTACTTAACCCTTTTAATCGATCACTCACATAGAAATAACATGCAACAGGATGAACCAGAGTAAACGATGGCCTGGACAAGAGCTTTTGTTAATGTAAAACATCTTTTAACTCATTTTAAAACAATACTCCTGTGTCTGTCCTAGGATTCCTTTGTTTCATCGTAAAATTCAATCATCTTTACTCTCTTGGAAAACCATTTGGTGTGCGTTTCTCTGGAAAATACTCCCAAGAAAATGCTCCACTTGCATTCACTAACAGTAGTCCATTATATAACGACCTCTTTGAAATGCACCGCAATTCCCTCTTTCTATAACAGCCTATTAAGGAGTGTTTTTCTGTATTGGTCATTTGTTGCACAAGTGTGATGTCTAACCCATGGATGAAAGTAACTATGGTTGCCCATGGTTACATCTGTCATGCTTAATTATGGCTTTGTTAATGGACTCAGAGGAGGTGGTGAATGTGCAGTGCCTCAGTACCTGGACTCAATATAATTATCTTCTAGTTGACAGTCTTAATCAATATGACACACCTCAGTTTAGCAGCAGCGCGGTGCTATTAGTTCAATCCCTTCAATTAAGCAAGACTTAAGTGTGTTTGTGTGTCTCAGAGGCTCTGTTAATTCTTGTGGAACTTGATATGACAATACATATTAAGTACCAGAGATGTTTTTCATGAAATTTCAAGCAAGTTTCAAACAAAGAGATTTGTGATCTTCCTCATCTTTATGTACAATTACCACTTAAACAGATTCAACACCAAGGGCCAGATTTACTAACAGCTTGCCCCAGCGCAAACCGTCTTTTGGCATTAAAATAGTACTGTCAAGATTTACTAAAGGCGCACAGTGAAGAATTAGCGCTGAAAAGGTGTGGACAGTTATTTTTGTGCCTGACCTTATTGAATATGCATTTGTAGGAGTTTCCCTTTCAGACGCAAAATTTATGGGAGGAGAGTATTAAAATGAATCATGCAACTCGATTTACTAATGTTTGTGCTCGTCAAATTACTGGTATTTGCGCCATTATTTAACGCCCAAAAAAGCATGTCTTAAAGCAGGTACTAATTTCGCTGCACTTGGTAGATTGTGCTGGTCATTATGAAAATGATCTGGCTGCATCTGTGTTCTTTAATGTGCACATTGTCAATGAATCACACACAGAATTTTCCCCTCCCATCGGTGCTTTTATGGAATTGCGTTCTAACGCCAGTTTGCCCTGTTTAGTAAATTTGGCCCCAAGTGAGCTGCCCACTTTCTAAAGGCAGCATCCTAAATGGTATATTATGGTATTTTTATTTATTTATTTATTTATTTTTGTGATCTTGCCATCTCTCATGCGCACAGCCACTTTTCCACACACTTGAGCAACAAGCTGTAACGGTTATCTTTCATGGTGTGCAGCGCCGTCCCAGATCTGCGGTCTGCCACGTGTCTCCTATTGAAAATGAACTGAGAACACACAGATGGTGTGCACCATGTAAAATGTGCTTAAAATGTCTGTAGTTTAAATGGAGCCTTATAAATGCCTGATTTGGTACACTCTACATAGGCAATGACTCTGCTATAAACAAGTGCATCACACAAATAGTGTTCCTCATATTAAGCACACAGGAGATGCAACTCGCAAAAGATTTTAATATGTGTGACATGAAGTTTCTGGAAGGAGGTGGGGGGTATTTAGAAAAATATAAGTATTAAACAAAGATAAAATTATAGTGCCATTCGTTATAAGAAACATTTATTATACACAACAAGCCTAAAGTAAATTATTTAAAGAAAAACTGAAATAACTGGCATGTGGGAAATGCACTATACAAATAAACTTGGGCTCAAGTACCTGTCTCGAATGTGAATGTGTTTGCTTTGCGCATGTTTTGCATGCTTGCCATTAATTGCATTATACAAGTCACTTTGGAATATAAGTTGCAGACAGCACATTTGATTTAAAAAAAAAAAAATTAATTAATTAAGCATCCATTGTGAAAGACATGTGCACACAAAGTTTGAAATGGCAAATGTCAGCATAGGAATCTCCAGTGATAAAATGACAGTTAAAGTGCTGACATAAAGCTTTGCACTAATTAATACCAAAGAAGTCAATCTTCCAAGAATGCTGGCTATCAGAAGGGTGAAAAAAATCAAAAAATAAATCAGATACTTCAACAACAACAGCAACAAAAAATCAACTATTTAAAACCCATTGCAAATCCAGAATATATAAACACACTGCAAAATCCCTCTGGAGCTCACAGTATGCTTTTAAAGTATTACAGATATCATTATGACCTCCCTCATTTGCCGTCTCAGTGCATGATTAGAGTGCTCTGGGAGTTTCCCTTCCCCCGTAGAAGGATTTGTAGCGTGTTATTCGCGGACAGCGAGCACTGATGTCTTGGTAAGTGAAGCGCTTAAGATGCTTGTGTGTTGCAAATCCCTATATGCAGCCCCATATCCATAATAGCACCGTGTTATCTCCTCATATCTTTTAATCTCACTCCTTCTGACCCACCAAGTAGAGCAGAGACCACTCTGATCTCATGCCCTACATTAAAGGATTGCTGTGTGGAGTCAGACACAGTATATTAGTAAAGTAACACGCAGTGACACATGGGCTTTACCACAAAATGAGGGAGCTAACTTATTGTTTACTGCTTACATAGGCACACTAGATAGACATGATGAGTAGCTACTCGCACACCATTAGTACATAATTTTCAAACTGATAAAATCCACTGTCTGTACACATGCATTATTGGTCATTAAACTGTTTTGCTTTGTTTGTATTTAAAAAAAAAAAAGTTTGGTCACACTTTATTTTAAGGTCCAATTCTCACTATTAATAAACCATTAACTACGACTTTTGCCTCAATAAAATCCTAATTTGCTGCTTATTAATAGTAAGGTAGTTAAGTTTAGGTATTGGGCAGGATTAAGGATATAGAATATGGTCATGCAGAATATGGGGGTAACACTTTAGAATAGGGAACACTTATTCACTATTAACTATGACTTTTCCCTCAATAAATTCATAATTTGCTGCTTATTAATAGTTAGTAAGGTAGTTGTTAAGTTTAGGTATTGGGTAGGATTAGGGATGTAGAGTAAGGTCTTGTAGAATAAGGCATTACTATGTGCTTAATTCTAATAAATGGCTAATATTCTAGTAATATGCATGCTAATAAGCAACTAGTTAAGAGACCCTAAAATAAAGTGTTACCATATGGGCTTTATAAGTACTAATAAACAGCCAATATTTTAATAATAGGCATCTAATAAGCAACTAGTTAATAGTGAGAATTGGTCCCTACACTAAAGTGTTACCAAAAGTTTTTGGTAACACTTTAGAATAGGGAAAACTTATTCACTATTTACTATGACTTTTCCCTCAATAAATTCCTAATTTGCTGTTTATTAATAGTTAGTAAGGTAGTTGTTAAGTTTACGTATTGGGTAGGATTAGAGATGTAGAATAAGGTCATGTAGAATAAGGCATTAATATGTACTTAATTACTACTAATAAATGGCTAATATTCTAGTAATATGCATGCTAATAAGCAACTAATTAAGAGACCCTAAAATAAAGTGTTACCAAGTTTTTGTACAGTACTAATGGCAATGGTATGATTTAAAAGGTTTGTCACTCACAACATCACATACAAGATGAATCTCCATTTTTCAGAAATGGCACCTGTGACAAAAAAATGAAGACACTTTTTCCTTATATTTTTGTTTTTACTGATTTTATGCTAGAAAAGTTTAACGTGTGTCACTACATGGGGTTCTGGATTAAAAAAAAGTCATGACAGATGTTTTCTTTAGTAGACATTTTGTGTGTCTTTGATTTCAGGAGACAGCACTCAAATGAAAATGATAACGTTCAATATGGCAGATATAAAAAAAAAAAAATCACTTTTTAGTTATAACATTGATCACACTTTAAGATCCAATTCTTGCTATTAACAAAACATTAACTACGACTTTCACCTCAATTAACTCCTAATTTGCTGCTTATTAATGGTTAGTAAGGTAGGATTATGGATGTAGAATAAGGTCATGCACAATATGTGCTTTATAAGTACTAATAAACAGCCAATATGTTAATAATAGGCATACTAATAAGCAACTAGTCAATAGTAAGAACTGGTCCCTATACTAAAGTGTTACCATCAGGTTTGTTTACTCTAGAACAGATTGAGATCATCAACTCGTTAGAAGAGAGAGCCATAAACTGAACTAATGAGTTGATGATCTCAGTCAGGTGTGTTAAATAAGGAAGACATGCAAAATGTGCAGAGCAGGGGGCCCCCAGGACTGGAACTGAGAACCATGGCTCTAGAAGGTGTATACCTTAGCTGAAAATGTAGTTTTTAAATATGACCTAAAGAGGCCAAATTTATGACACCATTGTTGTGATATTTTATTGCTGATTTGAAATATTATGCTTAAAATTTGATTTAATCTGTTACAGTTTCTTCTAAAGATTCTGACTTCGATTTGGCCATAATAATGCATTATATACAGTATGAAAAATGGATATTCATTTCGAGATCTTCTAAAGACAGCATTTAAAGATTTTTTTAAAGATTCACTTTAGCTGAACATTAGATGATGGCAAAGTAATCTAAGTGTCACAAAAGAGCAAATTATCATGCGCAATTAAATATCGAGGGTGTCTAACTTTTTATCTCCAACTTGCCCTAGCATTCCTGTCTGAAAGTTTTTTTATTGATCCTAAAGGAACCTGGTTCAGATGTGTTCAGTTGTAGAAAAGTGGCCCTCTAGGAGCAGGATTGGACAACCCTGAAATAGTTGATATGGTACAAATATTCCATGTATTTATTGCTGATACAGTCATACATATCTTTTGTTTTTCTCTTTACCTTCTGTAGGAGGCGCTGATCAGTGCGTGGCTGCAGTTCAGTGATGGCTCCATGGCTCCTCTGGACCTGTACAATCCAGAGCACTTTGTTCTGACCGCAACCTCTCTGGATGAGGATGTGGTGTCCATACGGCAAGATGCAGCAGGTCGTTGGCCGGTTATTTCTGCACGAGCTGAGGGTCAAGGTCTGCTGGTGCACGTGGAAATGATGTTATCTGAAATCTGTCAGAAATTTAAGCGGCGGAGTGTCCTGGCGGCTGGAAACTGCAACATCCGTGTGAAGTTCGGTCATAGCGAAAGCGCCTTGAGACCAGGTGACTTTGGCCGGGATGAGGACATGGACAACAGACCAGGAGACCGCAGACAGAACCCGTCTCTCCCGGATAGGACAGGAATGGACAACCACTACTATGGAAGCTCCATCTCAGACATGGAGGACAGTATCATGAGAAGAATCACCACCACGACCAAAACGGCAATCATCAGGAGACCAGGTGGAGACAAGCTCTCAGATGATGGGAGCCAGTTGCCCGGCATTCCTATTGACTTCTCGGACTTCCCCGCTCAAGTGGACCTTCCCAGAGGACATAACGTGGATGAGGATGACCTTCAAATACCTCATGGACTTACTGATCTTGAAATTGGGATGTATGCTTTGTTAGGCGTCTTCTGTTTGGCTATTCTGGTCTTCCTCATCAATTGCATCTCATATACCCTCAAGTACCGACACAAGGAGATGTCGATCGAGGGCCAGGAGAGCTTAAACCATGCCCACGACTGGGTGTGGCTTGGAAACGACGCCGAACTTCTGGAGAGCCACGTAAGTTTGTCTCCACAGACCGATGAGCACATCACCATTATGGATTCTAGCTTAGGAGGGTTAGAAGAAGGGAGCCACCTTCTCAACGGCGGTTCTTTGCAGAAGAACGTTCAAGGCCAGGTGCACAGAGGAGCCGAAACTGCTACAGTCTGCACCGGGAAAGACAGCAAAGGTGATTCGCCAACGACCAAAAGAAAACGCGTGAAGTTTACCACATTCACCACCATCCCAGTGGAAAGTGTTAGTCCGGCTAAGGAAAAGTTGGGAGTCGATCCTGACAATGACATTAAGTGGGTATGTCAGGAAGTTGAGCTTGGCGACTCCAAGGAACTACGAAACTACATGGAGCGACTAAACGACAGTGCTTTAAAGGAAGTGGCATAGTCGAATCAATGTGTGCGAACTGAACTCACCCTTTTGCCTTTGTAATAGAGACGAGTACGAGCCAGGGAACAACTGCTACATAAACCTTACTGAACACAACACATCAGCCATTACATAACAGAGGATGTCTAGCGTTCTTTTGGTTTGACGTCAATGGTAGGACAATGCCAAGACAGAGAGAACAGCAGACTTGTGGCAAATATGACATTTTAACAAGATGAATCAAATCTTTTTTGTATGTTCATTTATATTATGTTTTCTGTTCTCTTCATTTTTTTAAATGATTTTATTTTAGCACCTTTTGTAGATAAAAACTAAACCGTATTTCCAGGCTTGCCAATGCTCTGCACTCACTTATGAGGCTACAGGACTGTATGCAGATGGTGACATGTAGATTAAGGATTGTAATATTAATGAATCATTGTAAATAAAGTGCACAAAGAATGGTTTGGATTTTGATGCCCTACGAGTTTTATTTCAGGCCAGTGTATTGCTTGCTAGATTCTGGATATATTTAGATTATTCACCAAGAGACTGTGAGTCACGAAGTTTGACATTTGTGTTTCGGTATTTTTTTTGTTAGTAAAGAGTGTCACAAAACCTTTTCCTCAGCCTAAGCGGTAAACATGTTTTTCGGCCCGGAACTGCCTAACTAAATCAATTACACAGTTCCTCAAGGCTCTGTTTAAATTATACTTTATTTCCCAAATCTCAGTTATAACCTTTTGTTGCTTGAAGCGTCAGAAACAAGCTGTTTCAACTGAGATAGGAACCTTATTAAAGTACTAAAGGAAGCTCAGCTCCAGTCATTTTTGACTATGGAAATGTTCTGAGTGTAAGAAATTAAATCAATTATAAATTACAAAACATTAAGGCAATCAATTCCAGACTAATTCAGAACAATAGCTCCAACATTGGGAAAAAAGGGCAGTCCGAAGATGCCAATATTTATGCAGCATATGAACTGTCTTGCTTGAAAAAGGCCAAATGAATTCTATAATGGTTGTACTACATATTAATGTGACATTTTCGCTACAATCCTTCAAGCCAAAATATTGTAACCTTTCACTACACAAATGCCAATTATTGTCTAATTAACCTACAGTAGATACCTCTTGCAAGTGCTCAATGGTATTTCCTTCTCAGTTTTATTAATGGGAAACTATCAGTCTTTAGTGAAAATCATTAACAGCGTCAGACCTCTGAGAGCCAGACGGAAAGGAAGAGATTCTCCACTTCCAACCAATTAAAGAAAAGATAAAAAAATCTGTGGTATTGACTAATTTCGAGTTTAACTAAGACAAACTGAGAGCAAATGTTGCCACAATTTATTTACTTCACCCAAATTGTAGATTTTAATAAATCAAATAACAAAATATATTAATTTTTAATAAAAAATAAAATCCTAAATGAAAAATGAAAATTGTTCAGGTTATAGGACAGATTATGTAAGGGATGATGTACAGTCACCATCAGAAAATAAATCCAGACAGGGCAATAAGGGCCTTAAAGGGGTCATATGATGCGATTTCAAGTTTTCCTTTCTCTTTGGAGTGTTACAAGCTGTTCGTGCATCGATAAGATCCCTTAAATTGCAAAGACTAAAGTCTCAAACCCAAAGAGATATTATTTTATAAAAGTTAAGACTCTGCCACGCCCCCCTAAAACAGCTCATCCAAACCCGCCCCCATGTCTACGTCAAGATGTGGGGAGATTTGCATAACACCGCCCAAACCGCGTAACTTTTATTCTGGCTGTAGTATTGTTGTTGCCTACGCCATGTCATGGAAACGCTGTGTGTTTCGTTGTGAAAGCAAAAATACTTTGTTTGGCCTTCCAAATGAAGTACACAACTAGAAATCAGTGGTTAAGTTATATTTACAACACTGTTCCAGAACAGTACAATGCAAATATTCCAGTGCGTGCAGCGCATTTTACGGAGGATTATTTCCTGATCCTGGGAGAGAGTAGCCTACAATGTGAACACTCTGTGAACAGCAATTCCAACGTCACAAGGACAGTCTTGTGCTTCTGACTCACAGCCTGTAAGCACAACTGTAAAAAGGCCAGGATACAGTATCACAACATGGGAAGGGGTGTAACATTTCCACTCCTTGAGGTATTCACACGCTTGAGGTATTCAGCCAATCACAAGACACTGGATAGCTAGCCAATCAGATCACACCTCGCTTCTCAGCACCATGAGTTTTGTAAAAATCGGCGCGTTTCAGAAAGGCGGAGCATAGAGGAGCAACAATAATGTACAGTATGTGGAAAATAATGTGTTTTTTGAACCTCGAACCGCGTAAACACATTGCATTACACCAAATACACAAAATAATGTTCTTTTTAGCAACATCATGACCCCTTTAAGACCAACTGAATGTACATTACGCCACTTATTACATTCTACTAACCAAACAATTTGAACTCAAATCAATATTTCACACCCATATGCTTGTTTGTATATGGACATAAAATATTGATTTGATCTTAACTTATTTTTGAGGTTATCCCTATAACAAGACAAACACTGCTTCTTTCATGTGTTATGTTATATAATTTGTTACTATGAATCTGAAATCCAAGGTACTATTTCTATGAATTAATTACCTAACGTATATAGCTACAATGCAACTTATGTTCCTCTATCAAGTTCTCAGCTCTTTGCCTTTTACAAATTCCTCCTCCTTTTTGAGTGATGTTTTAATGTTCTTGCTGTAACTGACTTTTAGCCATGTACCAAAGGTTTTATGCTCACAAATATACGTTTAAAATAACACTCAAGACATAAAGTTAGCACTGGTATATTGCCACTGAAAACAATCAAATACAGTTTAGTGGTCATTAAGAGTATTTCACCTACACTGAAAGATGCAATTAACCATAAAACTTGTGTGTGTGTATATATAAATATATATATATATATATATATATATATATATATATATATATATATATATATATATATATATAAATACAGGTGCATCTCAATGAATTAGAATGTTGTGGAAAAGTTCATTTATTTCAGTAATTCAACTCAAATTGTGAAACTCGTGTATTAAATAAATTCAATGCACACAGACTGAAGTAGTTTAAGTCTTTGGTTCTTTTAATTGTGATGATTTTGGCTCACATTTAACAAAAACCCACCAATTCACTATCTCAACAAATTAGAATACTTCATAAGACCAATAAAAAAAACATTTTTAGTGAATTGTTGGCCTTCTGGAAAGTATGTTCATTTACTGTATATGTATTCAAAACTTGGTAGGGGCTCCTTTTGCTTTAATTACTGCCTCAATCAGAGGTGGGTAGTAACGAGTTACATTTACTTCGTTACATTTACTTGAGTAAATTTTTTGGGTAACTAATACTTTTAGAGTATATTTTAAAATGGGTACTTTTACTCTTACTCAAGTACATTTTTAGTGAAAAAACGGTACTTTTACTTCGTTACTGTGGGCGACGCTCCTCTCGTTACCTTAATGTAATACAAGTTAAAAATCCTTCAATTTATTCCAAACGCGCCGTCTACTTTTTTTCTGGGCAATGAGCGATGCCCGTTCGCAAATGATTCATTCTTTTGAGTCAATTCTGTTCGAAGGCTTGATCAAACCAATTGGAAAACCAGTGAATCGGTTCGTGAATCAGTTTGAATGATTCGTTCAGTTCAGCCGCACGCGCTGATCGTCTGAAGCGGTTCTCACTGAAGAGCTGTAACATCAAGAGCGTTGAAGACGTGGCTTTGGATCTACAGTCAATTGAAAGCAAATCTGCAAAGGCTATGGTTTGCTAGCTATGAAGATCTTTATTAGATGAACACCGCGTGTGCTGTCGGTTCCACAGGTAGAGATTCAATTACAGTACACGATACCACTATGACATTACCAGTTTGTTGTACATGTACCTTACACATTAAATACAATGTATAATTTATTCATTAAATAAGCTGTCACAGAGTATGAAATGAACACCCGCCAAACCCGCGTTAGTTCCAGTCTCTTTGCCTAGATACAATTAATATTGATATTTTCACAATATTTACGCTTGCAGAAATAAAGGCTACATTTGTTTACATTGTGCAGAACAGACGGAAGAAGATCCGTCAATGTGTATTTGTTTCGTTATGTTCAGATGTTCTGTAGCGGTCATGTGAGGAGTTTTCACTCTTCTCCGCGTCAGAGGTTATAAACATACATTTATAATACATAATTAATATACTTTAAAATATTATTTAATTCAGTGATGCAAATCAGAATTTTTAACAGCTGTTACTCCAGTTTTCAGAGTCATATGATCCCTCAGAAATCATTCAGATATATTGATTTATTATCAGTGTTGTTGAAAAAAAAACAGCATCTGCTGATTAGGTATGTTTTGAAGCTGGGATGATGGTTTAAGCTGGTCATGCACATGTCCAGCTTAAACCAGTTAAGGATCAGCATAAACCAGCAAAGGACCAGCTTAAATCAGCTCAAACCAGCATCCCATGCTTCAAAACATACCTTACCAGCAAAAGCTGTTTTTTTCAACAGGGAACAGTTTTGCTGCTTAATATTTTTTGGAAACTGTGACATTTTGTTCAGGATTTTTTTATGAATAGAAAGCTATAAAAGAACAGCATTGATAATAAATCAGGCTGATAAAAAGTCTGATTTGCATCACTGAAATAAATTACATAAAAAAAAGAACATTAAAAGTATTTTGAATGGCAGTGTGTGTGTGTATATATATATATAGAGAGAGAGAGAGAGAGAGAGAGAGAGAGAGAGAGAGATAGATATTTAGATAAAATTTATATATCTAAATAAAAATAGACTATTTTCAGTATATGATCCAAAGTAACTAGTAACTAACTACTTGAGTAGTTTTTTTATCTGATACTTTTTTACTCTTACTCAAGTAATTATTCAGACTATTAGTTTTACTTTTACTTGAGTAAATATTTCTTCAAGTACTTTTACTTTTACTTGAGTACAGTTTTTGGGTACTCTACCCACCTCTGGCCTCAATTCGGCGTCGCATGGAGGTGATCAGTTTGTGGCACTGCTGAGGTGGTATGGAAGCCCAGGTTTCTTTGACAGTGGCCTTCAGCTCATCTGCATTGTTGGGTCTGGTGTCTCTCATCTTCCTCTTGACAATACCCCATAGATTCTCTATGAGGTTCAGGTCTGGTGAGTTTGCTGGCCAGTCAAGCACACCAACACCATGGTCATTTAACCAACTTTTGGTGTTTTTGGCAGTGTGGGCAGGTACCAAGTCCTGCTGGAAAATGAAATCAGCATCTCCATAAAGCTTGTCAGCAGAAGGAAGCATGAAGTGCTCTAAAATGTCCTGGTAGATGGCTGCGTTGACTGTGGACTTCAGAAAACACAATGGACCAACACCAGCAGATGAAATGGCAGCCCAATTCATCACAGACTGTGGAAACTTCACACTGGGCGTCAAGCAGCTTGGATTCTGTGCCTCTCCAGTCTTACTCCAGACTCTGGGACCTTGATTTCCAAATGAAATGCAAAATTTACTTTTATCTGAAAAGAGGACTTTGGACCACTACGCAACAGTCCAGTTTTTTTCTCCTTAGCCCAGGTAAGATGCTTCTGACATTGTTTCTGTTTCAGAAGTGACTTGGTAGCCCTTTTCATGAAGACGTCTGAGCATGGTGACTCTTGATCACTGACTCCAGCTTCAGTCCACTCCTTGTGAATCTCTCCCAAGTGTTTGAATCAGCTTTGTTTGACAGTATTCTCAAGCTTGTGGTCATCCCTGTTGCTCGTGCGCCTTTTCCTACCCCATTTCTTCCTTCCAGTCAACTTTTCACTTAATATGCTTTGATACAGCACTCTGTGAACAGCCAACCATTCAGTAATGACCTTCTGTGACTTACCCTCTTTGTGGAGGGTGTCAATGATTGTCTTCTGGACAACTGTCAGATCAGCAGTCTTCGCCATGATTGTATAGGCTATTGTGTAACTATTTTGAAGGCTCAGGAAACCTTTGCAGGTGTTTTGAGTTGATTAGCTGATTGCCATGTCACCATATTCTAATTTGTTGAGATAGTGAATTGGTGGGTTTTGTTAAATGTGAGCCAAAATCATCACAATTAAAAGAACCAAAGACTTAAACTACTTCAGTCTGTGTGCATTTATTTAATACACAAGTTTCACAATTTGAGTTGAGTTAGTGAAATAAATGAACTTTTCCACGACATTCTAATTCATTGAGATGCACCTGTATATACCAAGATGGTTCACTCATGCACTGCACATACACGTTGGATTCACCAACCTGAAATATATGCTTTTTTAGCAATTATGAGATGTGAGTTCATGTCAGATTTATTTGTTGATATAAAACATATTAATTAAATATGAGTTTGGCAAGATTTCAATATTTCCCTATTCAAGTACAGAGGAGCTGGTCTGGCATTCTTGTAATAATAAATCATGAATAATTTTCTTGATTTAAAATTAATTGATTTACTTCAATCGATTGGATGGAAAGCTAAATATATATAATATCTTCTATAACTTGTCTAATGCTGGTGTGGAAGTGTATTCTTTAAAACAGGTTTAAGTGTATAGGGTGTCAAGATAGTGGTACTGGATTTATTTTATTTATTTATTTATTTTTTTATGACAATTCATCATTTACTCACCCTCAAGTTGTTCAAAACTCATTAGACCAGGGGTCTCGAACCCTGCTCCTGGAGAGCTAGTGACTACCATCCTCCAGATTTCAGCTCCAACCCCAATCAAACACACCTGAAGCAGCTAATTAAGCTGGATGGAACTGAGGTCTGCAGGAGCAGGGTTGGGATCCCCGCATTATACTATATGTCTTCTGTGGAACACAAAAAATGTGTTTGAAAGAATGTTAATGCTGCACTTTTTTCACAGGAAAGGAATAGGGACAGGCACTATCAAATTTAAAGGGGTCATGACCTGTTTTTTTTTTTTTTTGGTTTTGTTTTTGTTTTTTTGTAACGTTCTCTGAGGTCCACTTATAAAGTTATCAAGATTTTTTACATCAAAAAACAACAATTTAGAAGTAATAGGCTATTTTCTGTCCTGTTTTGACCCCCCTCATCAGAACGCTCTGTTTGAATAGGCGTGGAGGATTGTAGGTTAGGAAGTAAATGCCCACTGCTATGTTTGTCTAACAGTTGTGTATGTTTGACGGCCTACATCTTCCATAGATGGACGATGCTGTGGTTTTGGTTAAAAACGCATAAATACTCAGTACATATTAAATGATCTGTAATAACAGACAAAGCAATAGTGATCACGTAATGTAAACAGTTACTTACACGAATTATGCCTTGTGTGTAAACAAATCCACGGTAAAATGAAGTGAACAAAGGACCAAGTTCTTACTGACGTGGTCTGGCACTTTTAAAAATAAAGTTCTTCAAATAAAGTTTATCGTTTGGTTTCTGCATAGACCTGCGTTTGCCGCTCTTTTATTGTCATTTACGTACTACGTGTGTGAATTGGTGGGTGGGGCTAAACAGGCAGTGATGTAGAAACAGGCATTGATCTTCTTTTGTGGAGGCGGTGCTTATCCACACTATTACATCATAAAGTGGCACATTCCACAACCTGTCGTTTTGGCAGACTGCCTTCAATATAAGCTGTTTCCAGACTAATGAGAAAGTTTTGAGTTCTGAAACTTGCAGAATGTTTTTAAAGCACAATGACCTCCTATATATCAAAAGATCAAGGGAATTTAAATTTCTCAGTTCATGACCCTGTAGTGAATTTTGCTTTCGCCAACCTAAGGAGGTGAAATAGTGTAGTGATGGGTACTCACGTCACAGGTGACGTTAATGATTTTTGGATCACGTGTCACTTAAGGTGTGGTTAGGAGTACATCACATAAGAAAGATTAGTGGGACACCTAACTTGTAGAACCTTACTGCATTATCAACACAAGGAAGACAAGTGTAATAAAATAAATTTTATTAACAAAAGATAGACAAGAGTAATCAACAACTACTAAGTGAATACCATGAATGAAAAAGAAATAAAGTGCATAAGATGCATAAATAGCTACGTTATCTGGAAAGATAAACTGTCACTACTCTGAAACAAGTAAGGTGAAGAACCTTATTATGCATCAAACAAATACATGAAAGATTATTTGTTATCAACTGCAATCAGCTATATAACATCTAATGTCAATTAGAAAAATCATATACTGATAATACACAACAATGCCAAGGTCTCTGGAAGAGGTTTGGATAGGTGATAGTTACGTTCTCTGTGGTTGAGTGAGCAGTCCGGTGGCAGTGACTTCATCCACTGGTTATGCTGGTAACAATGCAGTGGGGAAAGGAGCAGAATCCGTTTCGACAGCCTTGAACACGAAGCGCTGGAGGACGCTGATCTCCTGGAGCACCAAAGGGTCCTAAAATCTGGAACACGCAGATGTGACCCTGAAGTAGGTGCAGAAAGTTCTTAGCCTGGAACATGCAAGCAAAGGTACCTTGGAGTGAAGGTTTGCTCGCCGGAGCTTAACCTTGTTGCAAATGTCTGTGTGTCTTCTGCCTCTCTGGGCTAGAGACTCAGAACTTGGTCGATCCGCTTTGTCTCTCTAGGATGGAGACTCAGGACGTGCTGCATCTGTTGTTGTCGCACTGGACAAAGACTCTGAATGAAGTCTGAACGTAGATTATCTCTTTCCTTGCAGGCTGGAGGCTCAGAACGTGGTCGTATCTGTTGCTGCCTCAAAGCTGGAGACTCAGGAACTGTGTATCTGTTAATGTCTCACCCTTGCAGGCCGGAGACTCAGATCTGGTGTATCTCCTACTGTCTCTCTGGATGGGAGACTCAGAACGGGTTGTTTCTGTTGCTACCTTCCCTGTAACAGGCCGGAGACTCAGAACGGGTTGTTTCTGTTGCTACCTTCCCTGTAACAGGCCGGAGACTCAGAACGGGTTGTTTCTGTTGCTACCTTCCCTGTAATAGGCCAGAGACTCAGAACTGGTTTATCTGTTAATGTCTTTCCCTTTCGGGACTCAGACTCAGAACGGAGGTGTCTGTTACTGTCCCTTCCCTTACGGGCCGGAGACTCAGAACGAGGAGTGTCTTTTAGGAAGGTACCTTTATCCCTTTCCGATGAGGAGGAGATTGCAATCTGGAGCTTCTCCATTTCCAGGCTGTGATTGGCTATTTCCATCAGAGTGGGGGGACACGGTGTGGCCCACCCTTCTTTCCTCCTGTGGAACTTATTTGCATAGTCCAAACACACATTTAGAAAAGTGTCACTAAAGTTTTACCAATGCATCATTCACTTACCAAACCACAACCGGAATACCCTTGGCGATGTTACGAACACATTAAGTCCAAACATGACAGAAGAAGATTGAACAGTCATGCATGCATTCATTTGTCCATTAACAGCTGAGTTTGTGAAAGATGTTGCACTACACATCGCTGTCACTGAGAATACTTATTTCTCTGAATAAGTATGAGATGTGTGTGTTGTAGTGTGCATCAGTTTTAAGGTTTGAGAACATAGTTATGAATGGATTTGGATGGAACTTTATGACTCTGTTTCACCCACTGCTGCTGTGTCAGAGGTCCTAAAGAATTTTTATGGCAGTCACAGGCCAAAACCTGAGGAATCAGTCTGTTGGTGGGTGAAAGGCAGAAACTACATTTTGACCAATAGGAAGTCCCGTCCTTTCCAGGCTTTGTACCAAAGGTCTTCTTCTTGCCCTTTAAGAGGTGTCTGGCTGTTGTCCTGGCATCTTTATCTGATGGCGTTGGACAGTTTGCTTATGTTAGTCCACCAAGATCCAATCAAAATTTAGCAAACCTTTGTCCACTATTGTGGTCAGAGAGGGGCCCCGCCATAAACTGGGCCCTGGAATGTGCTGTCCACTACAATCCCTTTAATAATAATAATAAAAAAACACTATGAAAGTACACTAATTTTTAAGTTGAATAGGTAAATTAAAGATTATTAGCAAATGTTTCAGAAAATACTATTTTAGTCTTTCTACTTCAAAATGGCAAGTTTAATTCAATGTGTTACTTGCAATTTCTTTGTAATTATTTGTGAAATTTACTAAGTGAAAATTTTCCAAATTTTTTCAGAGTAGTAAAAGTCAGCTTTGCATGAGTGACAGTTTTGAGACAGTTAACAAAGCAATACTGTCAAACTTGGCATGCCACGTCTTCATGCACCATATCTGAATGTATGTGAACATGAATGATGCAATGCTAATGACTTCAGTCTGTTTCTCACTCAAAGCTATCATACGGTTTCAGAAGACTTGGAAATACAGAACATAAGCCATATGGCCAACTTTAATGCTTTTTTTTTTTTTTTTTTTTTTTTGAAGATCAAGCCAAACATCTGTAACTTCACCAGAACCTCTTTTTAATAACAACTCTCCCACTCATGCACACAGCTCTTAATTATTATCATGTTACTCTGCTTTTGTTTTCCAAATTTGTTGAACACGCACCAGTTGCACCATGTCTACACAATTACAGTTGCAGCTGTGAGTGTTGGATTATTGATCTCCTGCTCTAAGCCTAATGAAAACAACCGTATTGAATGAAGTCAGTGTGTACGTTTCTAATCCGCGTTTCTCCTCCTCTGTCGCTCCGCTTCTCTCTTTTATCAGGACTATCATATCAATCACATCCTCTCTCATTGCCTGAGGCCCTTCTTTTTTCCCGTATCCTGTCTGACATGATCGTGCCTTCTGTCTTTCTCTGACACGCACACTGACAGTTTTGTTTTCTAGTTTTCTGATAAATTATATATTTTTCTCTATTTTTGTTCAGTCTCCCTGCCATTAAATTTGAATGCGTCTCTATCAGCGGCGAGATGGATATATCGGGAGCGTGTTGCGCAGGGGTATGGTGAATGGAGGTGCAGTCTGTGATCTGTGAAGGGCACTTCAAGCTGAGCTGACTAGGGGAGGAATAATCTGCGGCACAGAGAGGGAGAGTGACTGATGGATCTCTGGCTGTAATTAACACATCTTTTATAATCACGTCTTCTCATTTTCCAGCATCATCAGCAGGGGGGAGCGTTTCATTTCAGCATGACGTATAACAAAATCCTGTTCTTCATTTATAAACTGCCCTTTTTTCTCAGGCATGACATGTGCATCTGTCTGCCTCTCACTAGGTGCAGGCTGAATATGTTGAACCTCAAGATCATCACTCACATGTAAAGGGTCAAGGTCTGACTGGTTAGCACGGTACAGTTAATCCCTGCGGGTAGATGCCATAACTCTGCCATCTGGCAGCAATAAAGCATTTTAATCCACTAATGGTATGAGATGTATTTTGATAAAATATGTAATGAACTGTTTGTAAGGTTTAACACCTGTAAAGATTGTGAAAGTTTTAATCCCTATTTTATACCGTTTATAAAAAGTGGCATACATTTTCATCACACAAATTATATATAACACTAGTATTTAATTTGATTAAAGTTATAATTATGTTATAGTTTACCCCAAAATGAACATTGTCATCATTTACTCACCCTCATGTCGTTCCAAACCTGAATTACTTTCTTCTGTGGAACATATAATAACATACATGTTTTAGTGTTTTTTTTTTTTTAACAATTAAAGTCAATAAGTCAATGGTCACCAAAATGTCTGATCACCAACATTCTTCAAAATGTCTTATTCATTCATTCATTCATTCAGTAAGAAAAAGGCAAGTCTAATAGGTAATTAATGGGTATCAATGTGAATTTTAGTGGGGTACAGTATAAAGCAAGTTCTCCTGAAGTTTACATAGTTCCTACAGTAACTTATTTTGAACAGTCTATCTATTATTTTATCATTCAAACCAAACAAACTTATGATGTAGAATGTAAAGTCATATAGTTTTTAAATGTGGTGCAAGTATTCAAATATATACAGTAATCAATGATCACCAGTTTAAATGTGCAATCATGCTTGTGAAAAAAGCACACTTTAGCATACTTAAAAATAGTAAGGCTGATGATACACGGGGCAACTTTTTGAGCAATGTTGCCGTCAACGGACAACCAGGTGAGACACAGGGCCCACGACCGATCTAAGGTATCCAGATATAAATTTGCTACCTCCAGATATAAATTTGTTTCTCAGTGGGAAAGTGCCCAAGAAACACTGCTCATAAAAAGTTGCCTGGCAAAATTGTTCAAAAAGTTGCCCTGTGTATCATCAGCCTAAGACAGTATAATATATTTTAAATTATATTAAATTAAATGAGTTATGATAATGTATTATACTTTACATTATATTGAAGGCAAAAAGTTGAACCTAGTGTTTTTTTTTTTTTTTTTTCTTTTTCAGGTGGGATTTAAGTACATTTTTATGTAATTGCATAATTATATTGTTTTTAAAATATGGTTAAAGTGTACTGTCAAAAATGAAATGAGAAAAGATGTAATTAACCTTAACTTTTTGGTAAAAATAAGGAGGTCAAACTTAAGTACGTGCTATTTTGTTATTTCATTTGAGATGTTTAAACTCAGCACTGATTTTGCTATTTTCTAGTAGTACATAAACTTAATTATATCAAGGGTTATCCTTGGTTAAATGCTCCATTTAAGCAATATCACACAACGAAGAGTTTTCACAAAGAGTCTTTGGCAAGAGTTTTGTTGTTCCTTAAATAGCTTGGCTATGGGCACGAGGCACATAATCAAAGCTGTGCTGACATTCAGACTAACATGCTATTATGAGTGCCACACTACTCTTGGAATGGAAATGTAATAAATGCAAAAAAAAAAAAAAAAACAAAAAAAAAAAAACAAGAAATTAATACTGAGTAACTTCCAAGAACATAACTCCAAACAAAATCACCGCTGAACGAACCGTAGCATGAGCAACACACCAAAGCTCCTAAATCAACCAGTGTAGCCTACCAACAAATCAATTGAGTCAATGATTACATGACTCACACATGAAAAGAGTGACTTGTCGCCACCTACTGTTACACCTACGATGTAACTTTTAAAATCCCCTTAGAAAAAAGTAAAGTACACTGGCGAGAAGACAAGAAGCCGTTTTTAGAATGTGTGTGAAGACACATGTCACTTAATGAGAGTCCCGACATCTACGACATGTCTAACATTGATTCTGGATTAACATTTTATACTGGAAAAAAAAAAAAATCTCTGAGAAGTCTTACATCACTGACAGCAATTAAATGACTTTAAGGCAATAATGTGAATGGTTATCAAGGCATACATGAAGTTGACTGCTACACTTTCTCCAGCGGCAGAGCATCTCTACATAATAAGAACATTCCTGATATAAATATGCCAGAACAAGTAACAGGGTTGCAGATTTGGCCGAAATTACACTGTCACTCAGTAGGGGCTAGCTAGTTTGCTGCCAGTCGCTGGATTGTAGTTATTCTATTAATATGGTAATCATATTTCCCATATATTAAAGTATAAGGGCTGCTTTAGGATTAATTAGAGAATCCTGTATATGTCCTGTTTACATATTGACATAAATGCATCTAGATAGATAGATGGATAGATAGAACCCATAGTTCATACAATATAGAAACCCAATTTATTTGCATTTTATATGACGTTACACTTAAATGATAAACTTGTGTTCATTAAATTTTCTCTTCAGCGCTAAAAGCTGACTACTGTAAATAAGCTAGCAGTTAGAATTAGAAGGTAGTTCAAAAAGTACATTTGCATATTTTAATGCAGTATGAAGAGATATTTGCAAATATCAAAATAGAGCTCATGTTAGACAAATCCAAACCTGTTTTAATGAGACTTATCTGCCTGTCTTACAATACAAGAGTCATTTGGGAACACTGAACCTAGACAGGTTAACAGACTCACATAAACCATCCATAATTCATATACTGTGCTTACACCTTAAGCTCTTCTGCTTTTTTAAATAGAGCATAACACTGTAAAAAACATGGAGGCGGTTGAAATATATAGACTGTGTCAACAGTCTGACTCAGTGAGAGGAAGAAAAAGAGCTGTGGAGTTCAAACAGTTCGCTGACGGTCACACTCTTAGAAAATGACTCGTCAGTCTAGATATTCTTGACTGAAGAGCGACAATGTTCTGATTTCATGCTCATCTGATGAAATCAGACAAATGCAATTGAATGCGAGAGATCTCAAGGTTTGCATATGAGCTAGGAATATGTGAGAGCTGTAATAAATGGGAGACTCATATTGAAACTGCTTTCTCAGACAAACACTAGAGGTCAAATGCATTTTATTGAACAACAACAAAAAGAAGAAACCATTTTAAACAAACAAAAGCATGAAAAAAAAATCACAATGTATGTTTTCACTGCACAAACTCAATGTTTTTTTTTTAGAAAATGTTTAATTTTACTCTTTGAGGAAAACAGGATTATTTTACATATTTAAAAAGCTTTAAATCAGCATTTGAATATGCCCAGTTAAAATGAAAGATGCGCTTTCCTCATACTGTGTCTTTTAATATTTCACCATTTTGATCAGACTCGAACTGCTCTACTGTCAATACTGTCTGTCAAATCACATTCGAAAGGATTTTGATCACTCCGTTTTGAACTACCTAATGTAAATGTGTAAGGATGATGCATCAGTTGCAAGAGTCATGTGGAGCAACTCTGGCATTGAAGGCACAAGGTGTAACTGCTGAAAAAGTGCAACACAAACCACAGAAATGACCTGTGTATGAAAACACATAAAAAGAACAAGCACAGAAGCATAATGGGAGTGTTGTTACTACTTTGTTAAGCTTGTGGTCAAAGCAGAGACAGCAGACTTAGTTAATTAGTTGGCAAAAACAGCAGCAAAATGTGTTGTCGTCGCAAAATTTGCATGAAAATTACATCAAGCAAGATGCCCTTCTACAGCATGATGACATTATGAAGCTGAGATATACATTTTTATAGGATGTATCATAAGCCTGCATGTAAAATTCATGATTCTGTATATTCAATCATAAACATGTTATTTTTCACTAGAGATCAGTGTAAATGTAATTTCACTACATAAACTCATTCAGATGAAAATCTGAGCTTGAGGTTTGTTGTTCATGAAAAAGCCTTATACAAATCTAAAAAGGTTATGAATCATTACAAACAAGACGCAGGTGTTTCCAAAGGAAACACTATTCATTTGCATTTGCAGAGATATTTCTGTTGTAAAGACGTCTGCTGAGCTGTGTGCTTCATGATATCAGCACTCCTTGTGCAAATTCATCATTTCTCGGATGATACACTCATATCATAACCACGATAAAGAGCAATGGACTCTTTGGCCTTACCACTTCTGATCAAAATCAGTAAAAACAAGCAAACAGAAATCTAATGCCTGATAAAATATCTAAATATCTAAATGTGAGAAACATTTGTAATGCCACAGGTTTAGTACCAAAGTTACAAATTGAATCAAACTGTTAAGGACACAATTATGAATGTGATTCAGAAAAAAAAAAAATATATATAACTGTTCAAGTATTTTGCACTGCAGTTTTAATCAACTACTTCACTGATGTTTGATGATGTGAAAATTATGTATGGACTCCTTGCAATTTATTGGCTACCATCTGAAATAGCATATTTGCCCTTTTAGACATCAGCCAATTAGCATCAACAGCATAAAAAAAAAAAAAATCAATCAGTCAATTGGTATCTATTAAAAATTTAAAATAAAGTGACCAAATATACACAATACAGTGCAAATGGTGTCTGAATTAGAGGAGAAATAATGTTTAAAAAATAACATTTTAATAATGTTTAAAAAGTATTGTTAAGATTGTGTTTTAAAAAAGTGTACCATAAAAACACGCCCAAAGAGACAATTTTAAATAAATCTGAACAAGAGTATTGTCTTACCCTGTTGAGCATAAACTACGAAAATAAAAGGTTCAATAAATATCCAATTTAAACCAGTGATCAATTGTACAACCCATCGTAAACTATTTAAAAACCACATTCATTTTATGAGTAAGTGAATTTGTAACTCTCATTGACATAGTCAAAACAGCAAAAATTCCAAATTTTGAACAAGTGTTGCCCAAAGTATACACTACAACAAACACGCATTTCATAATCCAGTTCACTGATAGAGTGGACAAACCTCAATTCCAACCATTGTATATGAAAATTTCATAGCTAATTATTGCAGAATTTTTTTTTGTTCATTTCTTTTTTTAAATTGTCTCACGTTTAAAATGGAAGAGAATGGCCAGTTCCAGTAAACACAGGGGGCTTCAAGTTAAATATTTCAAAAGTTAAATATTTTAAAACCTCATTTTTGAAATACTACGAGGTTTAAAGTTTGGCACATGATTTGGTGGCTGAGGAATGAAGGTGAACGTACGGCCGTGTAAGGCTGGTGAGGATGATGGGGGTCATGAGTTGGTCAGAGACGCCCTGTGGTTCCCTGCTCTGGGCTTCTGCTTGTCGTACTTCACAGACACAATGAGGAAGACGAGGAGTGTGACTCCCTGAATGGCAGCCAGGAGGAAGAAGTAGTAATTCAGTGTGCACTCGTTGATGTTACCTACAGAGAGAAGAAAAAAAAGAGAAGAAAAAAAAAAACCTCACTTTGATGTGAATTTCACAATACCAAAATTTCAGTAGCGGATAACAACCTCAGACACGATTTGGAGCACAGAGATCACGCAACCTCTGTATACTGGTTGAAACAGAATTTGAGTATCATTTCTTCAAGAGCAGGTCTCACATTTTTTTATTTAGATTTAAAAATAACAAACCCAACAACAAAAACAAGCCAAGGTGATATTTAATATATTATATTTATATATAAAGGATATATATAACAAATATATCTTTTACCTTGGACCAGTTACTATTCCAGTAATTACAATCACTTTTCCTGAAAAAAGGTATGGTAATACATATTATTTTTTTTTAAATGATACTCTTAACATTCTTCTTTTGCTCACTTAATCAGTGGAGAGATTTCTGATTAATTCTAAAGGCGTGTGTACAGGTAGATGAAGAGAAACTGAACATCTGTGTACATGCTGCATTCATATGTCAAAAGAAAGCAAAAAGCATATGTTTGTGCTTGTTGGATCCCTGAAGGCAACAGAGCGAACAGTCAATCTGCTGCCTTCATACTACCCTACAGCGGCAAAGAGCTTTAACTGATAGCATGTCTGTCCGCACTGCTTGTAAGCATCCATTGCAACCTGCAAGCCCATCTGACTCTGGTTTATTCAAGCAAAACCTAAACAAGCATTCCTTCTCCATCCAATCTCTCCTTCATTTCCCATCTCTATATAATGCTTGAGAGCAGATAGAGGGTTTACATCAATATTTACAGGGGAACCATAAACAAAAAGCCACATCTTCACAGGATGAAGGAAGAGCCTATAATTCACCATCTTGGGAGCTTAAGTGAAGCACACTCGCTCTGATTCTGCTGGCATTACAGACTCTGAGCCCTCGGCCCTGAACTAACTCTCCTGTTGTTTAAGCCTCTGACTGCTCGGGGCCATTATAGTCCTGTGTGACGACTGTGTGTAGTATTAAATTCAACCCTCTACTTACACTAAATTCAGTACACAAACACAGAATTGGTTCAGAAATGTTTCCTGTATTATGAACCATAAGTCTGAGCCCCCCTCTCTCTCTAAGCTGAGGAAAAACCTGCTTAACACTTCTGATCTGTTCAGAAGAGGTGGTCAAACCTCCAGGGTTGAGGACCATCAAAGAGAAACTCTTAATAAGTTGTTCTGTGAAGGGACTGTCGAGTCTCGGGAGTGTTTCAGATCGGCTAAAGCAGGGCCCTGTAGCGCTGCTTAGCATTACCTATTACGACGTCTACAAACGTATATCTGTATGAATGTAGCAGAATGACAATAAAGCTCGACTTGACTTGACTTGACTTGAATGCATTAGCATTTAAACAGATGTATTCACTTGTCCACATCTTGCTGAAATAGGGTCACTGATTAGAACAAGGTATTACAGTTTAGAGAGGATTCAGTTTGAAGATGTCATTAGATGGAGAAAAAGATTCAGCATCTTTTTGTAGCAACCAACTGGAGGAAAGAAAGATGAAAAAAAGTCTGCTGACCCACCGCTGAACCTTTGAGGAACATCATGAGCACTATGGCCTCAAAGAACACATCTCAAGCAGTTCTTGTCTTCTGCTAGATGAGGCAGTTGAAGACATGAAAGAATTGATTCATTACAGTATGGAGATGCAATGCATTCCCATCCCAAACATGTATGAAAGAAGAGCCAGAAGACAACAATCGATGAAACATAGAACAAGGGCTGAAAGATTTCAGATGCTCACAGTGGTCTCGTCCTTTCAACCAAAGCTAATTTTTGAGTACTGTGTAACTGTAAAGTAGAGGTGTCCAATTCTGCTTCTGGAAGGCCACTTTCCTGCAGAGTTTAGATCCACCAAACCTGCTTGGAAGTTTCTTCTAATCCTGAAGACCAGGATTAGCAAGTTTAGGTGTGTTTAGTTAGGGCTGGAGCTGAACTCTGCAGAGCGGAGGTTTTCAGGGGCAAGGGCGCCCGATCCTGATATAGGGCAAGGGTTCATCAAATCCGGCCCTGCAGGTCCACTGGCATGAGTTTAGCTCAACCTGGTCTCATGACGAAAATGTACCTCTGGTAACTTTTTTGTAAGACACGAAATATGTATCGCCATGTACGCTTCGTGACATATTCGATTTGAAATGTCCACTGGGTGGCACTAAAAGAGTGTTTGTTTTTTCCCCCCAGAAAAGATGAACATATATATCATATGTTTATGTGACACTGGTTTTGTAGGTGTCACCACAGTTCTGACTTGAAATGTCTGTTGAGTGGCGCTATAAGTCTAATGCTCTGTGAAGTTTTAAAATAATGTACTATCTGCACTACACCTAAACCTACCCGATAGTATGAACAAAAGCGAATGTGATGTAAAAACGCAATCACAAGCATGGCATTTTAGCTTGTTTTTTTGATCTCTCATCTTTCAGCTCTTTCATCGTGAGTCATGTTTTTGACGGGATTCGTACCCAAGGATTCCGCATCCTTAGTCCAATTCTGTGCCGGCTGAGCTACCAATCAAACTTGTTATGTCCGGAAAGTAGAGTGTGTATATATATATATATATATAAATCAATTTTTAATATTAAAATGATGAAAAATTGGTTTAAATGAATGATTCAATGATTTACTCAAGATACTTCATTGTTTCATTACTGGATGAATCAGCGTTTTTGAACAAATCTTTAGAATTTCTACCGGAAAGCAAACTATATGGAGCTGTAATCATAACTGTGGACGAAAACGATTACAAGTGCTCGCTGTTTTAGTGCCTCTAGTGTTAATTTCTGTTGGAAACTGCAGTGATATGTACTTATTGGTACATATTTCACATCTTGCAAAAAGTTCCCAGCTCCAACCCTGATGAAACTCCTGTACACCACACCAGTCTCGAGTTCCACGCAGGAGCTCCAGAAGGACGTAAGGAGGAGTGACAACAGTGGACCAGTGGCCTGGGATATTTTCATTTTGTGCACTTGTTTTGTTTATCTTTCATTTAGAAATTAAATTTTACATTTACATTGAGTCGATTCCCACCTCCTTCTTCCCGTATCTACAAACCATGTTACAACCTTCCAGAAGCATGAACTGGCACCCCTGCCACAGAGTGTCCTTTCAGGTTTTCAAAGATTTATTTGGGAAATCTTTTAGATTACTTTGTGAATTTCTAAGCTGCATTACAGTGGCATAGGTTGCCTCTCTTTGATGGCCTGAAGTCTTATTTGAGAGCATCATTTAGAACAGAAGTGTCATAGCCTTGTGGTTACTGCTAATGTTAAGTCAAAATTTTCACACAAGTTTGAATCCAAGCAGACTCTGTCCCATCCCTGTCTCAATCCCCAAACATTTCCCTTCTCTTCTTCACTGTCTCCATCCAATAAAAGTGGCAAGCCATGTTATGGCTACAGGAACCTCCTGATCAATTTCTCTGCTCCTTTAATATACTCTGTAACAGCACTCGCTCCCCAATGACCACAAGTGTTACAAGCAGGTGGACAGTTTGACTGAGAGAGCAATAGAATTTGGGATCTTGCTGCCCTCCAGCAAGGAGAAACAAATGCCCCTGTCTGCGAAAAATGCTGCATTTACAATACCCACATGCCAGAGTAGAGCTAACAGCAAACCAACAATCAATACCCTCAAACGGTCCCCTTTCACGCCACAGGCTACTCCAACTCTAAGAAATAAGAAGACTAAAATATGGCTTGCTATTGTTTTGAGTTTGTTTCCCCCATCCATGGTGTTATGCGTTGGCGGGTGACATGGCTTTTCTTCCTATGCTTCTGGGAGATGACATGATTTAACAGCAGCACTTGGCAGGATGTGGAGGTGCTGGTTGCTTCCCTGAAAGGCAAGGCCGTAAAGAATACTCAGTCAAAGGACAGAGTGGGAGATATATCACGGCGACACGCTCTGGGAAGATTGCTCGCACTTCCCTCAGGAAAGTGGCAGCTGTCGCAGATTTGGCGGCATTTGGGCGGCAATGGAAAAATAAACATTACTGGAGCACAACTGCATGTTCCTGACACAAATCTCAAACAGGAATAGCAGTAAGCAATGAAAGGATCAGAGAAATCTGTAGGATTCCAAATGTAGATTTTGCGCTAAGAAGAAAGAGTTAAAAAATGAAACTCATCCTGTCAGTTTTATTAGAAATCAATCTCACACGTCCTGCTCTACGCAAAAAAGGAAATCCAAAATTAGATCAAATCTGTATAATTCACTGTGTATGCACAGTTATTTCATTTGATTAATAATAAGTAGACTCCTAATCCTCAAGTCTGATGACTTATTTTATAATAACAGTTTGAAAGGGTGTAACTTTGACTGGTATTCATGAATTTTCCACTATGTCCTCATAGGCAGTAGTATCATTTGCTCTCCATCGTTACAGTCCACATGCCCTCATTTCACGTTACATTGCACATTCAGTCTTATATGGCAGCTACACAAAGATAACAGCAGGCACCTGGAAGTCTCACTCTACAAGGGCCGGCAACTGTATTCGTCTTGCTGCAGGCCCTCTGCAGTCCATCATCTAATATTTTTATTAACCTTTCCTTGGCATGTAGTCCCGTATGACATATATGATGCTCTTTGTGTTCATTTAACAAATATCGGTATTTATCTCGTGTGCTTCAAAAGGGTATACCTGTCATATATGAGGGTTTATCTGGGGTAATTGGAGAAGCAGGAGAATTAAAGATGGAGAAGTAAAGGGGGATGTACGGGAATGAATCTGGCCAACACTACGAGAATGCGGCAGCTCCATTAGACGGCTCACATGTCACAAGGCCTAACCAGTCTCCAGTCTTTCAAATTAATCGACTGAGACCTTTTATCCACTTTAAAAGAGTGGCAGAAGCAGGGAAATGTGAGGGGAACATCAGAGGAGGCAAAGTATGAGAGACATGGATAATCAAGGAATTGGAAAAAAGAAAGGTTAGCACGCACACAAACTGTAGAAAACCATGAGTGCATTTGCATGTGCGATCTTACTCTAATTATGCTTAACAACGTGTAAGGTCATCTAAAACAATGTTTTATTCTGCATGGAAACAAATCTGACTTGGGAAAAAAGCTGCTTTCAAACTGGTTTTTCCAACACTTCCTATGTGTCTAGCATAGAGTCCATTAGTGCCTTCCCAGTTTTTCAGCAGCCTTGCTTTTGGATGTATTTCTCCCATATGGATTTTTTTTTAAATTCTACATTGCAAAGTTATAATCCATCAACTAATCCATCCAGCTATGAGGTGAATCACAATATTACATGCTTCGATTCAAAGCAAAAAAGTATTTGAAAAACAAATCATAAATAAATTATTTGAAAATCATAAATAATTAAATTGAGAAACTAGGGAAACTAACTTTTACGTCATTCACAGTGCTTCACGGACATGTGCAGGTGCTAAAGTATTATTTTGCTATGATTTGCTTGTTGCGATTCCCTGATAGGTGGATATTTCTTTGCATCCACCACCAGCATTTTTGATCATATTCACAAATCTTTCATGACCCCCAGAATGTATCAAAAGAAAAGAAAAGAAAAAAAAAAGATCCTCTGTTCAAAATTATATATATTGCACTTGTAGCTTAAAGCTGAAGTTTAGATTTATATGCTGTTGAATGTTTGGTGATCATATTAGCTTTCTTGGGCATAAACAACTTCTATTCACTCCTTATGGTTTACACATTTTCATCTTTTTATTCGCTTGTTTTGGGATCCACATGCTATACTCTTTCAGAAGATCTGGAATACCGCCCCTACCACATAACAGTGCAAACAAGGATTGCTGGAATAACTCAATGGCGGAAAAATGCTGTGTCATAAATGACGAAAAATCTTGTCAATGGTGGGGAAAGAGTTAAGAAATACATTGAAATAATGTGGTCTGATGGCCTCAACATAAGCATATAACATTGATTGCTAACTCACAGTTTTGTCTTTAACAGTTTAGAAGTTATAAATAAAAACCAAGCATGACAGCATTACAACATTAACACCTTTCACAGAAATTAATCTAACTTTTGTTTACATATCATTCACTCAATTTATACGCCTTAGCATTAATCTATAGTTTTATCCATCCATTTCATTCGACTCATCTCTCAATGCTGTTTCTATTTTAAACAATGAAAGTGCTCTTCCACAAAAAAACACTATTACTTTCTATTGTCCAGCACAGATTGGCCAGCACACACAGACAGACACGCACCGCACTTGACCTAAAAGTTCAGGGAGTGTCTGCCGTGCTTCCTCACTCCTGCTGAATAATACATACTGCACAAGTAAAACAATGTGCTCAGCATGGAAGCCATAAGCTTTGAGGAGGAAGTGTGTCTGCTGATCAATACTACTCTCCAAACACATTGCTGTACAGCAGACTGAGGGGACAGATATTGGTTTAATTAACACACAGGCAAGGTTAGAGACGAGAGGAAAAGAAAGAAAGAGTCATTAGAAATTGTGATTTTAACTTTCTAGTTTTAGAAATTTGAAGTGATTTTAACTCTTAGTATTTAAAAGGACAGCTCACCCAAAAATGAACACTGTCATCATTCACTTTCCTCCTAAACTCATACTGTATGACTTTCTTTCTTATGAGCAAAACAAAAGGAGTTGCCACGCAGAATGTTCAATTTTCCATTCAATGTAACTAAATGGTGACCATGAGCCTGAGTAAATGATGATTGTGTGTTTTAAATGAATACCCATCCTCAGTGATGGGTACCACACAGATCATAAATCAAATATTAGTGCAAACAGCAAACATATAAGTCCATAAAGTCCATTTTTTGTCACAGTGATGGAAGTGCTAGTTAGCTTTGTTGTGGTTTGTCTTAATTTATTTCTCAATGCTTTTGCTGGCCACACACTCCTCATTAGAGACACAACAGGCTGCCAAACACTTGCAGAGTTTCCAATTACGTCCACAAAAGACAAAACAAGAGCTGCCCATAAAAGTCATTAACTGGCCTCATAAATGTTTGGCAGACTAAGAGAGAAATGTGGAGATTGAAAAAGTGCAGCTTGATTTATTTAGGTGGAATCATAAAAGAAGACACTGGAGAAGAAAAAGACAAAAGGATACTTAAAATTTACTTAAAATTTTCAGTTTCAACTGATTTTTTAATTGAGCTTTTTTAAATACAGAACCTGTTCCAGATCAAGCTATAATGCATCTACATCATTTTGTCATTCAATCAGAGTCTCTTATATGCTGACCAAGCCTGCATTAATTAGTCAAATAAGTAAAAACAGCAATATTGCATAATATTATTTAAATAACGTTTTCTATTTGACTACATTTTAAAATGTCATTTATTCCTGTGATGGCAAAGCAGCCATTTTTTGATAGGCACGTCTCTTTGACCAGAACACATTATGCAGGGAGACAGACAGAGGTCAGAGCAAATGTCTTTGCTTTCGACACACGGAAATGCACCCTAACAAATAAGCATGATCCTCACATCACAACAGCTCTTTTCCCTCTTGGCTCTATCTCTGTGTGCCAATCCCAACAACAATATTTCAGCGCTACTCGTTCTGATGCCTTAACGGCTTTCCTACAGGAGATTACACAAGTCAGCACACAGAGTTCAATGCAATTTGTCAGGGTCTGCAAATGTAGAGATGTTCATATTTTGTGACTCTCTTGTCTGGGGGGATTTCTGTAAGCAACAGTGTCAAAACCATGAATAAATGGTACCTGCGTAATGCAAACAAAACAAAACCGCTTTGTCATCCAAGTTGTAACATGAATACTGTAATATAAAATGGAGTTTACATGCATTTACAGAAGTACTGAGTCTCTAAAATAATAAATATACAACAAAAAGTGTATTTAGATGGATAATACTATTTAAAAAAAGTGATTTACATGTATCACAGTTTCCACAAAAAATTAAACTGTTTTCAACTGATAATAATAATAATAATAATAATAATAATAATAAATAGTAATTATATATATATATATATATATATATATATATATATATATATATATATATATATATATATATATATATATAGAAAGCTTCTTGAGCAAATCAGCACATTAGCATGATTTCTGAAGGATCATGCGACACTGAAGACTGGAGTACTGATACTGAAAATTCAGGTTTGCTATCACAGGAATAAATTAAATTTTAAAATATGTTAAATTACAAAACAGCTATTTTAAATTGTAATAATATTCACAATATTGCCGTTTTTACTATATTTTCAAATAAATAAATGCAGCCTTGGTGAGCAAAAGAGGCTTCTTTCAAGCACATTAAAAAACATCTCAATATCAAACTTTTGAAAGATAGTTTATATATCCATAAGGACTTGAGGCAAGGTACAGAATAAAGCTGTTTGACTATTATCTCCTTGTTCTCACTTACATTCCTTTGTCTGCACTCTTTTGAAAGACACCTTTCTTTCTTTTTGTCATATTCAACGAACACACCCTCTCTTTTCCTGAGACTCTTGGCCTCGATTAAAACATTGACATTTCTGTAAGTGGCAGATACAGATTCTAGACCAGGAAGAGAGGGTCATGTCTGCATGCCCTCTGGTTCTTTGCATGTTTTTAAGCTGACCTGAGATCAGACAGACTCACATGTCAAATTTCACCTTGTAGGAAAAAAGAAAACCAGAGGAGCTCCCTGGGAGTCCAGAGAAGAGATTTGAAAG
The DNA here is from genome assembly GCA_039654775.1 of Spinibarbus caldwelli. Classification (NCBI taxonomy): domain Eukaryota; kingdom Metazoa; phylum Chordata; class Actinopteri; order Cypriniformes; family Cyprinidae; genus Spinibarbus; species Spinibarbus caldwelli. The sequence goes on along the minus strand of CM077249.1, from coordinate 10,360,057 downwards.
AATTCATTTTACCAATACCGTAAGGCAAAGCCGTGCCTGGTGACACCTGTAGTCCCACAGATAAAATAAAGGATGAGGGGAAAATGTCTCTGAAAATATTTATCAAAGCCTACATCATACGTTGGTGAAAAAGTAATAAAACTTCTGGGAACTAGAGCAAAAGGTTTGTTAGAAAAGTTTGTTGTAAAGGGCACATCTACAACACACAACATCCTGCCTAGCAGTAACTTTTCACCGCACATGGAGCAAAATCACAGTCGACAGCACTTCTGTTGTCATTGTGTTCTTAAAGGTCATAACTAGAGCCTTATGTGGATGAGACTAATTTTCTAAATGTTTTATTAAGTCATATTATCTGACGTCTGTCAGCAAGAGCTGATAAAATGTAAAAAACTGTAACTTGAATGCAATGTAAGTCGCTTTGGATAAAAGCGTCTGCTAAATGCATAAATGTAAATGTAATGTAAATGTCTGTAATTTTGTATTGATTCGGATGGGACTAACATCTCCTTGTTTATTACACAGGTAGGAGTGTTTGTTTTCTAGATGTGGGAGTTACAGAAGGTCATGTGCTGTGGTTACATCCATCAAGTATGACGTACATGTCTTTTAATCTTTTAACTTCACACAAGTTTATAGAAGTAGTAGATTAAAAAAAAGGTGCAGATAATATATTAATATTGCATATTAAAATTTTAATATTGATATTAAAATAGTCTTAGAAGTTTCTATGATTTGCCTCTCTTTAATTAGATTTTGTATTACTTTTTGTCAGATGGGCAACCTGATCTCATGACGAAAACGTACCTGTGGGAACTATTTTGCAAGACGCAAAATACGTACCGCAATGTACATTTTGTGACACATTCGATGTGAAATGTCCACTGAGTGGCGCTAAAAAAAAAAGTGTTCAATTTTTTTTTTTCCCCCAAAACAGATGAACGTTCATATGGTGCGTTTTATGTGACGTTGGTTTTGTAGGTGTCACCGCAGTTTTGACTTGAAATGTCCGTTGAGTGGCGCTACAACTCTAATGCTGTGACGTTTTTAAATAACGTACCATCTGCACTACACCTAAACCTACTTGATAGTATGAACAAAAGTAAATGTGATGTAAAAACGCAATCGCAAGCATGCTGTTTTAGCTTGTTTTTTTATCTCTCATCTTTCAGCTCTTTCATCGTGAGTCATGTTTTTGACGGGAGTTGTACCCAAGGATTCCGCATCCTAAGTCCAAATCTGTGCCAGCTGAGCTACCAAGCAAGCTTGTTACGTCCGGAAAGTAAAACATATGGAGCTGTAATCATAACTGTGTACGAAAGCGATTACAAGTGTTCGATGTTTTACTGCCTCTAGTGTTCATTTCTGTTGAAAACTGCAGTGATATGTACTTATTACATTACATATGTACTTTTCCCCTCATATGGAAGTCAGTGAGGTCCAACATTCTTCAAAACAGCTTCTTTTCGTGCTCAGCAGAAGAAGGAAAGTCACTTGTCTGGAACAACTTGAGGGTGAGTAAATGATGACTGAATTTTCATTTTTGGGTGAACTATAGGATGTCTACGCTGGTTTCAAGTTCACTTGATCCAGATTAGGTTTCTTAGGGGAACTTTACATAAGATGCAAGAAGAACAAGAGAATTGGACAGAATGCTGGGGTCTTCAGATGTGTTTTTAAGTTATTTTAACCTGACATTTTAAAAACGCAGTACTTATGGAACAAGATACTCAAAGAAAACCGTACAAGTTGTGACACATGAAAAATGCATGAACTGGGAAAAAAAAAATAAATCTCTGAGAGGGTTTTATCACGCAAACTGTCTAACTGCTAGAACTGTGTCACCATGACACGTAAAGTACAAAAGACACTAAAAATATCCAAAAAAAGGAAAAAGAAAAAACTCCATTGATAAAAACAAGTGGAGAGTGTCTGTCCTTTGCCTTTAGCATGCCAAAAGCAGCACAGGATTAGCAAGGATGTATGACAAATTGAAGATTTACACCTGCTAGCCTATGGGGGCCATGGAAGCTCTGTGGTGATCAGAACGATAGGTGAGCCCGAGCTGTAGCCAATAGCCCTGTGGGCTGACTGCCTCCAGTGTTACAAAGATTAATCGCCAAGTGCTGCAGGATTTTAACAGTAAGAGAGTGTGTGGAACTCACCCTCGCATGCAACCTGAGAGGTAGGTTTGATCTGCTAAATGGTATACTGGGAGGATGCTCAAATTTGTGAAAATAAGTGCTAGAGAGTGTGTTACAGAGCTGAATGCTGGGTAATCAGGCCCTGCAGCTAGTGATTAATACCTGGGTGTCTGATCCCATAAAAGTTGGAGTCTGTATATGCATCCGCAGGCGCACCACAGGCTTGAATAGCGCCTGTGTGTACATACACTTTGAAAGTTCTCAACTCAACGCTGCATAATTCACTCTCTCTCTTCGTTTCCTGCAGAGTCCAACACAACAGGAAACGTGGAGAGAGAACAGTAATGGAGTAACCAGCAGAGATTAAGAATAACATTATGTTGCTGGCCAAAAATAAAAAAACAACAACATGAAACCCAGACCGATCCTTCCTATTGTTCAGACACAAAGTCATCCTGAGCATCTAATTCAGATTTCACAAGTGTGTGATAGTCTGCAGGTGTCTCTTCTTCATCACTTGGAGGAAGACAGAATATGAGAGATATAAATAATTCGCAGGTTTGAATCTGGCTCACATCATATCCTTATCCAGCACACCTACACTTTTCTACATAACTTCTAGTCCTCTCTCTGCAAGAAGAAAATATCATAGTCGTATACAGTAACTGATATTTAGGCTTATGTTACTCAAATGGACATTGCAGGTTTGAGTCTGGCTGCATCATAACCCAGTTCTGTTTCTTCTAATTCTCCTCATAATTAACTGTCCTTTCTACTATCACTAAAGGCCGTGACACACCAAACTGACATCAAAGACGTAGTGGTGACAGTTTAGGACACAAAAGTTGGCTTCAACACACCACAAAGATTACAGTCAATGGCTAACTAGCATGTACATTCTGCACATGCATGAGAGGAAATAACTTTGCCCACCAGCAGTAGTCAGTGGTCTGTATTCACCATTCTGAAAAGGAAAACTCAAACTAGGACTGCAGATATATAAACCATAAACAAGCAGCGCATTCTTACTATTTTGGATATGAAACATGTTTATCACTTTCTTCATTCCAGATGGCCATGTCATTATTAGTTGTCAACCTATATATCGCCAAGGCCGATATATCAAATGATATTTGGCATTTTTGTAAATATCAGCATCGCCCAATCATTTTTTTCCTGTTGGCCCGATATGTCAGAAGCAGGACTTTTAATTTTGACAGTGCTGAGAATGCCAGCGCCTCCCTTTCTCCATCTTCTTTAGTTTATTATCTCTGTTTAACAGTTCCGACTAATAAACTATTACACAGAAAAGTTCAAACAAAGTAAATGGCATAATAAAAAGTATTATAGCATTCGCTTTTCAATTATTCGAAAACAAAAAGATTGATATACCATAACAGAATATATATATATTTTACAGATTTATAATTTATCAGGTTTTTATTTTAATTTTTATTCATTTTTTAATTATTATATAATTTAGTAAATATTATGTCAAATAAATATAGATTTAATTTCAGCAATAGTTAATGCCTGTTTGCTTTACTATGTTTAAACTAAATGTTGTGATATCATACAACCACTTTATATAGGGCATCAGCCACCCTGCTTTATAGGATATCAGCAGTGACCATTAAAAAAAGTTTGTTATGAAAATATCTGTGTATTGGAATGTTCAGGCAAGATGAAGATGTAAAATTCAAAGAGCATTTGGTGTGTGCCCTCTTGACTTTATCGTTTTCACTTGCTTTTATCATTTTTATTTTTTTTCTCCTGCACTGGTTCTCCAAGCTGAATGCCCACTCAGATTGATCTCTCTCAGCAACTGCCCAAAGTCGATTCAACATGCTCAACCAGGCAAAAAGCCACCAACGGTGTGGAACACACTGCAAAAACTCAGCTGATAGATGCTCAATGGTAGATACTCAATCGCCCTACTTTGGCAGACCACTGGCTTGTGTCATGGTCTTAAAACTGGCAAAAAGGAACATAAGCATGTGGTGCTCATATGGACATTGCAGGTTCGAGTCTGGTTGCATCACATCCCGATTCTGTTCTTTCCACTTGTCCTCATAATTTCCTGTCCTCTTTCTTGCCTATACTATCACTACAAAATGGCATAAAGAATAAAAGAGGAATAGCAATGCGTTACAATTCATATTAAAGCATGTGGTGCTCATGACACTGCAGATTTAAATCTGACTGTTCCATCAGAGTCAATTCTGTTTCTTCAACTTCTCATTTCCTGTCCTCTCTCTTCTATCACTATAAGTGGAGGGGGGAAAAACAATGTGTCATATAATTCATATTAAGACCCACTCTAATATCCCAATGATGCTTGCCAAACAAACAGAGCAAAGAGGGACAGATTTAAAGTACATGCACTCTCACTGCTGCCATTAGCAGAAATGCCTCACACCTGTCTTGGTGTGCTGTATTAATGGGTGCTGAAGTAGTTTGTGCCTAAACTGTTCATTTGCCTCATATACACAGAATGGGTGGGAGTACATCTGGACCATTGAGCTGTCATTGGGATGGAAATCACATCCATCTACTGTCTCCTTTGTGCTATTCATCGTCCCTGCTGCGACAGATTTACAAACCGATTCTGGTGTAAGCCTGACATGACCATCAATTAGCATGTGCATTCATAATACGAGACCTGGCACTCAGGTATGGCTTTCTTTCTCCTGACACTTCAAAAGTTAACTTTACTCCAGACAACATGAAACTGCCTTTGATAACACATGTAACAGAATGTGGCACATTTATAAGCGAAACAGACTATTCAGCAGAAAATGTAGGATAGGACTTGATTTACTTCATCTGGATTTGATTGGATCCTGAAAAGTGGGTGAAATATAGGCTGTGATATTATTGGTTGATATTTCTTTTTCGCCCTTAGGAGGAACTGTAGAATTATTACACTTTGATGACAGTTTATGAAATCAACCATTTTTCTACAAAATAACAACATGTATTGACGATTGATGCACAGTAAGACTTGGAACATTTATTTAAGAAATCATGGGTCCATTTTGATTTAATCTCCAGACATAATATAAAGTATCCAACTTTAAAACCAGTTTGACAATGGAAAGTGGTCTAATATAGAGAAATCTTGAACTAGCATTACAGCAGACTAAGCAATATTTTAAGTTAATAATATGTATGTCACTGTATATATATCACAATAACTGCTGTCTGCAGGTTCAATAAAGATGGCTTTCTGAAAAGATGGAAGCAGAACATGGTGCAACAATGGTTGCAATGTTTGAATCTGTGTCTGATAGATCTCTTTTATCTGATTTTTCTACACGTCATCAATTATTAAAAAAGGCCAACAAAATATAACACTTTTTAGTGGGCAGGATACACACACACATAAACAGTGGCCGAATGGGCAATCACCTCTTGGGTTTAGTTAGAGATGACTGCACTCAAGCCTCCGTACGTGCACACACACATAAAACACACATCATCCATCAAGCACATGTGCTCACCTCGTCACTTCATCTCTGACACCTGAGAACCGAAAGTTACGACCTCTCTTTCTCTTGGAATAATTACAATAAATCACATTTAAACAGAATGCTGATCAGGGACCATCTTTCATCATCGATTTCATTCATCAAGATGGAACATACAAGTCATTGATTTTCAGGGTATTTTAGCAGAATTTAGCTTATAAATGATGATGAAATCAAAGTTGTGTTAGAGAGCCAAGCTGCTGGAATAGGACTTTTATTGTGTTTATACTTAGCTAAATGATATTTTCTATCTCCTCTGACCCTAACACAAACCTTTCTGCATTTTAGATTTTCATTCAGTCATATGCTTATCAAGCCCTTTTCCCTCACAAGTCCCCACAGTGTATCTAATTTTAGGTTTTACGATCATTATGGGGACATTTGGTCCCTTCAGTGTAGGCAAATCCTGACCCACACACACACTTGCATTTATATTCATGCACACACTCATTCACACCATTCAAAATCTGGGTGAGCTACATCTGTTTCATCCCAGACCTTATGCTGTGCAGTGCTATTCACGTATCTTGTTCTACCTTCTAATGCTCTCTCTCACTCAAGTCTTACCGAAGTCTTTATGTGAAGACATCCAGCCGATGATTTTGAGAGAGACGATAGCAAGTAGTCCAGATCCCACAAAGGAGCCAATGCCAGAGAAGAAGAAGAACAGGCCCATTATAGCGCTCTGCATGGAGCGCGGGGCTGCAGAGTAGGCGAACTCCAGACCTACAAACACAAGAAGATGCAGAAATCAATGATGAAAGACTGAAGTTTGCTTTGAAAGCATGATCAGAAGCTCAAAAGCATCCAAGGGACTCTATGCTTTACATACACACAAAAACATCTGGAAAAGATCATGGTTAAAAAATGACATGAGCAGTTTCATTTGTAACAGGGTCGCTGCATGTGCTTGAGACAAAGACAGGGGGGATTCACTATGAATGAACTAGAATAAAAGTGTTTTTTATTAGCATAGTTTCAGTACAATTGTATCAACCAGCAAGAAAACAGCTTAGACTTTTGTGAATAAAACGTAATCAATAACGAGCATCTTTTGCATAGAAAGGAGTATTTTGCAAAAAATTCAATGACTTAAATAAACATGATGCAGCGTTAAACGTAAGCATATAGAGCCTGATATGACACATATGTGCATGTTTAGCAAATTCACCCTGTGTTTTGGTGGACCAGGAGTGCCACTTAATTCATGTTTAAAAATGAAGTTAAAATGAAACAATAAATTGATGAATCACTTTTAAATGCAACATCTACACAGCCACAAAGAAAAGCAATCTGTTTATTTTTTTAATGCTTTTTAAAAATAAAATTTAAAAGGTTCAGTTTTAAAAATTAATGTATTTTTTCTACATTTAACGTTAAAAAATTGTTTTTTGAACGTATATGTATTCGTCAGTTTGTGACTTATTTACATTTTTACATTTGAATGAACAAACTGATAACTGATTTATGCATTAGAATTTTTAAGTGGCATTCCTAGTTCTCCATGTATTGTTGACATCCCTATAAAGCAGAGACATCAGACAAAAACAGGAATTAAATCATTATAACATGTCTGGAGGTGAGTGTGTGTGTGTGTGTGTTTGTCCATACATCCGCAGCACTCAGCTGAAGGTCTGAGTGACTCAGAAACACCTACTCAACTGCCAAAATCAGCACACATCCTTAAATTTTTACTGAAAGAGACAGGGAAAGAAAAAGAGGGATAAAAAGTAGTATAAGGACGATGCTGAGTGCAGGAAAGAAAAGATGAAGTACTTCAGAAAAAAAAACAGAGAATGCAGAAAGAACACAGAAGAAAAGAAAGAAAAGATCAAATCTCTTTTTAACCCTGAGTGGTGGCTGCCTGCTGGCTGACACTGATAATTTCATGGCGCCTCAAACTTGTCATTTTTAAAATTATGGCTTGTGGGCACAACTGTCAGACTCGTTTACTGAGCCTGGTTAGGCCATGAATCTTCTCTGATAGATGGATGGATAGAGAGAGAGAGAGAGAAAGAGAGAGAGAGAGAGAGCACAAGGGTAAAACAGCTAAAAAGAAGAGGGAGGAACTCCACCAAACGGAGCAAAAGAGATCATCTAATCCTGTCCCAGAATCCCACGCTCATGCTCCTCTGAAACAAACGCACATTAGGAGATGTGGAAGCAGGAGGGGCGGAGAGAAAAAGAGAAGTGAAAGAGAGAGATGAAGGAACTCAGCTGCTCTATTACAGTGTTTATAGCTGTCTGCAGGCATGGCTGACCTTTTCTAAGTGCTGTTTGTGTCATGGAGACCGTGTCTGCATCCTTAGGCGACAACGATCAGATGCTTGAGAAGCCCAGGGCTCAAGAAACACTATTAAAACAACAGCAACTGTTCAAAATCAATGAAGACTGAGAAAATGTCATGAGAACTGTTTTTCTAAAATCATTGGATATACATTATTTGGTTACATACTGTTCATAAATATGTAAATCTGAATCTAAAAGTACTTTTTACATGACTCACGTGAAGGATCCCTAATGTATTGACCTCTATGAGTCTCTTGAAAGCAGCATTTATTTGATCAAAATACAGTAAAATCAGTAATAATATTTTAATAACTAATTAATAAATTAACTTAACTTTTTAATATATATTTAAAAAAAATAATAATAAAAAAATAAATAAAAATAATAAAAAAAAAAAAATTGCCTTGACCTTTGCAAGTTTTCTCTTTTGTTTGTTTTTACTCATAATACTGCTCTTCCATGTAGAAGTCAAAGCGGCTTGTGTCGAGCAAAGTGATGAAAGCCAGAGTTTATTGGATTGATTAATAAATGAACCCCAATGCAAAAGCCTTGCTTTGCTTTGGTTTGGTTAAGTAGCAGAGTGAACATAAGGGTTAAGAGAGAAAAAAGGAAATCCATAAGGTGTCTCGATGTCGTGAGCAAGGCAACCTGAGTCTAATGACACGACCATTCACAATATCATGCAAGAAGAAAAATAAAATATAAAACTTGACCTTTTCTAACTTCAGAGCTGAATTATTCAAAAGCAAGAAAAGAAGTTTAACTTGAAATATTCTGCTTTCATTTTTCCCCTCGCAGAGTCAGGCAGTGGGCGATTTTTCTTTCTCTGAAAAAACACTAGCCTTTAACATTTTTCGGAGAGAACGATATATAATTAAAATTCCCAGTGGAGAAAAAAAAAGAATCAGGTTTTAGGTTTGTCCCCTCAACTGCAGTCCACACATATCTCCCGCAGGTAGTGTGTGTACGTGCAAGTGAGTGTCTACAAAAATGTGAAAAATCAGAATCAACTCGGTTTCCGCTGTCATCCGACAGCCCACGACAAAGCGAGCTGGCAGTGGAGTCCATTAACAAGGATTTATTCAAACAGAATAGGGCCAGAGGAGGGAACTTTCCAGAGACATTTGTCACATTTCTTGTCATCCAATTTCCTGGAGGTTCCCCAGGGGTAGGGATGGAGCGTTGAGGCTTTATTTTAAGGGTCCTCCGTGCTATCAGGAGGCATTTGCATTTCATGGGAGGGCTGGGACACTGGAGACCTGGGGTGAGATGGAGAGAGCTGACTACGAAAAGTGTGTCAGCACATCGCCGCACAGACATGAAGTTATCGGAGACAAACCTGTGTTTAGCTGCTGTTGCAGTCACATTAAATCTTAGTCTGGTTGCCCGAAGGAGTTGAGGAGTTTTTTCTCCCCAAAAAAGCTAGAGATAAGATATTTTGTTTCGTAACTGACGAATAAATGTCCTGCAGCTGAGCTTCTGGATAAACTTGTGAATTAGCATGCTAGCGTCCTTCTCAGAGAAGATGAAATTTTCTTTTAAGATACATTCGAAAATATACATGACAAAATCATATGCACAAGTACATTGTGCTACGTGACGGATGTTCGTAGAATGATTCGCACTGCGTCAAATCATCTCTGGCCATGGCCATCTTCCCAATCATGTTCAGATGTAAAAGGATTATTCAAGAAAATGAGAAAGCAAAATTTATCTTCATTTCGGCGGGTGACATGATATTCAGCGTCTTTAATCTTAATATTTTTGATGCAGCCTTCGCACCTCTCCAATTTCTCTATCATTTCACAGCTGTCTGTGATCAGGAAGCGGCGGGCTGCCTCTTGTATTGATTCTCATAGCTTGATGGCTCTCTTCAGGTTTAAAAAGCACCTGTGCAAATAGCGTCTTACAGCTTTCCACAATACTCGAACCCCTGGAGACGTGATGGAGGAGCGGAAGATTACACTTAGCCTTCCCCATCTCCCCATTCTGCTGAAAATTCAATCAGAGGCCTCTACGTCCACCGTGGACATATTATTCCACCGGCGCTGTGCCTCTTTTCTTTCAATTTTTCCAGGTCCGCAGATAAAAAATGAAATGAAGATGTTAACTGTTAGGGACAGCCACTATCCCCACAAGAAAGTAGATGAAAGAGAAAGGGAAAACAAAAGATGTCGTTTATTTCTTTTGGAGTGGGCTGCTGTGTTAACAAAAAGAGGGCAAATGCTGCTGTTTAACTTTGTGTGCCAGGATGTTTCTGGTTGAAAATCATATACATGAGATGTGCACATTGAGGGGGGAAAAAGTTGTTCCTAAGAACAAGAGTCTCAAAGGGAGAGGTGTCCTTTGGGGGTATAAGTACAAAACAGGCAGGTATATTTAAATTTAGGCTACATTCACACAGACAGTGTTTGCATTGGAAGCCTGGTCAATGACAACTAAGAGTGTCTAAAAAAGAAAGTATTTTAAAAAATCTAGTTCATATACCAAGTTCTTAGAAATATACTCTTTGTTTTCGTGCTGGATTTGTATGGCTTTGAAAAAATTTGGACCATTTTCAGTTTAAATGTAATGATTCTAAAAAAAGTCATGTGGTGTAACTTTTTTGCAGCACCCACAGTACTGTTCAAAATTGTGAGAAGATGTTTCTTTCTGGAATGGTTTGGAAATTGTTTTCCTGGTTTAGAATTTCATAAAAGAAACATTACATTATAGTACAACACAGAACCACCAAATGAACACTAAATTGCTATCAAGTAAACTAAAATAAATCTGTTCACATTGGACAAACTTTAGAATAACTTTAAAGCAGCCTTGCAGTAACAATGGTCAGGTCTCGTCCATTTGTGGTTATATTGCCAGTGAGTTCAGCTGTATTTCTTGTATTTTTTTTTTTTTCCTATTTTACTATTAAAGATACTACACAGGGTTCCTGCACATTTTAAAGTCAAAATTTTAGGACCGTTTTAAGACATGAAAAAAAAAATAGGAAAAAACTGTACACAAGGGTTGTGCGCTATTGGAAAAAAAAAATGTCTTGGATTTTGTTGACAACAACAATTTGACAATGTCTTGCTGGGTGTGTTTTTGAAACTACATTTACATTTGCATAAATATTGCTATGAGATTGTTCTTATTCAATAATTTAAAGAAATAATTTTTCTTTAAAAAAAAAAAATTAAATAAATAAACATTAAACTAAAACTACCAGTAGGTGGCAGCAAGTCACTTGCTGCATCCCAATTCTTATCTGTCCTACATAGTTTTCAAAATTAGAATTAGTGTGTCCCAAATTGTAGTATGTTGAAATAATTATCCTAAAAGTACCTGGATGTATTACTATTTCTGGTGAGAATTCGAAGTGCTGATCCCTGCAAACTCTAATGGCTAATGTTGCCCACAGCCACAAACACAAACAGAAAGTGTTCAAAAACTACCAAACATGGTGGATATTCCAGACCAATGGTTAAGCAAGATAAATGGGATTGAGTGATTAATAATCGATATCTAACCTAATGAAAAACTATTTATTTAATGTTATCCATGTTATATTTCATCTGCAACAACATTGTAAACTTTAGATACGTTTGGTCAACAACTTTTAACAGCATCATTATGCAAACACCTAAGGAGAATTCTTGGGACGAAAGACAAGAGACTGGCAGATCGATGTGCAACTTCATTTCTCTCCAGTACGGTAGGAAATTAAATGAAATGAAATCTGGATGATGTTAACTGTGACAAGATGATTGACAGCACAGTTTAAATGGTGACAGGATGCATGTAACACAACAGAACAAGACACTGTTAAGATAAAGTATGTCCCAAAGCTTGCCTACAATTTTGTTACACACTCAAAAGTATGTACTCGTTTTGTGAAAAAAGTACATCCTTTAAATGCATAATACAAGTAGGCAAACTGGGACACAGCAAGTGTCTTAATCAGTGAGTTGAGTGAGTCATTTGTTTAACAGATTCATTCATATGGCTGATTCATTCAGGAACAAAGCAACTGACTGCCTTAATAAACGGGTCACTGAATTAAACTGATTCGTTCAAAATGTGGATTCATTCTGTAAGGAATCAAAAGCATGCAAAATGTCACATATGTAAACAAGGTATAACAACATCAAGTTGTACTAAACAGCTATATTTTTTCTATCAGGTTTAAGACCTCATCTGAAAATTTCATGACAAGCAGGAAAAAATGACATATTTAAAACATTTCAATGACCCTAAAATTAGTAGATTCAAATTTCAATGATTTCTGCATTAATAAAAATTATTATTAAATCTGAAATATCTGTTTTGGGGAGTTGCACAACATGACATAAATAGGAACTAACCTTACCTAGTCATAAAAATGTTAAATTATCTGATATTATATCTGATATAAGACTAAATTAAATTAATAGAGCATAAGAAACAGGACTGAAAACGATTGCTGTGAATGTAGCCTAGCAGATAACCTCCTCTCTCATAGTCTTCTATCAAAGACCTTGAAAGTCCTTGAAAGACATCCTGTTATTTGAAGCAGCATAAGCCATGGGTGACGATCTGATTTGAAACACCTCTTCTAAGAGGGAAGAGAAGAAATCCAGTAATCAGTACTGTGTTCTCTACAATTCAGCATGAAGGGAGAGTGTTCTTCCCTGCCTTTGCCAAATGCTACTTATTAGTCTTGTTGGTTCATAAAGGCTAAAAGGGGGGACGTGCAGCCTTTGATTTACTCTGTGCGTGAAATGGGTGTGAAATTACCGGTGTGGTGAGCGTCTAAGAGGAAAACAAGCATATTTGTACATGACCTTGGAAGAGAAGCTGAAGGGTCAAAATGAACACAGCTGTGTGTTTAGGGAGAAAAGAACATTGCTAACCTGTGTGAAAATCTGTATGGATGACAGACAGGTGCGCACATAGCCAGTGGTAAATATAGAGCTGATACAGCGAACACAAATAAGACAAGTGCCAAGCATAACCTCTAGAAAATGACCAGAATAAGGAAACTAAGCTGGGATTCGACAACGTTACTCAGAATCTGTTCAATGGAATCAAATCATTTTAACAACAACAGCAAACATATAGTGTGACAAGTGAAGCTTGATTCGCTGACTGATGACTCGTCTGAACTGGTTCTTTTTAACAAATCAGTCAAAATGACTCACTAATGAATCTGAAACTTAACAACCTTGAACAGATCCTTCAGCCACTCAGTGAATATTACAGAATGAACATTTGACTCACTCACTGAACAACAAAGTCATATACAACTCAAAAAAAATAAATAAATAAAAATTATTGTATAACTGTACAGTCAAACCAAAACTTATTCAGACACCAGATATAATTTTTAATATTTTTTTAAGTGGGTGCAGGACACTATAGTTCATATATGTAAGTGAGGATAGCAAAATAAAATAAACTGTGACATATTACACCCAAAAATGACTACCAGTAAAATTGATAAAAATTTGGGACCAAAAACTTGATTTGACACATTGACCTGACCATGTTTTGTTACATACCTTTCTATCAAAGTTATCTGACATTATCAAGATGAATTTGTTCTGACACATTTTAGGCTAACTCTTAAGTTCTTGTCATATTTTATTACCATTTTCTAAACTATAGCGAATAAACTGTGATAATGTGAGAAATTTTGAAGGTGTCTGAATAAATTTTGCTTTGGCTGGAATTCATTTGTGATTATCAAGATGAATTTGTTCTGACACAGTTTAACTCTGAGTTCTTGTCATATTTTATTACAATTGTTTAAACTGTAGTGAATACACTGTGATAATGTGAGAAATGTTGAAGGTGACTGAATAAATTTTGGTTTGGCTGTATATTTCAAGATTTGAGATACTGAAATCAGTGTAAATGCTATAGCCAATGGCATTAGCTTGGAGCAGGATTAATAAACTATATATATAATTATTATTATTATAATAATAATAATAATAATAAGCAACTATGTGGTCCTTCCTCAAAAGTACAAAACCTAATTATTGATGGAATCATTAAAGAACCGGATTTGTTGAGTGCAATCAGAATTAAATTCCTTATGATTCTCATCATGACAGAAATTGCTGTAATTACTGTAGATCTCAGCAGTGAAGGTAGTAATAGGAGGTCCACACAATTTCTTCTTACAAATGCTGTGTTAGGGGATTTAGTTTCTTTTCATCTATTTTCACATTAATCTCAAGATCACTTGCTTGAGACTTTCTTGATATTTTCTTAGTGTATTCCAGCAGGAGCGAGATGTTTTCCCTGGCCGTCTTAACTGCACAACTGCAATAATGTATCGCCAAGACCAGATCGATCGGTCCTGATTGATACAGCCGTGGATTCCTTAGCAAGCAATTTCAGCAACGGCTCAGACAAGAGCTACTACACAAAGGCAAGGCAGAGAGGAGTTTACCGCAGTTTTTAAAAGGACACGCATTGATTAGCATGGTCATTAAGACAGATGAATGATCCTACGGGAAAAAAACTCTACAGTACACAGAGGAGACCGAGAGCTGGAGGGACACAAAAGACACACTCATGTTAAAACAATGCTGTACGTTTACTCATCTAGACGAGTTATTCATTACATGCATCTTAGTTGATGAGAAACTAAATTCTACAATCAAAATATCACCACAAGTGTGCTGTAGGGGTTTCTTATCACGGTCATCGCCTCTCAAATGTCTTTCCAGGCTTAGTATCACCTCATGAACCACTAAATGTTAAAAGGGCCATTTCATGGAGAACATCTATTTTAATACACCAGTGAATTATGTTGACGTGCTGCTGCAAAAAAGAGGCATTGAGACATCATACTGACATTACAATCTTGAACACATTAAGGTTTGACTGTCAATGTTCACGGTACATATCAACACCTATTTGTATTCAGTGTGTTCAGCAGTGTTTTGCAAAGGACCACCTACCTGCAATACTAGCAAAGATTTCGCTGACACCAATGAGGACGTACTGAGGCACTTGCCACCATATGGGTAAATCGGCTGCATAGTACGTAACTCCACCGAGTGACTGCGGGATGGGACCTCGCGTGTGGACAATGTCCAGCCTCTTAGTCTCTAAAATGCCTGAGAGGGGCAAGAAAAAGGGTAACAGATTAAAATAAATAACAACATTATAATAGTTCAAAATCACACTGGCAATATTTCAAATAAACAGAAGCATATAAAGATCTTTGTACAATGATTAAAGACATCAGTGAAGAATTTCAGGTCCTCTGTGTATTTTAATTTGCAATAGATTTTAGTCTATGTATAATTCCAGGGAGATTATTTGCTCCATATTTGAGTATTTTTGTCATCTTTGTAAATTAACAGAACTGTTAGCTCTTCCTTGCTTTATTCCAAAATCGATAGATCAATGGATGATACATACTTTGTGTTTTCAAAAAGGAAGAATTTTGTGAACATCATATACTATAATTATATTGTACTATATCACTTTGATACTTTAAAGCTGAAATTCTACTTTACAAATGTACAGATCTGTAAGTTCACTGTAAGTTCACAACATTAAAGAACAAAGAAAGGTATAGAACAGGATAATGTAATATATCACTTAGATTTTTTTTTTTTAAGAAATTAATGCTTTTGTTCAGAAACGACACATTAAAATTATGTGAATCAAGACATTTGTAATGTTACAAACATTACATTTTAAAAAATGCCGTTCTTTGAACTCGGTTCATCAAAAATCCTAAAAAGTATCACAATTTCCACAAAAATATTAAGAAACACAAAATTGCTTTCAACATTGATAATAATAGGAAATGTTTCTTGAGCAGCAAATCATCATATTAGAATGATTTTTGATAGACCATGTGACACTGAAGACTGGAGTAAAGGCTACTGAAAATGTAGTTTTGCCAGAAATATATTGTATATAAATATAAATTGTATTTTAAAATAAACACAAAGCAGCTATTTTAAACAGTAATAATATTACACAATATTACTGTTTTTACTGTATTCTTTATCAAATAAATGCAGCCTTGGTGAGCGTAAGAGACATATTTTAAATATATTTAAAAAAAAATAAAATAAATAAATAAACTACGTCAAACTATTGAACAGTAAATGTAAATAATTGCAGTATATAAATCAGCAATAAATCAACTATTGAGCATGTGCTTTCTAAATATTGGCAGCAGCCATTGAAAAACTAGGTTTTTAACATGTGTGTGCGTATGTGTTTCTAGCCCAGTGTTAGATCGGTATCAGATACACGTGTGGATGTTTGGAGAGAAAGTGAATGTAACAGTGAATGAAAAAAGTATGAAGAGTCCATTAATGGATTAAGTGTCAAGTCAATGCCAGCGCTTCACACAGGTCAAAAATAGCTTATCTCCCACACATAAAAACATGCTTGCACACACAAAATTATACAAGGCAGCTGAGTTTAGCAGGTAATAAGAGTGGAGCAGAGATTGTCAGCCTGGACTATCTAAAAGCTTGATCCAATAATAACCATGTTCCTCCTCATGGGATCACTCCATCATACTGACATGCACATATTCACATTTCGAAGGGGTATGACCTTGTATTTCATATGCTTAAAATAGCAGCGTGATGCAGAGCATCTACAGCACGCCGCTAACTCAAAGCGCTTCAGTTAACAAAACAGTAACTTTTTTTTCCTCTCTTCCCTCTCATCTTTCATTCCCCCCTCCACCCCTCGCCTAAACACCAGAAGTGTTCCGCTCTGATCTGTGGCTGTGGTGTGTCAGATTTAGATCGGAATACAAATGATGCCTGGAATAAAACACTCTTTGGCTAAAAGTGCGAACCGCTGCAGATTACAGACCTCACTTCTGCACTTCCAAGAGATTTTAACCCAGATTGAAAAACCTCGACTTTTATTTCCGAGGAAAATTGAACAGAAGTGGAACTGCCCCAAGGCATCGTCTGGTATGTGGCGGGCGCGTGTGTTTGTAGCTTTGTTGTCGGAGCAGCTTGCCGTGCAAATGGCTGCTTCCTGAGTGCAGGACAACAAGTGTGTCCAGGTGTGTGGGCATCATCTGTGCCTGCGGGTAAGGTTGGCTTCAGAGCTGTGCCACTGCCAAGCACCCATCTGTTTGGAAAATGTTGTGTAAATGTTGTGAGGAGGTACTGGCAGTGGTTTTTTAAAACCCACCTAAGCCCTGATGGGTTCAGCTACTGGGTAGACTCAAATTAAAAGTGCTTCAATACGCTCGAGTTAAGAGGCAGGAGCCTTGTGTGTAAGCACATAAACATACACACACATCTATGCAAAACAGAAAAGAAAAGATAATAACAATCCATTTTTGACAATCCAATCTATTCATGATAAATGGAAAAACAGACCCACCCTATATATATATATATATATATATATATATATATATATATATATATATATATATTTTTTTTTTTTTAGTAAACATCCTATTAGACTACACTCTAATATCCCATTAAATACATATCTGCTCATAATTTTACATGCCCCTTGCAGTAACAATAAGTGGTAGCATAAAATTGCATTTTGTTATTTTTTTAAAGCCCTAAGAAAGTTGTTTGACTTAACAGATATTAGCATACTATAAACATAAACATATAGATTATAGGCAAGGGTCAAATGTCATCACCGAAGCTGTCTGGATGTATAATCACACTCTAAATGATATTTGCACTAAGTGCAATAGCGTTAGATAGATGCTATTTACACTAAATGAAAACAGCAGTATTTTCTTTGTACTACCTGTAAACAGTGTTACTGTAAATGCTATTTATGCATAATAGTGACAGATACTTGAAAACGGGTGATCGAATCTGCCAAAATTTTGAAAACAACGTTCCTCAAAAACATATAGTTTAAAACAACATTCAATTTTTTTGCAAAATCACGGAGTGTAGATTTCACCATCTACAGTCCATATTATTACAAAAAGATTCAGACTATCCAGAGAGAAAGGAATCCAGAAAAGGAGAAAAAGAATAATAATAAAGATTAAAAAAAGGGAAAAGGCAAAAAACAATGGAAAACAGTTAAAAATAAATAAATAAATAAATAAAAATAAAAAAAAAAACAATTTAAAAAAAAATGTTGATAAATCTGAGAAAGGTGTGCTAGGGTCCACATTTCAAATTATTTTTGCAAAAGAAAAAAAAAGATGTTCTCTCAATCCATGAGCATAATTGTATGTCACATTATGTACAAAATAACAAAATAAATATCTTTGAAGAGATACTTTCTCTTTGTCGTTCCTGCTCCTGAGGTTTCATTCAGAGTGATGAGTCACAAAATCTTTCAGAGATTCAGATAAAAGCTACAATTACTTATCATTATTTGTTGATATTTCATTCCATACACATCCTTGACTCTTTGCATAAATGCCTACAATTTACCTTTATGTTGTGTGTGCCACAGGTGACATTTCTGTGTGTGTGTGTATCTTGATGTACTCTAAAAAGTGAAACCGAGCAGGGCTTAGAAAGCAAGAAAAAGAAAGAGCGAAGGGGCACAGAAAGGAAAGAGCAGCGTGATTACTATACGTTGGGTATTATTGAGGGGCACTAAAAGACTCATTTCCCAAGATATCTCATCTATATAATAAGCCCCATTAGTGGGAATCATTATGTCACACACACATGCACACCCCTCCATGCATTTTAATATACACACTCCACATGTAATATCTCTCCCTAACACACATACACACTTTTGCAGACTCCATTCACACATAGTAAGCATCCTTAAACCGTGCTTGTATCAGGTAGCAGTTTATTAATGAGTCAGTCTGTGTCATTGAGTGGGAGTACAAAGGATGGGATGCTCTCTTTCTATCTCAAGAAGGAGAGCATGAGTCCCAAAGGTTCTCATTAGTTTGATCTGTACAATACACACACACACACACACACACACACACACACACACACACAAAAAGAGTGTGATATGAACGTGGTTTCCACATACTGGTTCCGCAAGAGTGTGCCAACGAGTTCCCCCCGCTCTTGGCTACATCAAAGCAACGGTTATTATTAGATAACATCTGTATTGTGCGCTGCATACTAGACTTCCTGCGTGTTCAGGCTGTATCATGTAATACCAAGGTCATTTTCTTCAGCATCATTTTAAAACAGTGGTTCTCAGCTGGTTTTGCATCAGGACCCAGTTTTTAAATTGAACATGGAGTGGTGACCCAAAAGTGCCCTTAAAATCACATTCTGAAATGTACTAATTAGTTTATTATTACATTTGGCTTGAATGTCAATGGTTTTATGCTCTCATTGACTTTTTATGTTAACTTAAGAAGCTAGTTCATAGAAATGAAAATTGTCTTTTGAAAATTATGCAGTTTATTCACCCTCATGTCTTTCCAAGTCCATAAAACTTTTGTTCATCTTCAAAACACAAACGAAGATTTTTAATGAAGCCAGAGAGATTTCCAACCTGGTTTCATGAGAAAAATGTACCTCTGGGAACTTTTTCGCAAGACACGAAATACATACCAATAAGCACATATCACTGCAGTTTCCAACAGAAATGAACACTAGAGGCGGTAAAACAGAGAGCACTTGTAATTGTTTTCATACACAGTTATGATTACAGCTCCATGTTTCACTTTCCAGATGTAACAAGGTTATTCGGTAGCTCAGCCGGCACGGAGCTGGACTTAGGATGCGGAATCCTTGGGTACGAATCCCATTGAAAACATGACTCACGATGAAAGAGATGGAAGATAAGAGATTGAAAATCAAGCTAAAATGGCATGCTTGAGATTGCGTTTTTACGTCACATTCACTTTTGTTCATATTATCGGGTAGGTAGTGTAGTGCAGGTGGTACGTTATTTTAAAACGTCACAGAGCATTAGACTTATAGTGCTACTCAACAGACATTTCAAGTCAGAACTGCGGTGATGCCTACAAAACCAAAGTCACATAAAACATACCATATGTACGTTCATCTATTCCAGGAAAAAAAAAAAACACAAAAAAAAAACAACACTTTTTTAGCGCCACTCAGTGGACATTTCACATCGAATGTGTCACAAAACTTACATGGCAGTACATATTTCGCATCTTGCAAAAAAGTTCCCAGATAGCCTATATGTTTTCGTCATGAGACCAGGTCGGAGATTTCTGTACCTCTAATAAAAGTCCAAAACTCTGAAGCTTCAAAAAGAATAAAATGCAAGTAAACATAATTCATATGAATTAAGTGGACTTCTGAAGAGAATTTGATCTTGTGTGTCAAACAAGCATGTTTGAGCATCTGTTTACCATATTTTATGTGGCCCATGTATGTGCGCTGATCAATGTTTATATGTGAATAAAAGCTGACATTGAATCCATTTATCACCTGCAGAGATATAATTGCTTCATAAGACTTGGACTAAACTGCTCAATTCTATGAATTATGTTTACTTACATTTTATGAACTAAAGCGTCAAAGTTGGTGGAATGGACTCTCAATGGAGGGACAGAAATCTGTCAGATTTCATTTAAGAAATCATTTGTATTTGTATTTAATTCATGTTTTGAAGACTGTACACAGTTAAATGCCTAACTGTCATTTAGTATTTGCCTTAACATTTCTTTGTGTTGATGTTTTTACTAGTGAAAGACAATTGAAGTGGAAAGTTAACTTTTTAACAGCCAACCTTTAGTTTACAGTACAATCTGGAAAAAGAAAAGAAAAGAAAAAAAAAATGTCAGACATAAATGGAATTAGCAGGTAATGACTGATAATTTTATTGGGCAAAAATGTGTGCTTGCCCCTGAAAACAAGATAAATGCATTATGATGTTTTAGTCTGTTTTCCAAGAAAAAAAGATAAACACGTGCTAAAATTGTACTTGCTTTTAGGGAATACTCCAGCCTGTAGATGACCTTAAAACTAACAAATATGGAATAAAAGCCACAAAACTCCAGTTTAAATTTCAGAGGGCTTTAAAACAACAATTACTTGACTTTTATGTCTTCAAGTTGCTGGTCTGTTATTAGTCTTCTGAATCAGACAGTCCTTGAACCACATGTTGGTATGCTGTCAAGTGCACACAAAATTGGCAAGAGCATTCTCAAAATGGCAACCTACAATCTGATTGATTGGCTTTACTCAATTTCTAGAAGTGCTTCAGGGTGCACAGGTTTTTATCAGTAAACCAGGAAATGTTGGGTTTACAAGATCTCAGACCATTAGAATGAGTGCTTCTGAGAAAGACCTAGAAGGTAGATTTGGAAAAGTTTGTCATCCTGAAATTTTAAACACGTTTACATGCACAACCTCACACTGATTGTGTTGTATACAGTTGACACTGTAAGTTTAAAATAAATAAATAAATAAAATCATTATCTCTTTCTTTCCATCTGCAATGTGGACTATGCTCAAAAGAGTGGCTACACAAGACTAGACCATATCAGACATCAGTCATTTTAGTCAACAGGTACGAATATATTAAAGAGGGAGCAAACCAAGTGAAGTAAACACCTGAAAACTGCAATCATGCAGCAAAGCACTTGATGTCAATCTCTCATTATTTTGACTGTTTTGAGTTTTCTGAACTTTGTGGTGTTTACCGCTTAAAGAATCCCTCATGATGACTACAAACCCACATTTATTCAGTTTGATGGCAGCTGAGACAGATGAGGAATTTAAAAATGTCTAAACTCTCTCTCTCCCTCACCATGCAGAGTTTGACAGTGGTTTAAAAGAGTCGGAGAGAGTCAAAGACAGACAGGGTGGGAGAGAAAAATATTCATACTTTCCCCACACTCTAGAGCGCATCTCCCAAAACTCATCTCACTCAAAAAGCGCTTTAGTCTGAAATATGTCAATGTCTGGACGCAGCGCACACTGTCAGGCTGACTAAGCTTGGTTTAATCCACTGGGCAGAGCTGGAATTGGACTGGGGACTGACTGGAGTGCTGGGCGCAGTCAAACCGAACAATGAGATACTGCCGACCTGTCAACGGTGTCTTCTTCTACAACCTCCGAACAGGCACTCCACGACTTTCTCAAAGTGTGACTCGAACTTTCGTGTATGTTTGGACACAATCTTAAAAAGTGTTGTCTTAGTAGCGAGGCATCAACTGTGTACAAAACTTCATACGGACACAAGAGCAAGCCAAAAACACTTGGAATGAAAGCGCTGAAGTTTTGGAGAGATTGCTGTGCCTAAAAATCTAGTGAGCCGCCTACTCAAAGAGCTTTATTTGCACTTCTGATGTGAAGGTCATCAGAAAACTGTAGTTAGCAAAATTATGCTACCATCTAAAATCAGGGCTCAACCTTAAGGATTTTTTTTCCTGTTGGCTCAGTTGGGACAATAAGGCAGATTTGTACTGCCAATATTTTCATGGCACTACAAAAGCAAAATTTTATTAATGTGTGGCAGAAAGAAATACTTTCTATTAAACATTAGATTTTATTTTGAAAAGGAAAAAAATGTTACAGCAATAAACCAATAAATTTTCATTATTTTATAGCTAACATTTTTTTAATTATTTTAAGAATAGTTTTTAGTCAAAGAAATATTTGAGAACTGAAAATAAAAAGGAAAAAAAATAATAAAATAAACAGAAAACTTTCTATGGTGCTCCATGACCTTTTAAACATTTAATTTCACTTTTTTTCCACACACTTTTTTTCTTCTTTTTCATACTACAAAATCATACACTGGAAGACAATTGTGTAGGGAGATTTGTTGATAATTTACACTTTAACTTATTATAACACATCATTCCTGAAATTTAAATTCTTAATCCATTTAAATCAGATAAAGTTGCAACAACAATCCATCAGAGAAACAACTCATGCATAAGTTTTTTAAATAAAAGCACATGAAAATGGTAAACAAATAAGATAGTGACAGTTACGTCAACAGGTCTGACAACAGGCCAAACTTATTGTTGAGCCATGAACATACCGAATTTTGGCCAAAATCCTAAGCATTTCTATAGTAAATGACCAAAAAAGGCTATCAAGTTATATAGATCACTAGGTTTTGAGATTCCTAGTTTTGGGGGACTTCGAGGAAAAAAACAAGAAAGAGGATTGTCAAAGTTTCTCTGCAAAAATATGTTAAAATGGAAGGTGAGAATAATGAAAAGTGCAAAAGCGCTGATTCAGGTTGGTATTTTCCAGGACGGTGGGCTGTATGAATATTAACTGTCAGAACAAGCGGGAATATCGATCCACCTTCTGCAGGGTTCAATAGAGCTGGTTCAAGGTTGGACAGGAGTGACAGAATTCAGAGGAGAGATCATTGGTCTGTGTGAATGTGTCAAGAGCGTGTGGGTGTTTGTCAGCGAGTCATTCCATATCGAATCTCTGCCATCTTGGAGTCACTGTACCTTATCTGACGAATGGAAAAGTCGTAACCTCTCTGAGATGAACTCATTTCTCAGAATAAGCTGAAGAGTACTAAGAAAACACAATTTGACACAATTGTCTGTGTGGATGTATTGATATCTCACAAAACTCATAATATTGGCTCAGCATTTCTATGTCACAGTGTTATCAGCTCGAACTTTGACGTGAGTTGTCTTGGTGTGTTACACCAGGGACTACATGTTTGGACAATTTATTTTCCACATTGATTCTGTTTGGATTTGACACATGATGATGGATCCATACACCACTATGGACTATGTTGACTGATGCCTTACTGTCATGTTTTGCCTGTAGCATGCACAATGCTGTGATTAAAAATGCAGTGTTTGGTTCATGTTAAACAAACTGTAACTGGGAACATGTGCAGTAAATACTTCCACTTTTGATTTGTCTGTCCATAACATGTCCTGGAGGGTCATCCAGGTGCTTCTTAAGGGCAAAGACTTTTTCCACACCATTGAAATTTAACACCAAAAAAAGAAGACGCACCAAACTTGTGTCTCCATTTTACCACCAGACTATACCACAAACCACAATAAAATCCGATCCCATGAAATGTTAAAAATTTGCTCAAACTCAAATCCAAGCAGATGTTTTCACAGCACTGTATAATGTCTTTACCGTCTACGCTACCATTTGGAGTTTGGAGTCACTAAGGTTTCTTTTTTTCTTTCTTTTTTTAATACTTTTGTTAAGAAATGATCCATTAGATTTATCAAAAGTTTTTTAAGTAAAAATGATCACAGTTTTCACTAAAATATTAAGCAGCACAATTGTTTTCAACATTGATGATAATAACAAATGTGAGCAGCAAATCAGCATATTAGAATGATGCTGAATATTAGAATGATTTGAGTAATGACTAAATTGCAATAATATTTCAGAATATTGCTGGTTTTACTGTATTTTTAATCAAATAAATGCAGCCTTATAAGAGACTTCTTTCAAAAACATTATAAATATCTTAGAAACCCCAAATTTTTTAAATGTAGTTTTGTTCTTATTCTTATATGTAGATTTATGTTCTTATTCTCTGTAAACTGAATTGAGCAATGGCTAAAAGTGTTATAAATATTAAATATAGTATCATTGACAACTGGTAACATGGTTGAGTCCATGAGGGGGTGAACAGCTCCCCAAAGAAGAGTTTCTTTGTCATGTAGATTGTCAGTGTACATTATTTTAATCATTGTTGTGATCTAATTATCACATCAAAAATCAGTTCTGAATGTTGTTGTACATCCATAAATGAATGTATACTATTAATAATAATAAACAATATCAGTCAATCTTGACTAACAAATACAGGAACCTTAAATCTTAAGATGTAGTACTAGACAAAACAGAAGGGAACAGGGATTGACCCTCATGTTTCACAGTGAGTCTCCCTTACACGTTCGCCAATGTTTCATTCAAAATTACCATATTTATGATGTTGCAATGTCCTGAATCATGAAGTGTAACATATCATGAAGTAGTTGGCTATACCCAGCCCTAGAGTTAAGAATATATGATTGTGTAATTTAGGTCTCAATGTTTTGTAGCATGTGTGCATTACAGTATGTCACATATAACAGAACACACAGCATATGAACCTTATGAAGTCTGAAATGAAAGTTCACTACCGTGACAGGCATTTTGACACAAAAATGAACACATATATTTAAAATGTGTATGCAAATGTCTGCTATCACATTCAAACACTCCCACGAGTCTCAGTTTGTGAATATGTATAAAGAAGCTTGATACATTCACCCCACAAAACGGCACACACAGTTTGTGTGGAAAGAAAGCAAGCTGAAGAACAAAAAGCACAGGTTCACAGCCATAAATCTCTGTTGTGTGTGTTGATAACACACTAAATGCGTGTCATTTTGTGTGTGTGTTGTTGACTCACCAGCTGCCACCGCCGAGCACATGACAAAGAACATGCCCACAGCGATTCTCTTCAGAGAGGAGGGCAGCAGGCCTTTGCGTTTGAGGATGGGGTCCACCACTTTATCCTTGAGGGGGATCAACATGAGGATCAACACGGCGTCAAACATGGTCAGCCACGCTGCCGGGAAGCGGAAGGTATTCTGGGAACAACAGGGGAATATAATGAATCATATTTACAAAACACCAGGGGATGAACAAACAGGTCACTCAAAATACTCAGGTGCTTCATTCTTCTCCATTGAGAAACTAAGTACAAGTCTGAATGTGAATTCTGAGAGAGTACATAGGAACGAAAGAAAGCAGGAGACTGAATCATTCCAGCAACCTTAGCGTCCTCTTGTGGCCAGTGCTGGTCAATGGCTGTGAAACTCATCCAGTAAGAGAGAGGGACAGGTCTCTTAATAGTCCATAAAATCATTAATCACTTGTTAAGTACTTTAATATCACATGGGGATAGAATAGCATGCGTCAGAGCACCTGTTTCATAATGAATGGCTGATTGCTCCACTCACGTGCCACTGATGTGTGATGGAAAACTCAGCAGAAAGGGGGGAAAAAAATACATCATGTAGGACTATTTGGGAATAATGATAGATTTGGGAATTTATGAAAAGAAAAAAAAAAATAACCATCTGCATTAATAAGAAACTAGATTTTTAACATTTTTTATATTAAAAAAATGAGTAGGGTTTGCCAATGCAACACTTAAAGGGATAGTTCACTCAAAAATGAAAATTCTGTCATTTATTACTTACCCTCAAGTTGTTCCAAATGCGTAAGACCTTCGTTCATCTTCGCAACACAAATTAAGATATTTTTGATGAAATCTGAGAGCTTTCTGACCCTGCATAGAAAGCAATGCAACTGAAACATTCCCAGGCCAAAAAAGGTAGTAAGGACATCGTTAAAACAGTCCATGTGACATAAGTGCTTCAACCGTAATTTTATGAAGCTACGAGAATAATTTGTGCACAAAAAAACAAAAACAAAAATAACAACTTTATTAAACAATTTCTTCTCTTTCGTGTCAGTCCGTAAAGGCATTATTTTTGTTTTCTTTTGCGCACAAAAAGTATTCTTGTAGCTTGATAAAATTACGGTTGAACCGCTGATGTCATATAGACTATTTTACCAACGTCCTTATTACCTTTTTTGGGAATATTTCAATTGCATTGCTGTGTATGCAGGGTCAGAAAGCGCTCGAATTTCACCAAAAATATCTTAATTTGTGTTCCGAAGATGAACGAAAGTCTTTCGGGTTTGGAACAACATGAAAGTGAGTAATTAATGACAGAATTTTCATTCTTGGGTGAACTATTCCTTTAAGACTATTTTGAAATAGAGATCGATTTGGAAATTTAAGACCATTTTGACAAAGATAAAAGCATTTGGTTTCATAAGGAACTACATTTTTTTTTTTTTTTTTGCCTATGCAAAACTTGCTGTCACTCAAGTTGTTGACAGGAGGTTGCTAAGTGGTTGCTTATGTGTTCAGAGTCACTTTAAGCACACTGCTTTGTGGTTGCTAAAGGTTTTTGTTGTTGTTGTTGTTTTTTTAGTGTATCACTATAGGTGCATTCCATTCGACCGTAAGTGCCCTACAAAGTGGAGTTCACAAGGTATTGTGCCATTTTATAAGAAATCCCAATCTGAAGGGAGCATGCATGTTCAGTTTGAAGGGCACTGTGAACAGCATAGGAAATAAGGAAACATCGATAAATCACTTCACAGGAAGTGGAAAGGGAAATTACCCACCAGTCATTGCACATCAACCCAGTATTTAAAGAAGTTTCAATAAAATAAATGCGGTGAAACAGAGTTTAATTAGTCCCAGGTGTTGTTTGTATGTGGTTATTTGCGGATATAAAGTGTGTGAAGCGGAACAGTTACAATGCAACATGCATCATGATAATGTTTAAATAAGAGAAATGACATGTAATATAACTCAATTACGTTCATTTTTATATTAAACGTCAGACAATTATCACTCAGTTTAGGGCTTTAAAATAAGACATTTAAAGCCCAAAATGAATAATACATTCATATTTATATAAATACACCTACATTATGCCATCATAGCTCAAACTCCTCTAATATACACGACCGAAGTGTTGTCTATGTTTGATAACGGGCCCAAGTCAAAAAAGCCCACACCCACAAGTCTCTATGAAATTCTGGTCTCTAGAAATGAGTCCCTCTTAAAAATGTATTTTTCTTTCTTGTACATTAAGTCTGATTACTTGCAAGCCATACAATTTGAGATATAATTCATATCCAGCATATACAATGCATATACAGCACGTAGCAGGTGCGGCATAAATGTGTGGTCAAATGACAAATTTTAACTCTGATTATCAGTATTTTCACTTTGGCCACTGCAGGAAACCATCTGTCCTCATTTCCTGCTCAGACAGGGCGTGATGATCTGAATGAGCAGATCTGGTTAGACGCTGCTGTATGCATGCAGCAAAAGTTAAAACCAGCCCAATCCATTCTTGTCTTGATCTGACTGGTTGTAATTAATTCAAACACCCTGTACAATACTTTGCCATCTGTACGTTTTAATTGACGTTAATCAAATAACGCCTGTGAAATCCAACGCCAGAGGACTAGACGCCCGGAGCTCAAAAAGAGGTTTATTATGCATCCATGCCTGCAGGTGTGCATAGGCGTATCACACACACATTTACACCTCCAGTGGAGTAGTAGTCGGTTAAGTGGAGAGCGTGCCTCAGTCAGCATGTTTGAATTTAATTCTACAACTTCAGTCAGTCCCAAATCTACTGGTGCTTTTAACACTTTTAATTCTCCAGCTTACTCCCTCATTACATTTACATTTCTTTGACTAAGCACTGGTAATTTATACATGTCCCTCCGAGCGCTCTGTCTCCCCTTCATCATCGTGCACTTTTAAATACTTTTTTCTCCATATGAAATTGCCAGTTTGCATCATTCTATCATCATATCATTTTCACCCACATTACCACTCGTGTCTGTTTCTCTCTGTGGGTATCTCCTAATTAAGAGCTCACAGTTTGGCCTTGTTAAGACTTCGCACTGGATTCCCTTTAGGCTGTGCGGTCCACCGAGACAAATCTACAGCAGCACATGTTCATTTAGAAGGGGAAGCCCTTGTGTGTATGAGAACAAGCGACAGATGGGGATTTGCACACTTGAGCATGCACTCCAGAGAAACACCATTAAACCCATAAAGTACGACAGTATGCTTTGGAATGTAGCGAAGTAAAAGCTTTCCAAAGAAAAACACTCTGAAAATGTACAGATACTTTTTAAATTTACTTGAGTAAAGTAAAAATACTTCACTACCGTCCACCTCTGGCAGCAAGGCTATCTTCATGGTGAAAACTGAATGGTGGACAACTAAAACATCAAGAGAAATATACTTAGACTTACAATAAAGATGGGATTAAATCTAGGGGACAGGATGTCACGGCCCAAACAACCACCTAGCAACACCTTAGCAACCACTCACAACACAATATCAACCACATACTGACATACTGTAACAACATTCTAAAAGCAATTTTTTAGCAGATTAACATATAACAAAATAACATATTTAAAGTACGGTTCAAATGTTTAGGATTTTTTTTTTGCATTAAATGGATCAAAAGTGACAGTAGAGACATTTATAATGTTACAAAAGATTTCCTATTTATATAAATGCTGTTTCCATTCATCAAAGATTCATCAAAGACTCCTGAAAAAAAAGACATTATTATGGTTTCCACACTAAAAAAAAAACTGTAAACTGAGCTTTGCCATAACAGGAAAAAAATAAACATTTTGAACATATAATTAAAATATTGCAATATATAAACAGTGATTTCAAATCGTAATATATTTTTAACAATATTACTATTTTAATGCATTATTGATCAAATAAATGCCGCCTTGGTAAACATAAAACTATTCTTTCAAATAAATTAATAAATACTTATTTATTGTATATGTGGCATCAAGTTTTGCCCAGGCTAGCAGCACTCATATTTTCTTCAAAAACAAGTGTTGTTATAGGCCCGGTTTCATAGACATGGCTTAAACTAAGCCAGGATTAGACCATAGTTCAATTAGGACATTTAAGTAATTTTTATAAACGTGCCTAGAAAAAAAAAAAAAAAAAAAAACATTACTGGTGTGCATCTTGAGACAAAACAAAGACACTGATATATTTTAAGATCAGTGAGTGCAAGTTTCTTTCAGTTTAAACAGCTCAGACTTACATTTTAGTCTAGGACTAGGCTTAAGCCTTGTCTGTGAAACCGGGGAATATAGTTACAGAAAAACTTTGTCCAACAAGTTAGTTTTTGTTGTAACAAAAGTGTCTTTCACTTCTTCTCTTCTTCAACCACTACACTTTTCTTCCTTCTAAACCAGACTGAAAGAGGAATGCTTCTCCTTTGATTGATAATTTAGTGGTGGGCAAAAAGCTTGAAGATGTCGGACTGTGTTTATTCATTCATCACAGAAAAAGTCTTAGCCTACACATTCTGACCGTCTGACCTGTCAAGACAAGCTTATCCACCCATGAGAAGTAATCTCATAAAAAAGCTTTTGCATCATGGCATATTTTTAAATGTTAGCAGAAAATGGCACAACCACTATGAAAGTACTCTGGAAAATTATATTTAAAGAGCATGAGGTGCTTTACAATAGTCTCTTCAATATGACCCTGCAGTCACACTCTCAAGCGATGTGTTATTTAACACAGCCAATTACGTCTTTTTCACTTCCCCATTGTCGTTTCGCACTTCCTCTGTCCTTACCATGTGACTTTGAATCTAATTCTAGAAAACTCCATTTCAGACAACCGTGAAATGGCACGTACACACACAAATGCGCAAGTTGCTCATCCAGTTACATTTGTGTCTATGCATTTTCATGGTCATAGAGCAACATGTGACTGCATTGTCATTGCTGATCAGACAGCCCCGGAGTCGTGATTTTGGATTAGTCACTGTGAAACCGTTTTGAGGGGATTTAATTCAAGGCGAAGGTTCTGACACACTTACCTAGTAGAGCGTATACATGTACACCCACACGCACACTCGCACAAAAACAAATAAACAGCAAGTTCAGATGAGAAAGCGGGCACTGGGTGCTAATCTGCGATTAGAGAGGGTCATGGTTTTGAAGTTAATACCCTGGTTTTCAAAGGATTTCTCTAGCTCATGCGTGCCAGAGTCTCCAGAGAGTATCCTAAACAGCCTCTACTCTACGGCCAAACATCATAAGCACCTGGCATCACCACAGCCATCCTGTTTGCTCTAAAATTAAATCTGAGAATAAGTTATTTAAACATACCGTATTTTACAGTTGCATTCACTTATAATGTTACTCAAGGTTTCTTGCACCAGAATATTCAAAATTAACAAGTCTTTTATTAACCCTTACAGTTAAGACTGTTTCTGGTAAAGAAAAATGATCAATGAAAACCCATTTGACAAAGACATATTTCATTTATAGAAACATGTATCATTAATGGAAACATCTGTGGCATTGAAACTGTTGCTTCTTAATAGCAAGGCAGAATAAGAAATATGGGAAAACTGATGAGGAAAGTGACCAGAGCACAGGCAAAAAAAGGAGGCCAAGTGCTTTAATAATTGAATTCTTCATTAACAAAGCAATTATATTTTTCTTTCAGGCCAATTTGGAAGTGATCTGACATTATTGGCACAGAAATAGCGGTTCTCTTACCGGGTGGGAGTCTGTGGAGTTGGGATCGGCTCCAGGAATTTTCAGATGGAGACTCTGGAGATAATATGTGGTCTGCATCTGCAAACGAAAACAACAGCACACATAAACATGCAGGCTGCACTCACATCTCATTCAGCGGTTCTGACCAGTCTACTATGATCCATTTAACATTTGAAGAGATACTGTTGCAGAATATTGCTATTGATTAAAACTTGAAATAGGACAGAGGAGGAAAATGGCAATATTTCAGCCAGTAAAAGCAGTTTGGTGCTTCATGGGGACATTCTGCAATATCTATTCATGCAGAAAGTCATTAGGCATTTTTTAATGAAAGTTAGAGACGTTGTCCTTTACTCGAACCTTAATTTAAGGCCCTGAGGACTAACAATGTCGGATAACATTTCTAACAGTTGGCAAGCGTCTCAGCAGACAAAACATATGGGATGACAGGGCCTCAAAAGATGACCTTTCACCATAATTGCAGGAAGAGAACCTTGTTTTCACGTGATATGGACTATGAAACAATGATCCTTATCCTGACTATTCCACAGCAATTTAGACTACAAAAGCTGCATTCACCGCAGGAAATTACTCAATGTACTTTAGAGTGAAGAATATTACAGCATAAATATAAGGGTTTTCTCTTACTTTACCACTAGTCTGATATGGAAAACAATTAGGGTGACCAGACATCCTGATCAAATTGGGACAGTTTCGATTTTATGAGCCATGTCCTGCAACCCAGCGTTACAGTCATTGGTCCAGTTAGTCTTAGCTATACTGTAGTTTAATTGCTATGAGTAAACTGTGATTTGTGCTCTTTCTATCATGAGAAACCAGCAGCATATGTAGTTCTTTGACCCATTAATACAACAGTAAGCAGTAAAAAAAAAAAAAAATACATCTGTTGTTTTCTCCTTAAAATATTGAGCAGTAAATTAAAAACATTCACATATGCGTAATTGTGCAAATGGTGGAACAAAGAAATGACTTACTTTCAGCACGTAACAGCTCATAAAAACAAACCTACTGTCCTCAACTTTGGAAATCTGACAAACCATTTTCATTGCCAGTCATCTTTAAACATTAGCAAGAGATTCTTGTTAACCATTTCCTGGCATTATTTCAATACACAAGTTAAAGGTTAGGTTTGACTCCTGTAATCAATGTGTCCAAATATTAGATACACTTTCATACAAACTGTTTCTTTATTCTCTTAATAAACTGTTATGAATTAACACATTTATTTAAACACTTTAATGTCCATCAGACAAGCATCCTCTGATAATCTGTAAATGTTTTCTGTGGGGGAAGTAAGAAAAGAAAAATGGCTGAAAATTTCACTAAGGTGGTTGTAAAATGCAGAAACGAAAGAGACAGACCTTGAAAATATTTAAACATGGAAATGTTGACAAACTGTATTTAAACATCTTCAAAACACTTTACGAGTGGTTTGACACACAACCTCTGTTTTTCTGTGGTAAGGTGACATAAATTCAGCGGTTACAGGCTCCACGCCGGCTGTTGAAGGAACGCTGCTTTACTAGTAGAGATGTCCCAGTCTTTATTGCTTGTCCTTTCTGCATTACCTTGAGCAAGGCATATATAAAGTTCTTCAAGGAAGCACCTGTCTGCTCAAGGGCTTTAAACCCACCCGTCCCATAAAGGCTCCAAATGGCACAAACCTTAATATGTCAGAGACAAAATCTCTGCTTATAAACATCCATCACTTGTATTTGACATGCCAACAACACCGTTCATCACCACCATGACTCTCCTTCTGTATGAGACACCTTGAGACGTCAAGCTAATAAAATACCTATGCAATTTCCTATTCATCCTGTCACAACTACAGTAAATTAAGGTTAAAAATACATTGCCGGGACATTTCCTTATTTTTGAGGACCTATAACTGACATAACAGATCTGACAGACGTAGCACGCCCACTCATAAAAACCTTACCTGGAAATAGACAGTCCAGTACGGAATGAGGGCCAGGAAAACAGGAAGTATTTTAACCAACGCTTTCACTTCCTCCACCTTCTCCTCTGAAAATCGCCCACCGTACGTCACCTTAGCGCCATCCAGTAGAGATGGCTTTGGCCTTGTGGGGAGAAACAAAGATTTTAACAAGCATTCATTAAAACATCACTGAAATATCTGAGTACTTCTGGGTTTGAGAAAGAAAGTAAAAAAGATAAAAACAGAAAGGATCAAATCAAGGATCTGGCTAACTTAAAAAATAATAATGTCACGTTTTTTCAAGAAGCGCCTGTTCTTTGATTTAGAGAGAGGGCACTGCACTTGACAGTAACTTATGCCACAGAGACACGATGAATAGCACCACCACATTTGAGACAGACAAGAGAGGTGGATCAAAGAGGAAGATGAGGGATAACATTACAGACTAATAGAGTCATCTGAATCTGGAGTGGAGGTTCCCACGAAAGAACTGCATAAATTTACAATCTAACACACTAAACCATTTTACACAGACTGTGTAAAGACTAATAGGCACATTTATTTTTAAGTTTAAGAATAAATATTTCTAATCTTTAATTTTTTTTTTTACTTTGAATATGCAACAACTCAAAAATCCATATTAGTTCAACAAGAAATGGTGTTCATATGTAGATAAAGCATTATTTGCAACTAATGTGCATCCTTTTTATTCTTCTTTTTGCTGCACAAATATTAAAGTGCATCTTTTCATTATGAGGAAGTGAAAAAGAAAACCAATACTCCAACTGGGCTTCATTTATCAATCTAACATAGAAACGAGCGCATATCCGAGCACACTAACTTACGACAGGGTTCACATGTGATTCACAAAACATTCGTATTCCGCCAATCCTATCATAAATATGATTTTACATTGATAAATGTGGTGGCTGAAAACAATCGTCATTTAAAGGGGTCATATGATGCGATTTCTTGTTTTCCTTTTCTTTAGTGTGTTATGTAGCTGTTTGTGCATGTATAAGATCTGCAGAGTTACAAAGCTCAAAGTCTCCCACAAAAGGATTTTTTCTATCTAAAAGAGAAGGCTGATCCAGACCGGGCTAAAACGGCTCATTCAAACACGCCCCCACGTCTACGTCATGATGTGGAAATATTTGCGTAAAGCCGCTCAAATGTGCACGCAGAGAAAGAAGGCGTGGTTTCAGTAACCGCAGTAGTGTTGATGCAGCCATGTCAGGGAGACGCTGTGTGTTTCTGTGCGAAAGCAAAAGCACTTTATTTGGCCTTCCGAAAGTAGATGCAATTAGGAATCATTGGTTAAGATTTGTTTACAACAGAACAGCACAACCAAAATGTTTGAATTGGCGCAACGCATTTTATGGACGACAGTTTCGTGAACCTAGGAGAGTATAAGGCTGACTGTGCACAAAGGCTATTTCTAAAAAAATGGTTAAATTCCAACTTTGCTCTGACAATCTGGCACTTCTGAATCAGCGACTGTGAGTATGTTTTGTTATTAGTTTAAGTATTTGCTATTGACTGTTCAAATGCGGAGTTTTGTGTAGTGTAGAGTAACGCGTTGTGTGTGTGTGTGTGTGTGTGTGTGTGAGGGGAACAGGGTCATATCACAGCAGTGTGTACAGCCCGTCAGAAATCATACCACGTCAGCTGTCTTAACCGTGGCTTGTGTACTGCAAATTCATAGGAGCATCATCACTGTGTCTGTCATGTGACTCTGTTCTTAATATTTACTTTGAAAGCTGAAGCTCGCGATTATGGTAAGGGGCGTTACATTTCCGACGCACACTTGTGGTGTTCGGCCAATCACAATGCACTGGGTCAGCTGGCCAATCAAAGCAGACTGTGCTTGTCGGAAGGAGGAGCTTTGTAGAAAATGACATGTTTGAGAGAGGTGGGGCATAGAGGAGCTACAATAATGTACAGTATTTGAAAAATAATGTGCTTTTTGAACATTAAAGCATGTCAACATATTCTGTTACACCAAATGCACAAAATAATGATCTTTAAAAATAGCATCATATGACCCCTTTAAATATCATGCCCCTAAAAATTCACAGTTTAGAAGCTTTGCCCCTAGAGTTTACAAGGAGAAAAGCAATCCGGCCAAAAAGAGGAAGTAATCTCATGAAAGAGAAATTGATCTTACTCCAAAAACACCCATTAACCTGGTAACTGCAAACAATTACATTAATGTATATGTGTATTAAATAGTGGTAAATATAATGAAACATTTACAAACATTATTACTACTATCTAGTTCCCCTCACTCCACAAAAAATCCTTTAACAGTATGCAGAACAGAACAGGAATGAAAAATAAATAGCTATAAAACCATATTTTAAATTATGTAAACAAATTAGGCTATAGTGCCATTCATTACAAACAGCATACAAACATCAAGCTAAAATTAAATTACTTGTGAAACTGAAATACTGAAATACACAGTTTTTTCTTTTGTTAATTTATGAATTTTTTAAGAGAAATACATTTAGTGTAGTCCTATTTATTTTATTCCTTTCTGCAGGTGTGGTCTGTTGATTATGCCGATATTTGCGCATATAAAGCTAAAGCCCTGAACAAAAAAAAATGACATTTTAATCTTACTGGTTAATCTACTAATGAGCTTCAGTTGTCGGTCAGGAAAATAATCTAAACGCTGTCATTATACAATTGTCTGACAGATTTCCTATCCTGCATGCAAGTTTAGGCTAAATCAAAAACTTGGGTACACAAGCTAAGACATGACAAGTGATGTGATTGTAGCCACCTCTCACATTCGTTGCGTAAAAATGACCGTACACCCAATTTCCTGTATGTTTGTTTCATAAATGAGGCCCAATAAAACCAAGAGTGTGTATTAAGAATGTAAACAAGGTCAAGGTTAATTTCATGTGGACTTCTTTATTCAGTAAAGTAAATGTGGCCCTCACCTGAGAAGACTTGGTTCTTTCGGTCCACGTCCACAGAGGGCCGAGGCCAGGATCCGGAACATGTCACTGAAGGCACTGCCATCTGCAGGTTTGGTTATAAATACCGTTTTGCCCAGAACAAAGATGATGAGGGACACTCCCAGGCAGACAGCAGGGATGATATAGCCAATAAAGAAGCTAACGTTCTGTTGAATATAGGCTACTCCACCCAGCGAGAAGATCGCTCCCAGATTAATACACCAGTAGAACCAGTTAAAGAACCGCCGTGTTGCTTCTGGACCTCGATCCTTCACCTGTAAGTACATACAACACAAATACATGTGTGAACTTTATGATCATTGATTCATTTTTGTTTACTTGTTTTATTAGTTTTAAGTGCACAGGAACAACTGACTGAAAATTCTCCTTATTTTAATAATCAAATCACATTTAAATTCATAATAACCAGTCCTATAACTGGCTCAGTATCAAACACAGGCAATAATAACATGAGCATAATTTCCAGCTAGAAAAACATGTTATCTTTTTGACTTGAACGTGGTTACAAAGTACCGTCAATAAGCACATCAACATTCAATACCCACATTCTTCATTTAATTCAAATACCGATTTGCAATTTACTAAATGCATTTACAAACTTGTGTGAAGTTACTTCTCAAGTGCACGCACAGGCTGTTCTAAAGAGATGTCTGCTCTCAAAAAGCTAAAAACATGCAGCTGGAGTCATACAATCAGAGATATAGATCCACTAATTTTTGGAAAAGTGTCAATATACTGTAACTTGTAAGCCAATTTTCAGTTCATTGCCCCACTTCCTCAATGTTTAAATGAGATCTATGCCCCACAATGATACCCAGATGGCACATCCTGCAGTTCATTTCTTTATTGAATCTAAAAAACACATGGCAATCATATGACAAGGCAGCAAGTCAACAGACATCAACACTAGCCAAATCCAAGTCATCCACATTGCAAAATAAGACAGGGTTTTTATTTTCCTTCCAAAAACTTGTCAAATAATCCAGTAGACCATGTAATTGGGGGGAAAAAAATTAAAAATCTGTCAAGCAGATCGATAAACCAACAAAGACAGATGTCAGTTTTACTTCCTAAGTTGTTAGTTTCATTTTGCGTTTTATGTGTATTTCAGCTGGAGCGTCATGCAGAAGAGTCATCATCATATAGGGTTTCTAATTAGTCATTTAGCAAATGATTTCCTTACAGTTCACTTATAACAGGGATATTCCCCACTGTACTGGGCTACTGTACATTTTCATGTCACTGAGAGGTCATGTAATTGTGTGAAATTGGTAAACGAGTGCTAAAGCATGACATAAATGGAAGGATTCTTTTATTGTACAAATGTTTTACACATTATAAGAAATATTCGGTTGTGCTTGGTGTGAATCGGTCAACATTACATCACTGAATTTCTTCAGCATTTAATTCTCCTCAACAATACAACATATTAAGTTTGCAGATATCGATGTAGTTCTAAACTAATCTGAAAAACAGACCTTGGCAGTGACCACAGAAGCCACTTCATCAAAAAGCCTAAGAATTTCAATCTTGTGACACAAGTCATTTTGTAGCCCACATGGCTAAATCAGACTCAATGTACTTCAGAAATGTGTGGTATGTGCCTTGTCATTTAATAAGTGAAGTGAAAGTGCCCAGAGGTGTGTCCGAATTTAAGGAAGCCTCATAAAACGACTGTTGCCAAGGGAACCACAATAGCACTTTCTGAAATGCAGAAACCCATAATTAAGTAATAAAGCACTGACTTATTAAATTGACCCCCGGTTTCACAGACAAGGCTTAAGCTTAGTCCTAGACTAAAATGTAAGTCTTAGCTGTTTCAACTGAAATAAACTTGCACTGACTGATCTTAAAACATATCAGTGCCTTTGTTTTGTCTCAAGATGCGAACCAGTAATGTTTTTTTTTTCTAAGCATGTTTATAAAATTTACTTAAATGTCCTAATTGAACTATGGCCTAATCCTGGCTTAGTCTAAGCCGTGTCTGTGAAACCAGGCCTGAGTGTTTTAAATTCTCAGTTTACTATTATTGCATTTGTTAGTTTAAAGCTCCTTTTATGACATGACAATGTTAAGTAAAATTAAACTTGAAAAATTACAGTCACCCTTCGTCACCTTTCATTCCAAACCTGTATGACTATCTTCTGTGTAACACAAAAGGTTAATTTTATATTGAAAGTGAATGAGGAATACACAAAGCTATAACGTGCATTCAGAATGACTTAGAATATGTTGTATTTTGACTTTTACAATTCTTTACAGTTCAGTTGACTTTTGCTTCCTTCTCAGAATATGGTGTGTGCTGACTTTTATGATACTTTTGCATCCTTTTTGAAGTTTAAAATGACCAGCCCCCAAAGTAAATGGACAGAACAAACAGCACATTACTCAAAGCTTCTCCTTTTGTGTTCCTAAAACAAAAAAGTGAGAAAAACAATACGAAATCTCTAAAACCCAAAGAAAAACAAGTCACAATAAACTCATTAAACTACAAAAGCAATGACTTATTGTATCCCCAGACAGCACCAGCCAGGGTTTAGCTAAAGTATCCCAAAGTACAAACACCAGCAAGCATGTCAAAGGTCTTAATATCATTTAGAGTTTCATAAAAGCCAGACATAGTAGAAAATATTGCTCTGAGAAGAATCAATCCAAGGTTGTGCCCTCTGAGATTTGAACCTACTCAAAGTTTAGACAACTCTCCAGTTGTAGTGAATTCTGTTACCTCAGGAGTTTCAGTCTTTTAGAGATCACTCACCTCTCAAATATGTCAAAAAATTTAAAAAGCTGCAATATATTAACCTTTATTTATATATATATATATATATTAACCTTTATTTATATATATATATATATATATATATATATATATATATATATATATATATATATATATATAGTTATTTTTACACTGTTTTTATCTAAACTTCTCAACAGACCCAGAGCACTCCCTTCCTAGCACGTCCCCAGACCCCATTTTGAAACCCCTGCTTTACCTGATCTGCCCCGAATGGAGTGATGTTTGATTTCACAGCTCCCACTCCAACAGCCACCAGCACCAGACCACTGTAGATCGCAGGCCTACAGTAGGACGGCCGATTTAAGCAGGTCACATTAGCAGGCACAGTCCCGTTTTCAGGAAAACACTCTGCCGGCTGCACTGGGAACGCCATCTCTTCTCCACACAGAGAGGTCCTGGTGTTGTCGTTGGCCACAAAGGGGAAAAGCAGCATTCCAATCAGGTACAGAACTAAACTCAAGGCTATGGTTGTGAACTTGCCAAGGCACGCATCCGCCAGCCAGCCACCAAAAGGCGATATCAAATAAGTGACACCCATGAAGATCAAGGGGGCCTGGCTGGCTGAGGTGCCCTCCCAATAGAAGGGGCTGCCGTTGAGGAAGAGCACCAGGTTTGAGGTGATACCATAGAAAGCCATCCTCTCTAGAGACTCTGCCAGCAGTATAGCAGCACAGGCCAGTCTCCTGCCATTGAACACTGACTCTGATCTGGCTGAAGTTACAGAGTTGTCCAAAAGTGGAGTGCTCTCGTTTACAACCCTGCCAGCCATGGCCTGATATGCTGTTTCTCAAGAGGTGGTCTGCTGCCCAAAATCCAAACCTAGAACAAAAACAAAACGACTGCTATTATTTTAAAAGCACGTGATACCACAAAACTATACATGACGCAATAATGGAAATTCAGGAAATAAATCACGACAGAGTCCACATAAAATACTGACACATGTATTTCTTAACTTTACTGACTTATTTGTATATTTCAACCGACAATAAAACAAGATGAAAGGCCGTTGGCATGCTGTCAGCAGCTTGTATATTTTACTCAGTAAACAGGCTAACAACAAACACGAGTAAACATACCGTTCTTGAACACTTAGCACTGCTCCACATTTAGCTCTTTAGCCCCCGATGCGTTTACCAATGTCCTCGGGATACATGTTATTAAAAATATTAGTTTAAAATTGCTAAAAGTCTGACGGTATGGAGTTCAACGTTATCTGTCGGCTCTGAAGGTAAACAGCAAGTCACAATACTACCGCGTGACACCCGGTTCACTCACCAGCGTCAAAGCGACGCGACGCGACGCGCCCACCGCGCGTTCACCAGAGCTCAGTGTCATCTGGACGAGCTTATCGTGCGCCACTGAGGAGGATCAGGTTTATCCTTTTGTATACAAAGCGTGGAGTTAAGCGTCAATCACCTGGCAAGAACGCCAAAGGCCACTACTGATTGGATGAAGGGGGAAGAAAGGGTTTATTCTATTGGCTAGTTTTGAAGCCAATCAATTCTGCACATAAACTTCCTGGGTGGTGCTGGTGCCTGTTCTGTGTTTTGTTCTCTGTTTTTTTTGGGGTTTTTTTCTGTTATGTTAAAAATCATCTTATCAGTCTGCGTATTATCCCTGGATGTTTTATACATATTTGTGCATTACATAGCCTCCATAATAATATAATCTTAGGTCACTGTTGGGCATTGTTCACATTTTTTTTTGAATCATTATGAATCTAATTGAAATAAAATCATAATACATTTATTTATTTATTAACATTTATGATCAATGTTTTGTTTATGGATAGATGCACACCATTTTTGTGATCTGTGGGCTTTGTTAAAACTATATATATATATATATATATATATATATATATATATATATATATATATATATATATATATATATATATATATATGCTTTCAAAGCTTGACATTTAGTAAACATAAAAATAGACATCAAGTAACTTATGACATGTATATTCCTTGTAAATATGACAGTATACTATGCTGTAGAAACACAGATTATTTGATTGTGTGACAAAAAAAAAAAAAATATATATATATATATATATATATATATATATATATATTGTTGAATGGATATATATTTCCAGTCAGTTTCAATAACACATTTAATTTGCGAGTGTACTTAAATCTTTCATGTTACTGTACTAGACTAAACAAAAAATTTATATGCGCTGTTTCTACAAAATTTCTATGTAGAACAATATTAGACATTCCCCGTTGCCTGAGGCTATAGATTACAGGTATAATGTTTTATTACAGGTAATGTTAGACATCATGGATGTCCTGAGGATGAGTAAATTAACAGCAAATTTTAATTTATGGCTGAACTACTTTAAATTAAATTCACAATGAATTATGTATTAACCATTTATAATAAATGTTTTGATTATATTCACACACTTTTGTATTTTTTTTTTTTTCTAAAAAACTTTTTTAAATATTTTGACATCTCTAGTGCTTTTTTTTACATTTCTGAATAACATGTCTTAGGAAAATAATTAACCTAAACCTTTGAACTCATAAATGAATTTGATCAAAAGTAAAAAGTGTTTGAGAGTCAGTAATGTAGACTGACAGATCACACAGATCTGCAAGAGCTGCTCGGCTTCATATAGCTGACTGATTTTTAAGGATCAAGAGGTGAATAAAACTCTCACAACTTTAGCCTTCTTTCCTCATTCAGACCCATTAAAATGTATGAAATTCATGAACTCAATTTCAAACGGTTTGTACCATAAGAAAGTGACAGTGGCAATTTGCTGTGGCATGATAACACTATGAAAGTCAGCACGTCCCTCATTCACAGCTCCTCTCTCTCTTGAGACTGACTACAAGACTTGGGTTATGTGTTTGTTGTTACTTACTACTAAGCAAACTGCAATATAGATCAATGATAAAGAATATATGTATAGCAAATTTACTGATTACAAATGACATAACAAAAAATAGTAGTTAGTAATGTAATCTATTAGATTACTCTTTTTAGTTAATGTATTGTGACTACTTTAAAATAAATTAATTTATAAAAAAAAAAAAATAATAGAAATATTTTAATTGTTTACCTGTATGACCATTAACCGACATTAGAGAACTGCGAACATGCAAATGTGTTGTTATGGAAATATTAGCATAAAATCTGAGGGATCTTTCAGTAAGTGTTTTAGTTTAAAGGGGTTTGGCAGGCAAAAAAAGTTTGGGAGTCCCTGCACATGAAAACAGCAATGAGATCACATATCTAAAGTTTTCCAGATTTATTTATTTATTTAAAATATACAAAATACTTTTGGCCAGATCAATAATTAGTGAAAGTCATGGATGAAGACATAGTGTGTCACAGCTATATCAGCTGTGTTTAGTAACCTGCATAATTATTTGTCCCATACCTGGTCTAAATGACTGAAAGCTAGGCCTATACATTTGTCCCCAAATTTGGAAGCATGTATTATACATTTATTGATGTGACATTTACATGGCCATTCTATATTGTGAATACCCTGATAGCACACGTACATCACAGAGACATCTATTTGACATCTGCATTTCCATCTGCAAGACATATTTTTTTAGAGTGTTTGCTCATCTGCAATATATGTCTATAGGATGTTTTCTATCAGATGTTAAATAGACATCTATTAGATGTCTTTAAGATGTTTATGATTTAGAATGTATGTAAAACTGACGTCTGTCAGATGTTTGTACACAGCTGATGCTTTCCAGATCAAGTGATCTTCAACAGACATCTTGAAGATGTACATGTGCTATAGTAAATGGTATGGTACACACAATACAATATTTTACAAAGAAAAAACCAAAGGAGAAAAATAAGCAATACATTTACTGCCATTGTGTGAATAATTATAATTAATATTTGTAATCTGATTACATAATCATGTAATCAGCAGTATTCCTGTTTTTATTTAATTTCATTAATCAAATAAATGCAGCTTTGTTGAGCTTTAAAAAATGGATAGATAAATAAATAAAAACAATCCAAACTTTTCACTATTAGTAGGCCTATATATTTTAGAAAAAGGAAGTTTTATAAAAAAAAAAAAAAGTAAAGTGATTGCATCAAATGTTGATATTGTGGTAATTTGATAAATACCATTGTAATACAAAGGTAATTAACATGCCACTTTTATTTAATTTATTTTATTCATTCATTCATTTGCATATGACATAGCATTTTAGGTTAAATTTACATCTAATATTTCCATGGCTTGCTACACAACCCACACAGTTCGGGTACACTCTAAATTATTAATATACATACTAATATATTTAGATAAGATGTGGTGCCACATTTTATTTTTTTTAATTTCGCACACTATAGTTCCGTGTTTCCGGAGGTTCTTCATTTGAAACGGACTAGTGCTAAAATAAGCTGCACGCGCGCGTGTCCGGGAGGCTGGTCTCTGGCGCGACGGCATGAGATTACAGAGTCAGGTCAAGAGAGTACAGTAGCTCATTGTCCGTCTGCTGGCAGGCGAGCGCTCATTGTTTATTAGCGTCAGCATTTTATTGTCACACGCTGAAATGCGCGTGCTCTTCCTAGCCCCAAACAGTCCCAAAACAGGGAACTGTACCACTGCCGAAAGAATAAGGTAACATTGCTGTTTGATTAGCGAAACCAGGAAGTATCACAGTCCTCTTTTGATTCTCAAGTCAACAAAAGAGCTTATCCTAGTAGTATTAACCCTATAAAGCGATTTTTTTTTTAACTGAAGCGATTTAGCATCTTAAATCAAAGTACTAGGCTGTATGTCACGTATTGCACTGCATAATGCACATTATGTTTTCTTGCAGCGCTGTTGTTTAAATAAGTACCATGTTTTTGGATATGTAGCATGGTAATATCATGGTATTCTACATCGAAGTGCATCACTGTGCTAAGATACAGCCACAGAATTTTTGTTAGGGGTGTTATTAAAGAACAGCTGAGAGCCAATTTATTACAGAGATGCTGATTTATACAGTGTGTGTGTGTGTGTGTGTGTGTGTGTGTGTGTGTGTGTGTGTGTGTGTGTGTGTTTGGGTTGC
The DNA here is from genome assembly GCA_039654775.1 of Spinibarbus caldwelli. NCBI lineage: Eukaryota > Metazoa > Chordata > Actinopteri > Cypriniformes > Cyprinidae > Spinibarbus > Spinibarbus caldwelli. The sequence continues at coordinate 10,316,242 of CM077249.1, read as the reverse complement.
AGGAATCATATCGTGGCTGCAGGACATACTTGTGTACTGTGTGATACAAGAGAGTTCAGCTCTGCCTCTGATGTATCGTCCCTGATGACGCAAGAGCCACGGTTCGAAGCTGCGCTGGCCATTCATCTTTTCAAAGGAGGCAGGCTTCTTTTAGGTGACCTCTCAAAAATACATGCATATGTTGGTTTCACCATATTAGTGAGAGCATCTCGTAGATGCAATTGATTTTATACTGAGGTGGAGCACCACAGAGCCTAACCTGCACACACACATACTGTACACGCATCTATCTTGTCTCATTAGTGTTACTGTCCACTATGGAGCTCTGTCACACAATTTATGACTTTACTGGTGATAGATAAAGTGGAAGTAGCTACTTGCAACCTAAACAGTAAGTTTTATAATAGTATTTTGCTTAGGGATGCACATTATATTGATACAATATACAGTTATTAGTGTTTTAATTTATTTTGGTATCAACTGATATTGGATATTTCATTGTTCATGCTCATTTCTGCCTAGTTTAACATTTAGATTACATTTATAGTGATATTACACACAAAAAGAAATTTACTAATAATTCCTGGCTTATCAATATCAGATATTTTAACATTCATGCACCCCTACAGTTGATTATTTTTAATTTCATTAACAATGCCTTATATTTAGATGCATATTTGTAGCCAGTAAGCAGAGCTGGGTAGTAACTGATTACATGTAATCTGGATTACGTAATCAGATTCCAAAAATTAAGTACTTGTAATTAGAGTAAGTTACATTTTAAAATACTTGTAATCAGACTACAGTTACTTTTTATTGATTATATGATTACATATTATTCACACAATAGAAATAAATTAATCATTTATTTATTCTCCATTTTTTTTTTTATCTGTTAAATGTTCCTTTCTAAAATAGTCTACTGCTTACATACACTCAGAAAGTCTTCCAGTTTTGTGGAGATTCACACAGAGATCGGTCATTATTCAGGTGGTGATAGAGGATTTGACCAATGATTTACAAAAATCATTTCAGGTTTAAGAAGTGTTTCAACATTGCATCAGCTACTGATGAACACATTCATTTTTATTTGAATTATCACACAGTAGGTTATTTAACCATGTATTATTATGTATTATTGAAAGGGTTTTGTCTTTCAAACTTATTAAAATGCACAAATTATTGTTATTTCTAATTTGCAGACTTTCTCAAACTTTTTGTCATATGAACCTCATTCACCTAATATATTTATTTAAAGGGGTGGTCAATCAGCAATTCTGTAAAAGACAATATCTCCCTTTGCATTTAACTTTGAGCAACTTTGCAGTAACTTGATGTTTTTTATGCTCGAACAGCAACATTACACACTAAAGTTAAAAAAAGTGAAATCATAATCAGTGATTTCCCTTTTAAGTACCCATGAGATTTTAAAATAAATATTTTAATAATTAAGTATCACATTTGCATGTTGACAGTTCTCTGACATTGGTTAATGTTCATATGGCATGCAGGTAAACATAAAATATTTAATCTTTTTTAGTAAGTGTATGATTTATTTTAATTTTACATTTTTATGATTTAATTTCTTTTTAGCCTTTTGTTAAACTCTTATACCCCCTGCAGTTTCTTTACGAACCCCAGTTTGGGAAACCTTGATGTAATATAATGTTTAATGCACTTCATGTTGTTAATTACAATGAAAGGAATATATTTTCTCATATTTTCTTCGTATTTTTACATCATGGTACGTATTTTTACATCATTATGGTATAAGATTATCCTGTTTAAATCAATGTGATAAACGAGTTGTCAAAAGTAATCAAAAAGTAATCTGATTATATTACCTAAAATATGTAATGTAATGGATTACGTTACTGATTACAATTTTTGTCATGTCATTTGGAATCAGTAACGGATTACAATTTGTAAGTAATCTACCCAGCTCTGCCAATAACTATTTTTATGTCATGTCTAAAATTCCATATGTACAAAAAAGTACTGGTATTACTGTGTTTTTTGTACTATACGCCATGATATTATTTAAATTTAAATTATTATGGGATATGAAGATAATCATTACCATAGTATATACCAGAGTACCATGGTATTACCATCTGAGGCCATTATTGTACCATGGTACCCCCACGATTGACAGTATTTTTAAATGATATTTTATCATGATATATTGTCAGCATCAGTTTATGGCATTCATTTAGAAGATTGACTGTTGACTGGTAAATTGTGCATCCTTACTCACAGAATGTCTTATTCAGATTGAAGGCTACTTCTCTCTCACCACCCTTAGATACTGCATTTTTTTGAGTCATTGCCCGAAATGTCCACTCTATGGATGACTACTTTCCCCTCTGGCAAGATAAACATACTGTTTCATGCCTCAAAGACTTTGCTCACTCGAAGGATTTAAAAGTTGAGCTTCAGAGGAGGTGAATAAGTGAAATAAGGGATTTATGTCTTTGTTGTGAATTTTCATTTCTCTGCAGATGCTGGAGTGCCGTTCGGGGTGGTGTTTGGAGGGACGGATGTCAACGAGGACGTAAAGGATGAGCACAAGCGAGTTGTGATGGAGGAAGTTCTGCGAAAGTCCAGGTCTGTCTTTGATGAAAGCTAACGCTAATCCTGCTCCCCTGCTCTAGTCAGATAGAATTAAAGTAATAGTTTGACCAGAAATTAAAATTCTGTAATTTCTAAACCATTCCAAACCTGTATGACTTCCTTTATTCTGTGGAACACATAGGAAGAGATATTAAAGAATGTACTGGTTGTTCTTTTCAATGCAATTAAAAATTTAATCTGTCTGTTTCTCACATAAAAACTCATATGGCTTCAGAAAACTTGTCATATGGATGAGATATGATGCTTTGAAGGTGCTTTTGCATCTTTTTTTAAGCTTGAAATCTTCAGTCATCATTTTTCAAAAAAATTGTGCTCTATGGAAGTTTTGGAGTGAGGGGCGAGTAAAGGATTTTTGTATGTAAACAATATGAAAGGATTATATAACATTACTAGTATATTGTTAATCTCTGCTTCTAAGATTAGTCTTTAATTAGTCTTCTAATGTTTACTAGATAAAGTGGTCTGGATAAGCATATTGTGAATGATTTCTGAAGGATCATGTGACACTGAAGACTGGAGTAATGATGCTGAAAATTCTGCTTTGCAACATAGAAAAATATATTCAAATACAAAACAGTTATTTTAAATTGTAAAAATATTTCACAATATTACTGTTTTTTATTAAATAAATGCAGCCTTGGTGAGAGTAAGAGATTTCATTAAAAACATGTAAAAATCGTAAAGTTTCTGAACTTAACCAGGTGTTATAGATTCATGTGATCTGTTTTATTAGTACAGGCAGACTCACACCCTTTTGACAGTCTTAAGGGAATAATTGTCACTAGGGAGCATAAGAACGATAAGAGCCTTCCACTTCAAACGCATCTCCCAGAGAAGACCCCCTGCTGCTGCCGTTACTGACTAACCTTCACATCTCCTGAAAGAGAGACGAGGGACAGGGGATGATGAAGAGGAGATGTAAGGAAACCCTTGGGGTTTAGTTGCAATAATTTGGAAAAATAACAACACTCTGTCTGCTTTTTCTTTATTCAGTATCATTGTTAGCACAACCCCCCAAAAAATCAAAGAGGACCTTATGTCTTATGTATGTGTGTGTGTATGTGCATTTGTTTTGAGTTTGAATAAAGGGAGCTTCAGAATGAGGCTTGACATCAAGACAGAGGCATAGTCCAAACTTTATGAGTTTTTTTTTTCTTGATAAAATACAAATACAGGGACTTTCAAAAGCCAGAACCAGATTGAAAATCTGGGATGTAAAATGTAATTTAAAACGGGAACAAAAAGTTTTAAGGTTTTGACAAATGTAAAACATCAAGGTCACATTTAAAATAAAAGTATTTTCTGAAATATATATTTTTTAATTCAAATCTTTAAAAAAAAAAATCCCACTATAGCTTCATCTTCCTCCTCTTCATCATCCTGACTTTAAGTGTTACTCAGGGATTGCATTGCGGTTCTTTTATTTGCGTGGCTTGGCTTATTTGATTTACAGATTTTTGGCGGCCACTGAGAACTTTGATGTCTGGAAAAGTGTGGAATTGCGGTGAAATGAAAACGTTTGAACCCAGTCACTGGGGCGAACCTCACTATCACAAACCAATGTAGAAATCTGACTTTTCATGTTTCTTTACATGTTAAACATGTCAGCTCACTTTCTGTCATCTCTGTCTCTCTCTCACACTCAGGTTTGCTGTGGCATTCACTGATAAACTGAAAGAACGTGCCGAGGAGCTCTTGGTAAGAAATTTTAGAGTTTACAGCTCTGGGTTCTTATTGCTTCTGTTGTTGACATGCTAGAACAAACTTTCAGAAGCTGTCATGAACCTTTTCCATACGTGTACTGTATATGAACTGCTGTTCAGAGTGCACTAAAGAGCCCTTGAAAACTTGCTTAAAGTTAATAGGAAATCATAATTGACACTGGTATTGACTTTTTATTGCACAAGATAAAATGTTATGGTACCATTGTGCATGAGGTGTGGTGTGATTCTTTTTGCTACTTTTTTTGTAAATGCTGTATAAAAAAAGATGTACACTATATTAAAATGTTTGGGGTAACTAAGATTTTTTTTTAAAGAAATAAATACTTTTATTCAGCAATTAATATATTAAATTGTGCAAAATTGATGGTAAAGACATTTATAATGCTACTAAAGATTTCTTTCATCCATGCTGTTTTTTCACTTTCTATTCATGACAGAATCCTGAAAGAAATGTTTCACAAACATTTTGACAAAAATGTTAGACAATACAATTATTTTCAACATTGATAATAATAAGAAATGTTTCTTGAGCAGCAAATCAGCATATTAGAATGATTTCTGAAGGATCATGAGACACTGTAGACTGGAGCAGTGATGCTGAAAATTCAGCTTTGCATCAAAGCAATAAATTGTGTTTTCAAATATATAGAATATAGGAAAATATATTAGGAAAATGTCCTAATTACACTTAAAGTATAGGCACGTCGAAAGGATATTGAGTAAATGAGGTAATAAAAATGCCAGTGTATATTTCTAATGGGTTAGAGAAGAAGAAAAAAGGAGAGAGACAGATGACTACTGCTCTAGCTGATGCTATAAATAATACAAAAGGATTTAATGGCTACAAATGCAATATCCTGCCTTCAATCCTGTAATAGCACAGCATTAAAATCACTATTTCCATGTTTTATCCTCCAGTGAAACCCCAGACACACATTACACACATGTGGAAGTCAAGGCAAACAGGATGTCTCTGTTTTTGTCACACACACCAGGGGTCTCCCTCTCCCAGGACTGATAACATCCAGCCAATTTCCCCTCCATCTGTGTGAAATTATCCACTTTATCTCAACCAGCCATTTACATATTATTATTTTATTACCTTCCTGCTGCTGTATTGTTTTTTTTTTTTTGTTTTTTTCTCGACTGGTATTGATTTATGCAAATCATGGATTCGCTGTGCTGCACAGAATTTTCTTTTCAGCAGATATTTTCTGTTATTACATTACCCAAGGACATGTTTTAGGCATGAACTTTGAACATGGATATCTCTCTTATAATAAAAAGAGAAATTCTAATGCTTGACATTTAGTTTTATTTTCACCTGCAGGGCTTCCAAAGTCACAAAAACTTTATAAAATATCAGTGAATTAAAAAAAAGTAATAATAAAAATGTGAAAAAAGCAAAATCATTCATAAAGTAATATTAATATCTAAAATTAGTAAATAAATACAAAATATTATTAACATTTTGTTTCCAGTAAACATGAACCAGTGGAGAAGCCATGTAAATTAATTGGTCAAAAGGGTGGGAATGCATATCTTACACTACTACTAATGTCCAGTAGGGGTCTAACATTTATTTCTTGACCATTTTTTCCAGGTATGTGAGAGTAAGAAGATCTATGTACAGCCTCAAGGTAGAGTTTATTAATACTGTATGTTTCTTGATGGCATTACATTGAAGTTGTGGGCCAAAATGCATTTTGAAAGGCCTTTAAATAAATATATAAATATATATATATATGTATGTATGTATGTGTGTATATATATATATATATATATATATATATATATATATATATATATATATATATATATATATATATTTTTTTTTTTTTAATTCAATATGTAATTATTGAAATGTCTACATATGTTTCCAGGGATTGAGACCAGAGTGGCATCAGATTTCAGCTGGAGTGACTTTTTACACAGCACAGGTGCAACACCTTCACAAATACTGCTCTCCACTTAGTGGATGACGTCATTAAATATATGATAGACATTCAGGTAGAAGAGGATTAGATGGATTTTCAGACCCCATTTGATTAATAACATATGCATTCATCCTCATCCCTCTCAAACACTCTGATAATTTTGATAAGCAGCAGACGTTGCCCCATTAAATATACATGTGGTCTTCAGCCCTCAACACACTTGAAGCAGGCTCAGGAGCACTCAGTCTTGATTAGAGACAACCTGACCGCCTTCAGGAGTGAAGAGGTTGTGCATGTGAGTCTGTACATGTATAACATGCATATTTATTTTGAGATGGGGCAACAGAGTAAAAGAAAGAAAGAGAAAATTTTGAAAGAATTTCAATTCAAGTTTATTTGTATAGCACTTTCACGATACAAATCGTTGCAAAGCGCTGTACAGAAAATTAAGTTTCTACTATATATTTAGTAGTAGCTTATCATTGGTGACTATGTCAGTTAATTTACATGTGGCAGAAATGTATGGAAAAATCAATTAAAAATGTAATCAAACAGACGATGAACACTATTAACAGTAATTATTATATGTTGAAATCAAACTTATAGCAAGATTTGGTAGTTCTGTATGTTGTTTCAGGGTTGGCATCGTCTGAGGTCCTCTGAGGGGTTGGCATCATCTCTTCTCAGGTGTTCTGGATCCAGACTGAAGCTTGTGTAAATCCTAGTTACCACGGGATGCCAATCCCATGGCAGAAACAGAGAAACAAATAGAGACATAATTAGCGTAGCTGCTGTTCCAACCAAGCAAAATTGATTTGTTTAACCCAAGCTAAAGAATAATAATGTGCATTTGATCAGATATAACTGCAGTACAAGATTATGAGATGCATTATGTGAATGCTTGGCCAAAGAGATGTGTCTTTAATCTAGATTTAAACAGAGAGAGTGTGTCTGAAGCCCGAGCGTTATCAGGAAGGCTATTCCAGAGTTTGGGAGCCAAGTGCGAAAAAGCTCTACCTCCTTTAGTGGACTTTGCTATCCTAGGTACTACCAAAAGTCCAGAGTTTTGCGACCTTAGGGAGCGTGATGGATTGTAGCGTGGTAGAAGACTAGTTAGGTACGCAGGAGCTAACCCATTAAGGGCCTTATAGGTAAGTAATAATATGTTGTAACTGATACGGAACTTAATAGGTAGCCAGTGCAGAGACTGTAAAATTGGGGTAATATGATCATATTTTTTTGATCTGGTAAGGACTCTAGCCGCTGCATTTTGGACTATCTGTAGCTTGTTTATTGAAGATGCAGGACAACCAGCTAGCAGTGCATTACAATAGTCCAGTCTAGAGGTCATGAATGCATGAACTAGCTTTTCTGCACCAGAAACAGGTAACATGTTTCGTAGCTTGGCAATGTTTCTAAGATGAAAGAATTCTGTTTTTGTAACATGGGAAATATGATTTTCAAAAGACAATTTGCTGTCTAATATAACACCCAGATTTTTGACTGTAGAGGAAGTAACAGTACATCCGTCTAGTTGCAAATTGTAATCCAAGAGATTCTGTGTACTGTTTTTTGGTCCAAAAAGTAATATCTCTGTCTTATCTGAATTTAATAGGAGAAAATTATTGGTCATCCAATCTTTTACATTTTTAACACACTCTGTTAGCTTAGATAATTTAGAAGTTTCATTTGATCTTGTTGAGATATATAGTTGAGTATCATCAGCATAACAGTGGAAACTAATCCCGTATTTTCTAATAATATTACCAAGGGGCAACATGTATATTGAAAATATCAGAGGACCTAGGACAGATCCTTGTGGTACTCCATACTTTACTGGTGATAATTGAGATGACTCCCCATTTAAATAAACAAAGTGGTAGTGATTGGACAGGTAGGATCTAAACCATCTTAAAGCCTGCCCTTGAATACCTATATAGTTTTGTAATCGATCTATGAGTATGTCATGATCTATGGTGTCGAACGCAGCACTAAGATCAAGTAAAACTAGCAATGAGATGTAGCCTTGGTCTGATGGAAGAAGCAAATCATTTGTAATTTTAACAAGTGCGGTTTCTGTGCTATAATGGGGCCTGAAACCTGACTGAAATTCTTCATAGAGATTTTTTTTTTTGTTTGTTTTTTGCAGGAGGGAGCACAATTGAGCAGACACAACTTTTTCTAGAATTTTAGACATAAATGGAAGATTTGAAATGGTTCTGTAATTTGCCAATTCACTAGGATCTAGTTGTGGTTTCTTAATAAGAGGCTTAATAACCGCCAGCTTGAATGGTTTTGGGACGTGACCTAAAGATAACGACAAGTTAATAATATTGAGAAGCGGTTCTTCTGCTACAGGTAACAACTCTTTCAGTAATTTAGTGTGTACAGGATCTAAAAGGCATGTTGTTGGTTTAGATGCAGTGATAAGCTTATTTAGCTCTTCCTGTCCTATAATTGTAAAGCACTGCATTTTTTCTTTGGGTACGATGAATGAAGCTGAAGTATTAGATGCTGTAGAATCTACATTTGTTATTGTATTTCTGATGTTATCTATTTTGTCTGTGAAGAAATTCATAAAGTCATCACTACTAAACTGTGAGGGAATATTTAGATCGGGTGGCATCTGGTTATTTGTTAATCTAGCTACTGTGCTAAATAAAACCTTGGATTGTTTTGGTTATTTTCTATGAGTTTGTGGATATTCTTGGCCCTGGCAGCTTTTAGAGCCTGTCTATAACTGGACATACTTTTTTTTCATGCAATTCTAAAAACTTACAAGTTAGTTTTTCTCCATTTGCACTCAAGATTACAAGTTTCTTTCTTGAGAGAATGGGTATTACTGTTGTACCATGGCGCAGTACATTTTTCTTTAACTTTTTTCAGCTTCTAATGTATTAGAGAAGATAGTGCCCATGTTGCTAGTCATTTCGTCTAGCTCATGTGTATTTATGGGCACACAGAGCAGTTGAGATAAATCAGGCAGGTTATTTCTGAATCTATCTTTAGTGGTTGGAACAATAGTTCTTCCTGGACGATAACATGGAGCTATATAGTTAATATCAGTAATACGCTGCATGCACGATACAAGAAAATGGTCAGTAACATCATCACTTTGAGGTACGATATCTATATCAGTAAGATCGTTTCCATGCAATATAATTAAATCTATCGTATGATTAAAAAGATGAGTGGGCCCGGTGACGTTTTGCTTGACTCCAAAAGAGTTTATTAGGTCAGTAAACGCAAGTCCTAAAGCATCATTTGTATTATCAACGTGAATGTTAAAATCTCTGACAATTAGCGCTTTATCAATAGTAACCAATAGGTCTGAGAGGAAATCTGTAAATTCTCTTAGGAAATCTGTATACGGCCCTGGCAGTCTATACACAGTAGCCAGAGCAAGAGATAGGAGAGATTTCTTTTGCATATCTGACAGTGTAACATTAAGCGGAAGTGTTTAGAATGAGTTAAACCTGTATCCTGTTTTCTGAGTAACGTTGAGAATATCACTATATATTGTTGCAACACCGCCACCACGGCCAGTCTGACGGGGCTCATGCTTATAACAGTAGCTTGGTGGAGTAGACTCATTTAGACCAATATAATCATTTGGTTTGAGCCAGGTTTCAGTCAAGCAGAGCACATCAAAACTATTATCTGTGATTATTTCATTTACAATAACTGCTTTGGGTGCGAGTGATCTGTTTAGGAGCCCAAACTTTAAAAATGGTTTTTGTTCATTTATTTTGCATTTTTCTGGATTAATCACGATCAGATTATTTCTAGATCCTGCATTAAATTTATATTTTGGCCTCACTGTTCGGGGAACAGACACAGTCTTTATAGATTGGACCGCACAAGTACTTCTATCATTTAAGTGGGTAGAACAAAAGTCATCATAACAGTTATTTGAGAATTGGCTTACTAGTCATATGGAGCGTAGAGTCCTGGAGATGTTGTCCAACAGGAGTTCTGCTCCGACTCTGCTGGGGTGCAGGCCATCAGCACGGAAAAGCCTAGGACGCTCCCAGAAAAGATTCCAGCTATTAACAAAGAGCAGTTTCTGTTCTTTACACCATGACAATAACCACTCATTTAAAGCAAAAAAGTCTACTGAACCTTTCGTGTCCTCGTCGATACGTGGGAAGCGGTCCTGACACGATGATCGTCGTCGCGGGCGATGTGCTGCGTACCATCTCGATCAGGCTCCTGAAGTCCCTCTTCAGTGTCTCCGTCTGCCGCAGCCTGGTGTCGTTCACCCCCGTGTGCAGCACGATCGCGCCGATGCTCTCATCGTCCTTCAGGATCACGGGTATCTGCGCAGAAACATCGAGAACACGAGCGCCAGGGAAACAGTGAGTGTGCGCTTTACCTTCAGCTAACATAGCATAGACGTGCCGGACGATGGAGTCTCTGACGATCACAGCGTCGCGTTCTGTCTCGTGGAGGGGAGCGAAGCGGTTCCGGGTGGAGATCTCGAAGTCCGGAGGTGGTGGAGGGGGAGAGGTCCTCGCGCGGGGCCTGGCTCGCATCTACCGCTGCTGCTGCACCCAGGGTCCGTGGTGTCCCGGCGCCGGAGTGAAGGACATCTGAGAAGATCGTGTCCTGGGTGCACAGGGTCTGTGCAGAGAAACACACGGAGTAGAGGTGGTGGGAGTGTTAGCGGCGCGCTGTATACTTACCCCGGACTAGTGAGCGTCAGCCCGGGATGTTTCCAGCGCGGCTCTCCGCTCTCTCAGCTGGGACTGCTTCTCCACCAGCTCGCGGATCTGCTTCTCCACGGCCTCCAGCTCCAGCTGCACCGAATGCAGCTCAAACGTGTGTCCTCGCCTGCACTCAAAGGTAGACACACATCCGCCATTAAAGCAAGTAACAGTGAGTAAAACAATGGTAATGTGTGTGAATAGAGTATTAGCAATGTAAGCGAGATTAGCGGCAACCTTCCTTGGTTGGCGATGTTAACGGGCTATAAGCTAATAGCGGACTCGGGAAATCATAATAAAACTAGTGATAGCAAGGCGCTCTAATTGTTTTTGTTGTAGAATACGATACGGGATATATTTACACGTTATAGAAATTAAAATGATGGTGTATAAAATTGATTTTAAAATAAAAAATAGAGGATAAAGCTCAAACTTAAAACACGCGGCAGTGGCAACATGCACATTGTGTCAGATTGAACAAAGAAAGAACAGAGATGTATTTGAACTTACGATATTATGATTTTGGTGATTTAGGGTGTGTTCACACTTGTAGTTTGGTTCGTTTCGTTCATTTGGTCCAGACCAAAAAAGAAAATGATAGCGTTCACTAGGGGTGTGACGAGACACTTATCCCACGAGACGAGACGAGACATGAGACTGGGTTCACGAGAACGAGACGAGACGAGATTTTTTGACATAAAAAAAAAAAAAAATCCTCAGTCATGAAATATATATGGAAAAATAGTCTTTTATTCAACTGAAAAACACAAAATGCAAAAAATGTAGGTGCATTTTGAAATCAACTTGTACTTTATGAAATTAAACTTCTATTTTAATGAATTATATGCAGTAATAAACATGTAAACTAGAGCTGCACGATTCTGGATAAATTGAGAATCATAATTTTTTAAAATAAATTGCAGATCACGATTCTCTCACGATTCTGAAAAAAAAATTAGAAAACTAAAAAAATAATGTACTTTACTAGTGGTTCTGACAAAATGTTCATTGCTTAAGTCTTTTAAAAATATACATTCATTTGAACAAAATAAAAAGAAAATTCAATGAAGGAACCAGTGTCTCAGTTCATAAAGACTTGTTTCACTATTGAAATCTCCTGAATGAATGATTCAATGTCAAATACATTTTTTAAAGGGGTTGTCGCCACCTCCTGGCGGAAGATAAGTGTTACAATACAAGTGTTAAGATACTTTCGTTTTGATCGCTACTGTAGACAAAAAGTGTTTATACCCAAACTATAAACTTTTATCCCAGTAGGCCTACCTCTGTTATTTAAATGTCTGTAAAACAGAAATAATGATGTGTGTTTGAAAAGACTGTTTGTGTTGCTCTTTCTGGATCAGCAGCAGCATGAATGCAGATTTGAATGTCTTTAAGACGCTTGCGATGTGAAACAGGTGTTAGTGCAGTTGTTAGTGTGAGCAGCGCGTGTTTTGTCGCCACCCATATCAGTGAATGACAGCATTCGCATCGGAAGCGTGATGATGGCCGACCCTCTGATTCATTAACATGGGCAGCGACAAAACGTGCTTCACGATCCACTGACACTCGCGATGTTAAACAGTCGTAGACATAGCTGAATCGTCATTCAGGAATAAGATCGCATGGGTGTTTAAATCAAGGTCGCAATTTTTTAACGCAGCTTAATTGTAAACACTGCAAAATGTTTTGCGAGATATTGTCACGTTCTCGCGAGACCAGTCGGATCTCGCGAGACACATCTGATCTCACATCCCTAGCGTTCACATTGGCATTTTTGACAGCGAACCTAAAGGCATAGTGATTTATTCACAGCCTGATTGGTCGGGTTGAATGACGTATATTTTGTGACGGAACTTACATTTACATTTAGTCATTTAGCAGATGCTATTATCCAAAGCGACTTACAAATGAGGAGGAATTACTTAACTTACCGAACACCCTAAACAAAAGGCAACCTGCAAACTCACAAGGAGCTTATAAAAGGCACTTTACCTCATCGTTGCTCCACGTTTGCCCTCTGCTCATTTTGTTTTGGATACCCCGCTCGTTCTGTGTCGTCAAATCATGTCGCATAGTGTCGCATCTTGTCATTACTTCCTGTTTTTGGTTCGTTTAGAAGTATTTGGTTCGTGTTGCGTTCATATTTCATTCGAACCGCACCAGAGTTCGTTTGGAAGCGGACCGAGACCACCTCTTCAGCTGGGTCTCGGTACGGTTGTTTGGTCCGCACCAGAGTGCGATTGCTGTATTCACACCTGCCCAAAAGGTCCGCACCAAAGGGGGAAACGAACTCTAGTGCGATTCAACCGAACTAAATGAGGCAGGTGTGAAAGCACCCTACTCAAACGAACCGCACTAACAGAGCAATCGCACCAGTGTTCATTTAATCGAACCAAACATGACAAGTGTGAACACGCCCTTAAACACTTAATCCATCATTTTCCTGTACTTGGAGGTTTTGTTTTTTGGTCAGAGTGTTTTACATTTACTTTCTTCATGTTTCATAAAGCTGATGATAGAAAGGTTTGTTGGTTTTATAGAAATTTGGAAAAATATCTTCACAGTCAAATCTCAGTTTTGTAAATTATTCTCACAAATATACCCATTCAAAAGTTTGAGGTCAGTAAGATTTTTTAAAATCTTTTGCTCACCAAGGATGCGTTTATTTAATCATAAATATAGTAAAAACAGAAATTGTTAAATTTTTAGTACAATTAAAAATAATTTTAATAAATAATAATTAAATAATTTAAAAACAAATTTTCATTTTGAATATATTTTAAAATAGAATTTATTCTAAATCATTCTAATATGCTGATTTGGTGAACAACAAACATTTTTTTTTTAAATCATCAACTGTGATAAAAATTTTTTCATGATTCTGAATATAAATATCAAAAGAACAACATTTATTTGAAATAGAATCATGTATCGTTATAATTGTCTTTACTGTCACTTTTGATCAATTTAATGCATCCTTTCTGAATGACAGTAGCAGAATGAATATATATATATATATATATATATAAACATGCTCAAAATATTGATATTGTAAAAAGTTAGTTCTGAGAAAAAATTCATTGTTATTTAATTTTTATTTTTATTTTATTTTTTCCAGATGCCACCTGATTTCATATTTGGTATCTAATGCAATGACATTCAGATTTATAAGGGTGGCTTAAGTGTGACTTAAAGACTTCTGGGGCTGCTGTATATCGGTCCATCACTAATGAAAAGACCCACTTCCTAGGAACATGCTGCCTTACTCTATAAAAAGCTAAATGTACAGAGACTGATTCAAGGCCCAGAATATCTAATCCATTCTCTTGAGCTCATGCGCTGGCGTGTCGGAGTAATCTGCTCCAGTGTGCCTGCTGCTCCGTATTGAAGATTGATCTCTACATAAGCCCATGCTTGTTTGTGGAGACCCCTGGGGCTGGTGCCACCGCTCCGAGATCAGTCGACACAAGCCTCTGCAGCTCTATCAAAGCAGGTGCTCTGACCCCCTACCACGATGAGTGGATGCTGGGATAGAGGAGATGTCATATCTGGATCACACCCAGGTTGGAGGTCTATAGTTGTGTCAAAGTTTTTTAGGTGGAGCGAGTTTTCACATGACAGAGAAGATCTGGGTGGTCCTCTGGGATTGTGCTCTATAGACCCCCTCATACCACTGGGTGATGATGAGAGTCACGCTTGCAGGGGCTCATGGGA